>CM067219.1:136939307-137539307 GCA_034190945.1 Octodonta nipae | reverse complement strand
AAATTTCAGGTGAATTAAAATATTTCTCACTTTTAAACAATTACATTATACACAACTCAGTGTGTAATCCAACAAATATTTAATGAAGAACGACTTTAAATGCTTCGTTTTTCATTTATATGACTTTAGATTCTTATCTTTCTATGTCATTTAAAATTAGGCACCATTGTATTCATGGGCGTACCGAAGGGGGGCAGCCCCCTTGAATCTGATAAACCTGCCATGACCCATTCAGCCTTCTCTCTCTCTGGGGCAATTTGTTTCCAGATTTGCCCCCACTGGACCATTTTTAATTCTAATTTGCCCTTCCCTAAACCAAAAGGTGGGTACGCCCTTGATTGTATTCACCATAATAACCACGAATATGTATCATCTGGAAAACTGTTCTGTACAAACATATATGCTGCTCCTTAAAAAATCATTGTACATATTTTTCATTCTACTTCTAGTCCTTCTGCAGCACTAAAGACAGATAACTGATTTATTCTTCTTTTTATGTTAAAATTAATTAGCTACTGCCCAACGGCAAACCATATTAAGTTGGTAAATACTGTGCTCCAAAAAATATAGCTAAACAAATGAACGATAGATATCTATTATATGTAGATATACTTAGAAATACTTTTTTATTATGTACAGGGAGTCCCAAATCTAAGAAACATCAAGGTTACATTTTATTCATGGATTTTTTTTAAATTGATTCGTTTAGTCGTGATATTCCCTGCCTAAAAGGTGAATGAGCCTGTACAAGCAGTAAACGTTCAGGGAAGAGACACTTGAAGCCCTCTGCAGTTGCTTAGGAAAAGTGGGCGAGATTTGAGTAATAGCTTTAGCAGTGCAATGAGATTACGTTTTTACTACAGCCTGGTAAATAATTTCTATATTAATTTCAATTATTATTCAGATGTCTTAATTGAAAATGTTTACTTTATATTATGAAACTAGTCAGCACACAAATTTACATGGCAAGTAACTTTGCCCTTTTTGTGGTGTTCTTTCTGACTTCTGACCTATGTCAAGTCTCTGATTTAATATATCACAAAGACAGAATTGGAATGTTTATTACAACGAAAAATATTTTTTTTGCAGTTATTGTATATTAATTAGATGCTATATTTGTTAATTTACTATAATTTACTGATTTTCATAATATTTTACCTGGTTCCTGTTTCTGGCACATAAAGTTCTATGGGTATGGGGATCAAGATAGTGTGTGGTGTCGGTCGGAACATGTAGAAACAAATGCATTTTCAAGTTATGCAATTCATTCCCATACTTATTATTATATTTTCATGTGTCTAAGTGTGGACCTCGTAAAGAAGTTTTCGCTTCAACAAGTTGAATGCGTGAACAACTTTTTGATTGACAATTAACGTCTTAGTAACAGACAATGTTGTCTTTAAACAAAACTGAACAAACTGTAACTCTACTCATAAAGCGCTATCTGGTAATTTAAACACTAGGAAACGAACGCAGTCAATAGAAACTCCTCTTGAATGAAATTGAATTAAGCACGGTGGAACAAACATTTCAATGCACATACTACGGTACTAAGCCGTCAGTGCACAGAAATAAAAAAAAGGTCCCAAACCAACTGATGTGTTAATAAACGATCTCCGGTAACCAGATACTCGGATGCAGATTTACGTCTTTGGACGCGAATCCAACTATAAAACGATATTAGAATTTCAAACGTATGTCGACCATAAGTGCCGTAACATCTGAGATGCTTTCGTCTGACGCGATCTCTTATAAATTATTGAAAAGAAAAGAAAACAATGATGAACAGATGTTGTCGGTTGTGTGCATGAATAATATCGAATCTTCGTGAGTTTGATGTGACAGGTGGCAGCAATAAATATACTTTATTATAATTATCATTAAAGAAAGTCTTTGGAGTTTTTTTCTTTCGTTTTCAATAGCATATAGAGAGTTTCAGACAGAATGTTCATGAGCCAGTAATTTGTATGAAAATATCATTTAATTACATATTTACGATATATTTAATGACTATTTCATTATAAACCAACTGTCCTAGTAGAAATTAGTCTGAAGCTGGTAGACAATGTAACTAGTTACTCGAAGTTTCCTTGGACTTCCATCGTCTTGAAGTGATACCCTTAACCGGTCATGCGTCGCCGGTCATGGTCATTGGGTCTTATCGGGTTCAATCAACGTCGCCGTACCTGCCGATTGGTTGTCGGTGATGCGTAGCGGCAGAGGCCGAAGAAGAGCTCGCCAAATGTTTTTAATTTGGCTTCCTAATTATATTTTCGTTCGAGCTTGTATATGCTGTCTGTATGAATTTTCTTTTGTACCAGTGCTCTCCCTTCTGAATTACCCTGGCCTGGTCCTAGTTGATATTATCGCATTCGGTCCGTGTGTGATTAGCTAGCCCACACTTCGTTACTTCCGCCCTTTGAGTAGCTATGCGGTGTTCTTTAACGCTGGTGTCCAACGGTGACTTTGTCTCTCCAATGTAAAGATTGCCGCATTCACAAGGTATGCTTGTATATACAGTTATTTGGTATTGCTGGTGCGTCCGGCCTCGTTCTTGTAATCATGCTCCTCAAGGTGTTGTTGCTATTGAAGATCATTCTGATTCCATAGCTGTGTGCAATTCGTCTAGGTTTGTTTTCTGAATGATACTTGTGGCATATTTTTCAATGTCTAAGTGCTTCTTGGGAAATAACACCACAGTTTAAAGAAAATTGCTGTATATTCCAAACGTTTCGGGGTCTAGATCAGACCTTGTTGTCAATGGTTAAGAAACTACGGATTAAAAAGGCACAATTCAAAGATGTAAATTAAAATATTTGACAATGTGTATTATTTGATTTTTGACGTAACTAAGAGCATTTTATTTGTAATATACAAGGTAGCACAGAAATTTCTAAAGATCATATTATCATAAAATTCCTTTCAAATTGGAAGAATTTGAAAGGGAGATCTTCAGAATTTTATGTGGCGCTCCTAGGTGCGACTTTGTTATAGGATAGTGCATTCGCCAAAAATGCGACCAAAGAACTTTGTTGATTCAGTGATCTCATAAAACCTTTGATTTGATGGCGTTTTGTTGATGACATATTCGTTATTTGGGAACATAATCTTGAGGATTTACATGCATTACTTAACGACATAAACAACACAGAACCAACTATTCAGTTTACACTAGAGCTTGAACAGAATAACAAATTACCATTCTTAGACATTTTAATAACCAAAACACAATCGACATTTGAAACAGAAGTTTACAGAAAACCAACTCATACTAACAGGTATGTCAACTTTAACTATAATCATCCAAGTTCAGTAAAAAGAGGTATCATTAAATCTTTATATGACAGGGCAAAAACCAACTGTTCTAATATCAATAAATTCAATGAAGAAAAAATGTTTATAAAAAATGTACTTTCTGCCAATCATTACCCAAATAAATTTATTAATAACGAGTTAAACAAAATGGAATACCAAACAATCCCTAACAACCAACATCAAACTTCACCAAGCAACACTGACTCCCAAGATAATCACATTAATACAATAACTATACCATACATACAAGGTCTACCAGAAAGACTAAAAAGAGTGGGAAACAGATATAATATCAAAACATCATTTAAAACAAGAAATACACTAAAATTAATTATATCAAAAACCAAACCAAATAACACAACTCAAAATTCAAAAAATTGCAATTATAAAATCCCGTGTGAATGTAATAAATTCTATATTGGAGAAACCTCTAGACCTCTGAATGTTCGAATAAACGAACACACAAATTACATAAAAAAACGACAATTTGAAAAATCCAAAATTTATGAATATGCTTGGGACCTTGGTCATAAAATACAGTTTCAAAATTCAGTTATATTACACAAAGAAGAACACAACACCAAAAGAAAACTAAAAGAGTCTGCTTTAATTTTGTTAAATGGAAACGATTCTATCGCTACTACCTCCGTAGAATTCAGTCGTTCCTGGTTGCCGATGATTAAGGAAGAAATTGCTAATGGTCATGTCCTTGTGAACAACCCAATATCGGGATAGTTCATAAGGTTTTTCCTAGGTTCTCCCTTATGATTTTAATGGGATCACTGAATCAACAATGTTCTTTGGTCTCATTTTTGGCGAATGCACTATCTTATAACAAAAGTCGCACCTAGGAGCGCCACATAAAATTCTGAAAATCTCCCTTTCAAATTCTTCCAATTTGAAAGGAACTTTATTATATGATCTTTAGAAATTTCTGTGCTATCCTGAATATTACAAATAAAATTCTCTTAGTTACGTCAAAAATCAAATAATACACATTGTCAAATATTTTAATTTACATCTTAGAATTGTGCATTTTAATCCGTAGTTTCTTAACCATTGACAACGGGGTCTCATCTAGACCCGAAACGTTTGGAATATACAGCAATTTTCTTTAAACTTACTCTAGACCTAGTATCTGCTTGAAAGCGCCGAGTACTTATTGCGTGATTTTCCTGAATTCGAACTAAAATATCATCATCATGATCAGCTGATAGGCCTTTAGGTCAGCCACCAGAATTATTGGTGTGAAACGAACCTATTTCACCTACATTTGTGTATAATCGTTGGAACATTTAACGATTAGGCACATTTCGATTTGGATATAACAGTGCTTATCGTCCAACTTAGTTCACTATTTGCAATTTTTCGAATTCTAGGCACATTTAATGAAGGCTTTATTCCAATTACTCACCTTTAAAAACACAGTAAGTAAATCGACAGTAAGCAAAGAAGAAATCAACAGTTCATGTCAAATTCACTGTTGGGGTGATATGCAGTACCGTATTTGAACTGCAATATTTCGAAAACCCCTTTAAATATGAAGATTCAATAAGTAGGTATACGTTTTTTGTATTGAAATTATGGCCAGTTTCATTTTTATTGCCGAAACGCAAATTATACCGGGTGTTAAAAAAATAAACATGCATTTGCCTAATTCGACCTTCGTAACATACACCATGTAGAGTACCAAGAAAAATGATAACAAATTCTTATTTATTGTCCTTGAAAACTATGCTGTACCAAATTTGAGTTCAATATATGGAGCCGTTTTTCACAAAATTTCAAAAACCAAATACCCACTTTAGGACTCTGTATATCGTTTACTACAAACATTTTACTAAGGCATGTTTGTGTTAATCGGTATATTTCCACCGCCTCTAACTCCAGTTATCGTATTGTTCATTAGTTATGGGACACCCTGTATAAGGATCAACAAATCAAGAGTAAACAATAAATGTAAATTCGGGGTTTACAAGATTAATTTGGTGATAAACGGTATACCAGTAGAATATCGTACAGAATAATAAATTTAATTGTGCACCTCATTTAGTCGAATATAACCATAACTTCAATGATAACATAGAAATTCTACATTTAGAGGATGATCCTAGCAAAATCAGTTTATTCAACCCCTAAAGATTAACAAATAAAGTATTTAGCTAGGCCATTAAACAATCTGGGACCTGTTTCATAATAAACTTGTAACTTGTAGTTTTATAACTTGTCAAATTTCGTTTCGTAATTCAACAAAATTATTCTACAAGTTACAAATTGTAAAATCCAAAATATTAATATTCAACATGTACACGACTTGCAAATTGAAAATACGAATATTTTGGATTTTATAAGTTGTAACTTGCAGAATAATTTTGTTGAATTTCGAAACGAAATTCCACGAGTTACAAAACTACAAGTTACAAGTTGATTGTGAAACAGGCCCCAGTTAGTCCTTAATTCTTTTCTTGTGTTCAATCTTTCTAATGGCTATTATTTTAAGGTACAATACAATGAAAAATAAGTATTTAAGTATATTGATAAAGATATTGTACAGTGAGGACGCTTGGGTTGGAACAAATTCATTTGGTTTTTTGGAAAAACGCTGGGACACGCCGGTTTTTTTGGACTGCAGTTTTTGTGATGATAAACTCATTTATACAGGGTGGGCCATAAATATATTGCGACCATCAACTTCATTTTTTCAACTGGAAACATTTGTTTTTTATTTTATTTTTGAATTCTGCATTGAGTTCTAAGTGTGTTTCATGTACCATGTCCTATACCGAAAATTAAGTTATTAAAAAATATATTTTATTTCAAAATGAATGAATGACGAGAAAAAAAACATCAACATATCAAATTAAATGTTTAAATTGTTGAACATTAACTTCCTGACAATACCTAAGACGGTTTTGAAATTCTCGTAACACTTCATTTAGCATTTGTGGCAGGATTTCTTTGTATTTCGGCCCTAATTCTATTCTTTAATTCCTGGATATTTTCCGGCTGTTTGAAGTAGACTTTCGGTTTCACGTCGCCATAGAGACAAAAATCTAACGGGCTTAGATCTGGAGACCTAGCAGGCTATTCGATATTACCTCTCGTTCCGATCCATCTATTTGGGAAAATATTGTCAAGATAATCTCCCACTGTTAGCGAATAGTCCGGGGGCGCCCCATCCTGTTGAAACCATACCGTTCTCTCAATAAAAAAAGGACCCACAATTCCGGCCCATACGTTAACTTTCTTGGAAAACTGTCTATGACTTTCCATAATCCAATGAAGGTTTGTGATGCCTAATATCGAAAATTTTGCCTGTTTACTGAACCATTTATACAAAATGTTGCCTCTTCGGAAAAAACTATTTTACTTGAACAGTGCAGGTTGGCATTGCATATCTATCCATCCTTATTTCGCAAAATGCTACTGTCTCCGGTCCAAATCATCTTTAGTAAGTTACTGAACTAAATGAACTTTGTATGGGTCCCATTTATTTCTATGCAAGCATTTTGGAACAGAAGATTTTTCTAGTGGATTTGTGAGGATTTTCTTGTAAATCGAGCAAATCATTTAATTGTGTATCTTCTGGAAGATGTTTGGTTTTGTAATTGTCTCTTACGAGGCCAAATTCTAGAAACTTTTTTCTCTTTTACTAACTACCGAACGTGCAATAGCAGCAAACTTCAGCTTGTGTTCGAGTTCTGCCGCCATATCCTATCATCGTCAAAATTTCTATTCGCTGCTTTTCAGTTAAACGCGCCATGCTTTGAAACTTTGCAACTGCACTTGACAATTACTTATTTGAAGTAAAATTATAGCACAGTTTCTATGGAAATAAACAAGTTTTAAAAACTCCAGTATAAAAAAAGGGTTTCCATTCATGCGACTAAAATACATATATTAGGTATTATACTGTAGAGTGAATTAGGTATAGGCGTTACTGTAAGTGGCAGTGTAATAACAATAGAAAGAGAAAGAAAATATCAGAGTGCGCTTGCTATGTCTCTCACCTCGCTCCTGATTGGTCTTTGACGATATCACCGAATAGTGACGAATGGAAATTATTTCCAATATTTTTGATATTTCTGCGTAATAAGTTTTGGCAACTAAAGTTCCAAAAAATTAAAAACAAAGTACAATTACTCATAGAAATTAAAGAATTCAAGCACTACAAGTATTGAAAAAACAAAACCTCATTTGGATTGCAATATTCACTAATACTTTGGCATGTATTTAATGTAGAAACTGAACTGCTCAGGACCAATGAGGAACGACCCGCTTATTCTCTCTCTCTTTCTATTGCTATTACATGAATTTCGCTCACTTGCTCTACAGTATAATACCTTTATGCTAAAATACCACCAACAATCATAAAAACCAGATATAAATAAATTTTTACCGTTGGTTTCTTAACTTTAGAAAGAAATGTAATTTTTTTAATAACTGTTAATTTTCGGTATAGGACATTGTACATGAAAAATACTTAGAATTCAATGCAGAATTCTAAAATAAAATAAGAAACAAATGTTTCCATTTGAAAAAATAAAAGTTGGCCCATCCTGTATATATGAGTTTATCATCACAAAAACCGCAGTCCAAAAAAAACCGACGTGTCCGGGCGTTTTTCCAAAAAACCAACACCTAAATTTTGAATGAACCACGCGTCCTCACTGTAAATCTTCAAGTATCTATTTCGTATTTATGTTTCAATGTAAGTTACAATAATACTTTGATACATACGGTACCTTACGTAAAGTGTAAAATTAACTGGATGGAATAGATCTGTTGATATTTCTAATGGCCGTTATGATAGACAGATAACCCGTATGTAATGATGATAATAATTTATCGATAAACACATAACCGTAATATAACAAAACAACTTTTTACTTCGGGTTAACTAAGAGCGGTTTCTAAGAGAAATCTATCAATTACGGGTTCAAAAGCGTAAATCGGACTCGTACGAGCTGATTTCTATCTTTCAAAATGTTAATTTGCTCAATGCCGGGTAAAAAATAATTTGAGGAATGCGATAAACGCTACCAATTATCGGGAAGAGATATCGACATTATCTATCATTAACTTATAATTTGATTTTATGAAATCAAAATATTGTATATTACAAATTATTGCTGGGAATTCTGACAGCTATGCTCGACTTGTCAAAGTTTATTATATTAATTAGGTGAGAATTTTGTGTCTGAGATTGTTACACATTTGAATACTTGATTACAGATCTTTATATATACACGATAATTAGAGATAATCTTGAATTATAGTTTATATAATAGGATAGGTATAAGCTTTGAATACACATACAACACTGTAGCTAATGATTATAGTTTTTAAAACGAGGGGTGAGTGACACAAGATGAGACTATTTTTAGGGTTCCGTATATACAATATACGGATACCCTTATAATATCACTCCGGATTTCTGCCTCTGTCACATCACAGCAATTTTCTTCTAAACTACTGGACGGAAGAGGTTGAAATTTGGTATCAATGTATAGTTTGGTGACCCGATCGGGAGTACATATCGTAAAAGAAGAAATATTGATTTTAGGGGTACTTCTGGGGGGAAAACTAAAAAAATCGACCGTTCCCCCCCTGATTTCCGAAACTACTGAGCCTAAAATTTTGAAAAAATAGAAAATATAGAACGTTGCCCGAACTTTACAAGAAAAATAAGGATAACACATTAATATTAATTTTGGGGGGCAAATTATAGAATTAAATGAAAATTTTAAAATAAAAAAAATTCAAACGCATCATGTAATATATCAAATGAATGGTCCCATTCTGAGTAACACAAATATATTTTATTCATATTAAAAAAAATTATTTAAAAAGATATTAACGAAAATATATCAAAATATACCCATTCCCCCCCCCTTATCTCCGAAACTATAAAACGTAAGGTTTTGAAAAAAAATTAGTGGTATAGGGTCTGATCTGAAGTTACTGGAAAAGTAAGGAGAAACCTCTACTTTTAATTTTGGGTGGCAAATTACAGAATTAAAGGCAAATAAAAAATTAAAATTGTTTCTAACCCATCATGTTATATATGAAATGAAAGGGCTCATTATGACGAAAACAAATATATTTTTTTCATATTTTTAAAATAAATTAATTAAAAGATATTAACAAAAATATAAAAAATTTACCCATTCCCCCCTCCCTAGCCATATGCCGAAACCATACTTTACTGCTGGAAGAATTAAATGGAATTTTGAAAAAAAAAATTGAGGGGCTATACCTCAATTTTTTTCACCTGAAGTTTACTTGAAAAATAAGGAGAAACTCGTAATATTCATTTTGGGGGGCAAATTATAGAATTAAATGGAAAATAAAAAGTTATAATTGTTTCTAACGGATCTTGTAATATACCAAATCACAGGGCTCATTATGACGAATACAAATATGTTTTTTTTTTAAATGAATATTTTAAAATATATTCAAAAATTATTTTAAAAAAATTACCCATTCCCCCCGTTATTCCCCAAATTATAAGACCTAAATTTTTTTCTTTACGGGAAAAATATGAAGAAATCCCTAAAATTAAATACATGTTGTATTCTGATAAAAATGAAGCGAAGATATTAGGGTAAATATAAGAGAATGCACTCATTCCCTGCTTCTCTGAAACTGAAGGTGATACGGAACCCTCACTATGCGAGTCCAACTCGCACTTGACCAAATTATTTTAAAATAAATCCTTCAAAACCAACTAGTATATAAGTAAAATGAGAAGAGTTTTGACATAGATCGGGTTACTAGCGAAGAATATAATTTAAAATAAAATAGAATAGTAATCAGTAACATAAATCCCAATTTTATGCAACTGCAGTTGGCTATATGGATAGAGGGGCACTTAGGGGCTTTTGACCTACATTAGGTACTCAGTCTAATAAGGAAATACTAGTTTTATTCCATCGATTTTCTCATGAATACAATGGTATTTGATTAACCACATGATAGAGACAAGAAGGGTCAAAGGTCACCAAGCAGGCTAGCTGCCGCCTCCAGAAGGTGATATCTAGTAGAGGTTCAAGCCCCCCACACGAAATTGTAGAGATAGATTTAAAATTTAAACTGTTACAAAATAACAATTAACAAAATAATTTCTTATGGTATTTTTTAACGACAATGACAGTAGATAATCTGTTTTTCAGTTTGTGGTAAATCACTTTTGTAAAGTCTTCATCAATTTTCAGAAACTTGTCGATGCGAGAAACGAGGTAATCAAGAAAACTCAAAAAGCCTGTTGCATTAGACCTGAGGCAGATGCCGATGTGGCTTTGGTGGAGGACCTGCCAAAAAATTACGTTTTTATTTGTTATCCGTTAGTGGTAAGCGGTATGCCGTTGTAAGCTTACAGATACATAAACTGTATATAGCTTGAGGAAACCTGTAATAACAAATTAACGCGTAAAAGCACACATTAACAACTAAACTTGTTTACTTGTAAATATTTGCCTTTTAATACATGGTTTATCACTGACGAAATAAATTACACAAGTCTAAGAAAAAAATATATAATGTTAGTATTCGCTTTGGTTTATTTGATGTTTTTCACAGACAGAATCAACAGTATTAAGTCTATTATTACAGAATGAATTAAACTAAGATGAAATTCAAATTTAAAAATAAATCCTAGTTTCGTAGTTCTGTCAACCTTAAAACTCCATAGGTTGATTCAGGTTTCAGAATCTAACTGCTTTTTACTAGTACCATTTGTTAAGCTTCTTTTGTTTTCGGTACTGTAAAACTATGATTTTCCTATACATTTATCATTCAGTTAGATCATTGTCAAATCTTTGTTATAAGATTAAGAAGTTGATTCCGCCATATTGAAATTCAAATATTGATAGTACACCCTTCAAGAGAAACCTAAAACCCCAAACATACTCCGAAGTCAAAAGCCGTAGTTTTGCGAACAAAAAAAGATCTATATACACGATGATATTGTATCCGCAATTTCGTAGTTCGAAATTTGCATTGAAGATTTGTACACAAGTCTACTCTTAAACCTTACTGCCTTATTTTTTAAATACAAAAGCAGTAAAGGTGTGAGAGGAAATGCATTTAAGATACTTCAAAACTATACTTCCAACCGCCTGCATCAAGTAAAATGTACAATAGAAAGAGTGATCCAAATAATAAAAACTGCTGTTCCACAAGGATCTGTTCTAGAGCCTATGCTGTTTTTGATATTTATACATGATTTCTTGTATTACTTAGATTGTGTGATTTTGGACCGACATTATGAATCATCTTATACGACGTTGTGCTGCGCCTAGAACTGCCCGTAGGATGCTAATGATAGCCTACACGGATGACCTCTCGATAGTGGACGGGTAAATCGATAGGAGGATATTGTGACGAAAAGGAACGAGGCTATTGAAAGGGTGATGATTTGGATGGATGACAACCTTTTGGAAGTTGCCGAAGGGCCGCTGCTAAGGGGAGGGATTAGTTTTAAATGCGGTCTCCGGGCGGTACTGCCAGAAAAAGCGGTAAAATACCTGAGGATATTCCTGGACAACAAGCTTATTTTCAATAAAGATGGAGGTATGTGACGGAAAGGGCGAGTAAAATGGGTGCGGCAATGTCTAAGCTTCTCCTGAATGTGAAAACGGCAAAAAGACGTTTGTTGTATGGTGTGGTAAAGTCCATTTTGATGTATGGGGCCTCTATACGGCGCAAAGACTCATGGAGAAAGCGGTTAGACCGATACTCCTTAGGCTTGCATGTGCATATAAAACTGCGGTGATGGAAGGTACATATGTGGTGAGGGGTAAAATTCCTATTGAGCTTCTTGTGAACGAGAGAGTGAGGTTATGCAATCAGCCTGGGGAGGGGCGAGTGAGAGAGAGAGATAGAGAGAGAGAGAGAGAAAGGGCACTCAAAATATGACAGAATAGGTGGCAGATGAATGAAGAGAAATCTTAGTGGACGAAGTGTTTGATTGGAGATATTAGGGAGTGGATCAACTGCCCCTTCAGAACTCTCTCGTATGAGTTAACCTAGTTTTTAACTGGGCATGGGTGTTTCAGAGCTTACTTGAGTCGAATGCGGAGCGGATAACGATATTTTATTTATTGCGTATGAGTGGACACCCCGAAGCATACCATTTTCGTGTGTTGTGAAAGGTGTGGCGCCGAATGGAGAGGCTTAGGTTCGACGTTGGAGGCGACGTGACGACCGAAAACGTCATAGGGTCCATGTTACGCGATCGCGAGAGTTGGGGGCGCATAAGCGACTTCGTGCGGAATGTCATTCATTGCAAACGAACAGAAGTGCGAGAATTCTTAACCATGGCAGTAGGCAACTGGAAAACACTGGTGCGGCTGTTAATTCGATTATTAGATTTTGGCATACGCTGATGATAACACTATTAATCTTTGATTTACGTCGATTCTCCTGGATTATTATCTAAATTAGGATTTCATGTACTTTATGGCCAGCTCAGGAACAGACAATATTATTGAAATTCTTGTTGCTTAGGCTATTATTGTTAGGTTGTCTAAACTTTTTAACTACAATATTGCCTGGTGAATAAAAACGAGCATTTGGAGTTTACTCTGTGAAAATACACATATATCAACATAACTGGTGCCTACACAGAAATAATGCATACTAACGGCCTCAATGGCTTGCTAATTAGCAATCAATAGTATGTATTACAGTGTAATCAATTTTTTCGATCATCGATGTATGTTTACGAGCACAAATTCGTAAAGGTAAGTATATCAACACGGAAATAAACCTACTAATAAGATATGTTAATTAAGAAAATTATCAACGAATAGTTCATCAATAATTATAAGGCGATTCGATTAGAATTTATAAAAGCCAGCGGTAATTCTCACGATGTTTCCTGTGTCGTTATCTGTATCGTTTAAAGAAACAATAAATAGCTTATTAAGATTTTATCAGCCGTTTCGGTATCTATTAAATTTTTGTGATTGATAATTATTAAGAGCAGTGGTAATTTATCTTTGTCTAACTAGGAACTAAATTTTTGTGTGGAATTGATTCATAAGGTTACTGGAATATAAATAAAAAACGGTTAATTAGATATTTTGCACTCGTGAAATCGTAACAATAAACCACTGGTAATTCGACTTATTTTTAGCTTGAATGAGGTTATACCAGGGGTCATTTGGGACAAATTCACCCAGCTAAGTATTCCTCTTTCTTCTCCTTCTTTATGAGCCTGTATTCGTCCACTGTTGGATATAAGCATCTTTCAAGTTATTCTATTAATTTCTGTCTTTTGGTACTCTAGTCCATTATTTTGCCGTTTTCAGAACGACAGTCCACCTCTTTTGTGGACTCCCTACGCATCTTTCCAGATTGCTATGAACTAGTGGTCGGAATTAAGTAGTTAAACTATGAAAATTTGATTTTTTTTTAAATTTAGTTATTAACTTTTCCAAACATCCTGTATATATAATTTTAAAAATCATACATATGAATATTTATAATGAAAGGTTATGTGAAACTTCTTTGACCTTGAGACTTAATTGTTTTTTTCTAGATTTTCGAATAAACAGACGACATGGGGTCATTTCCGGATCTACTATAATAGAATACGGTTAATACTATTCAAATTGATCCGGTGATTTCGATAAACCATTAAATGTCAAATATATTACTTCCTTTTTTTTAAACGTGTCCGCCGCAAGTCCTAGTCAGTTCTAAAACTGTTGCCACATATTTGAAGACTGTATATATCAGATAGTTCAGTTCGTAGTATACAGTGCCAGTCAAAAGTCCCCTCCTTCCCTCGTATCTTTTAAACTGTTATACTTACAATAATTTGGAGTGTGAAAATAAACCGTAGTAACAAATGACATAACAATAATAGATGACGTCACAGAACTACTGTGGCCACTAATTTTAAATATGCATATTAATTTTGCATGGATTTGGGCCACTTTTTATGGATACATTAAATTAATACTAAAATTATTATTTTACATTTAATTAATGGAGATTTTATAGTTGCTTGTAAAATTGAGTTTTATTATCAAATAGAAAAAACAACATACCAGAGGACTTACTTGTATCTTTTTTTGCTCTGCTGACCGCTCTATAGAATCTGAACTGTATTTAGAGGAACTTGACACGCACGATTTTTCACTATAAACTAAACAGCAATGAAGAACTTGAGTCCTTGTTCTTCCACGAGCGAGCTAGATTATCTGTATCGGCCAGTTTACGGTAGCTAAAGTATCTTTGGCAAGAGTCGATGACTGTATGATAATACAAAAAATATCAAAATCTAAAGAGACTTGGAGTTACACTGATTAACTAAAATAAACTGTGCACTAATTTACAACTAAATACTAACAGACGATTATTTCAGTCTTCACTTGATGAAAATTCATTTTTTAGATTACTTAAAAACAACAAACACTTGGTTAAATTGTCACTTTTTTACATTTGAGATATGTTTCGCCAAGTCTGGCTTCCTTAGAACTTGGAAATGCAATGAATGGCGTCTACCATATTTAATCTCAACATTCATTTCTGAATAGCATTTTATTATCATATTATCATCTACTGTCAATAATGTTTCATAATTGTATAATTTAGCTGACCTACACCCTGCCCACTTCCTCCGAAATTCCCCAGAATAAGACCGTTTAATTATTTTATTACTTTACCTGTACTTTCGTCTTCTTGGCGAAACATATGTCAAATTTAAAGAAATAAAAAAGTTTTTTTTGTATTTAAGTAATCTTAAATATTAACAATAGTAACTGGTACTTTGCAGAGTGTTTATAAAAAACTTTATACCTTATATATTTAGTTTTGTGGTTGTTTAACGAGCTGTCTTAATAATTGGTGAATGTAGTAAGAATCTACATGCGGGGCGTTTATTTAAAACCTGGTACCCACAATCTATTATATCGAGGAATTGCTTGAAGGAGCGTCTTCATAAGTTTGAAGCAGCAGGTAGTAGTGTTAAAGATGCCAAGCGATCTGGTCGACAACAAATGGTAGTAAACCCTACTTCCTCTAGAGCTAAAGTTGCGTTTATCTGTGAAGTTATTTCACCCTTATAGGTTAAAAATGGAGTACCAACTTTTAGTTTAGCGATTGAAGTGAAAAAATTGTTTCATATATTTTTATTTTTTACCCATTTAAATTTTGTTTTGACCAGTTCAGATTTTCCGAAAAAATGTTGGCTACCTTCTTACCTACATGAGAATGAACTGAAATTTTCAGATTAGCCTCTGATAGCAGCAGTTATTTTCTCAAATTGGATTATTTACATCACGGGTTATGTTTTTTTCTGGAATTTTAACATTTTTTGTTAAAAATCATTTGGGATAACAGTTTTTATGTACTCTAAACGTATTGAATAGTATTTGTGTTAGGAGAATAAACTGGAATACTAACTAATTAAAATAATAAATATAAAACTTTTCGTTCTTTAATGTTTTATTAGAAAAACTCCATTCTTCAAGAGTTGGAAATATACTGAAGCCAAAACTGACATCCTACAATTGTGGTAAACAAAATAATAACAGGCACTAAAATTATTACAATCAATAAAAAAATTCCTTAAACAATGAACAAATATAATTAATATGGTAGTTAGTTGTATACTTATTTTAATTAATGAATTGTTTCGTTTCAAGTTATTCTTTCACTTTTAGAAATTGTTTATATAACAACTTTAATACTTTTTATAATTTATCCTATTATTTATATAGTGTCTTATTCTAACCACATAATCCCACGTACAGTGGGGAACAGACAAATGGAATAAATTCGATAACGAATAAAGGAGGGCGTGTTGGGAAAAACCCTTGGGTGTGACATTTGACAGTTGTCAATACCAACTTTCATATTTTAAATGCAAGTATATTATTTATTTTTTGGATGTACAATGTCCTACACCTACTTCAACTGTTTCGGAAATATTAAGTGTTTTCAGATTTATTACAAGAATTAACATTAAAAAAAATTATTTTATTTTACAAATTCACTATATTACACTAAAAAAATAGTAAGTAATACTGATTATTTGTTAATAATATAAAAAAAACAAAAAACCATTAATGTCATTGTAGGAAATGTTCAAAATTCCTGGCGACGAACGTTACTCAACATCTCAGGCGTGACCGATCTTAATGTAAGCGTGATTCGTCTTTTTAGGTCATCTAAGTTGAGGGGTTTAGTTTTTTATGCAGTACTTTTGACATATCCCCACAAAAAGTAGTCCAATGGCGTCAAATCAGCAGATCCTGTTGACCTGTCTATCGATCAGCGCCTCCCAATCGACCGATTTGGAAAAATTTGGTTCAGGTACTGCCGGATATTGATTTCGTAATGGGGCGGTGCTCCATCTTGCTGAAACCCCATATTTTATTGGCAGGAACTTGGGGGTTTACTAGATCAGGATATAAGTTTGTCAAAGTTGGCACGACATTATTTTGGAGCAGTTCTAAGTATTTATCTCCATTCAAGTTGCCATCAATTTCAGGATATTTCTCTGTCATCCAGTGAGGATTCTCATTAGACCAATAGGGGCAATTTTGCCGATTAACATGACCGTGAAGTGTAAATGTGCTCTTATCAGAAAATAAAACATCTTCTAATTGGATCACATTGTTATCTAATCTTACCACCATTTGTTCACAGAAATACGTTCTCCTATCTTCTTCCATGAGCTCCTGAGTCCGCATCATTTTATAGGAATGCATTTTATTTCCTTTAATACTCAAAAAATGATGTGTGGCTAACGTCGACCAGAATTATGTGGGTTTTCTTGAAACTCAAGCATAATATCCAATTTCGTTTTATCATTGGCAGCTACTTTTTTTTGTCTGTCTTACATGACCATGCTTGCGAAACTGCTTTTCTATGTTGCTAATTGTTGCTTGGGATACAGGCGGCAAATTTGGAAAATTTGCGTGAAATAAGCGAGAAACGTCCATTTGTGTCCGTGTCTTATCTCCATAACCAATCATTTGTAGAATGGTTATTTTGTGCATTGTTGTTATTATTACGTCCAGTTAACGAAATTCAAATGACAATAGTTGGTGCGTTCCCGCAATTTGTTTAGTGTATTGTGTTCAATTTGATTGAATTACTTCATTGATTTTTAAACTTCTGCACCTTTTCTAAAACATTCCGTCGCGCTAATGCTAATCGTAAAAGTGTTTTTTTGCGTGTAAAATATAGACAGTATTGACATTCGTGTTTCGGCTCCCTAGCTATTAGGACGCTTGGGAGAATTGTGCTCCGAACTATTCGGTCACGCTTTGATCCCGTCTGAAGAGACGGCGCTTATTGTTGTTTTTTGCGTTACGATTTCGCGAGTTAGTAGCTTCGTTCGTAACGACCGCTAAACCGCTTTCATTTTGTTTCTTTTGTGTCTACAAAAGCGCATTATTTGTTGTTAAACCCGCATTTTTTTGTATGCTCAATCAATGAACATTACGTCGCTATTTTTTTGTGTAACGTGTTGTCCAGACGAAGCTCTAAGAAACTGTTCCTAGTGTTACGGGGCTAGCCTCAGAAGAAAGAAGACCCAAGAAAACACCAGAGCTTCCGGACGTAAAAGGTTAGTGATAACTTTTATTTGGTGATTCGTTTATGTGACGCCACGTGTTTATTGATTGTTCCGCTAAAGGTCCTTCGTCAATTATATACTTGCATTGAACCAGCATTGAACTAAAACCGCAACATCTAATTCATACATTTTTTTTGAATATTTTCTATGGAATGTGCCATCGAAGACATTACAATAGTACTTACACTGATAAACACTGTCGTGCAGGCAGACAACAAGATGCTAAGGACATGAGTTTTAAGGAAAATAAACAAAACTGTTTTTTTTTCAAACCAGTAAAAAGAACGCAGGATAGGTTTTTGCTTACTATCCCCAAGAGCTAAACGGGAATTAATTATTGAGCGTAATGTAGCGAATTTGGGAAAAAAAATTGTTTAATGTTAATTTTTGTAATAAATCTGAAAACACTTAATATTTCCGGAACAGTTGAAGATAGGTGTACATGAATTATGTCTAGAATTTTTTGGAGAATCCAAAAAATAAATAATATATAGGGGCTTGCATCTAAAATAAGAAAGTTGGTATTGGCCACTCTCACATGACACACCCTATATAATTTTTATTTTCCCTACAAGCCCTCCTTTATTCTTTATCGAATTTATTCCATTTAGCTATTTCACACTATACACATCCAAACTATCTAATTTATCAAGTTACATATTAATTAACATATTGCTTAAATTATTCGTATTGGCATTTATAGTCTTACAATCTAAATGTTGTACATGCATTGGTGTACAAAAGTAATTAATAAATTTAATAAACGATTTTTATAACAGTCGCTTTAAAAGGTACGTTGTTGCCAAAAACAGCCAAATTAATGTAATTACAATCTTACAGTGTAAGTTCCTTTGGGTTAGAAACAGGAAAGGAATATTTATATCTGAAAGTTGCTCTGCTTCGACAAGTGTCTAGTGACAGTAAACAATCTCTTCAGTTTACATTCAGTAATTGATTCCAGATACAAATTTAAAATAAATACTTCCGACAAGATCACCTTGGTTATGTCTTAACGGGTGTCTGCACTGTCTGTTTCGATATACCTACCCTTACGACCAAAATATTTTCTATTTATTTATAAACTCTCAGCAGTATTTATAATAACATGAAAGAAAATTAAAAACGACTACTCCTGTTGTATATTATATCATTTTTCTTTGCAGACACATTTCCTGTTATTAAGCTTGCCTGGTTATGTTTGAGTTTCTTCCCTTTCTTTATCTTTGTTATATTTCTTATCCAAGTGGTGAGCAGTATACACAACATTTTGTTCCTTTTGATCATCAGTTGTTTCTAAGGGATCGCGTTGGTCATAACTGGTAAGACATATTTATCGAATACCTATATTCAGATTAATGACGCATCATATATTTTTATGTGCTGTTATCGAGTTTTTAAAATGTGTTCTAGGGATTTTGATAATTTAAACTGTGTTATATTAAGGTAGGTTTCAAAATAGTCCCATATCTTTTTTATTGACGTGAAACTTGCCACTTATCAGACAATCGAAAAATGCCAGAAATATCAGCAACTGGTATACCTTTCATGATAAATAGCCCTACTCAAAGTTCAGTTTACGTCAGTGAAATCTATTCACTACTAAAACATAATATACACGCAGTTTGTTAAAGTCCAATACTCTCTTCGATGTGTCATTTTTTTGCACTCAAGACAATATACATTTGTATTTTGTTCGTGATCAGGAACCTTCATCAATTGAGCTTCCCAAAGAGGAATTTCCTCTCAAAAAAATCTATATGTAGTAGATTTTTCTATTTTCAATAGAGTCAATTATTACTTTTTCAAAGATGTGTAACAAGTTACCATTCTTTTTCGAAAAATCGAATATAAAAAATGTTTTTTTTATCCTAAAAGAGCTTTGACTTTGATACACCAATCAATAGAGATTTAGGTAATATAAAATCAACAGCAAATCGCATTAGCCTTCACTTAAATAATAGTTTATAAATCATAACTGTCATAATTTTAACAGCCAACTCGTAGAAGTAAATTATTCGAGCCCCAAAAATAGGGGGTATTTTCGTTTTTTGTTTATAGAGTAAAAAGTAATGATCTGTTCATAATGCCGTCAATAGAAAAATTGTAGAGAATCAGAAGCCTTAATCTACCTTCTAGTGATAGCTGATAACGCTGAAGATCGATATTGTACGTTAAAATGATATTGTAGAATTGTAATTTAAATCATTTGTAGAAATATTTTGCAGGACGATCGTATTAACCACGATATTTCGATAGCGATATGCAAATTATATTTTGAAAGCTTATAAAATGCACTTCACTTCTTATATCTTGGACTTTTGTCACTAGTGCCGTATAATGTATAAATACTGCTTTTAAAATTTATCTTAAACGATGAGCTCTCCGATGTTTTGACAGTGGAAAAAAGTCATTTAATTAATATCAGTAAACTGTATACAGGGAACCATTAACTTAAAATAAGCTGGACTCTCATACTAAGGGTTCTCTACCACCTTCAAGAGTCTAAGATTCCAGTTTCAGACAAGCAGGGAATGAGTGCATTTTCTTATATCTTTTAAAGGAAGCTTTTTAAATTTATAAAAATAGACACTTTCATTTTCCACAGATAGATTGTATTTTTTTTATATTTTTGTTAATATCTTGTATTTAATTTATTTTAAAAAATATGGAAAAAATATATTCGTTTTCGTCATACTGAGCTCTTTCATGTGATATATAACATGATGGGTTAGAAACAATTTTAATTTTATATTTTCCATTTAATTCTGTAATTTACACCTCCAAAATTAAAAGTAGAAGATTATCCTCATTTTTCCAATAAACTTCAGGTCAGACTCTATACCTCTATTTTTTTTCAAAACTTTACGTTTTATAGTTTCGTAGATAAGGGGGGAGGAATGGGTAAATTTTGTTATATTTTTGTTAATATATTTTAAATTATTTTTTTTTAAATATGAAAAAAATGTATTTGTGTTTTTATTTAATTCTATAATTTGCCCCCCAAAATTAATATTAACGGTTTCTCCTTATATTTCCTGTAAATTTCGGGCAACGTTCTATATTTCCTATTTTTTGAAAATTTTAGGCTCAGTAGTTTCGGAGATCAGGGGGGAACTGTCGATTTTTTTAGTTTTTCCATCCAGAAGTACCCCTAAAATCAAAATTTCTTCTTTTACGATATGTACTCGTGATCGCGTCACCAAACTATACACTGATACCAAATTTCAACCTCTTCCGTCCAGTAGTTTAGGAGAAAATTGCTGTGATGTGACAGAGGCAGAAATCCGGAGTGATATTATAAGGGTATTCGTCCGTTGTCCGCCAAAAATGACTACCCACCTTGTGCTCGTACCCTTCTTTAAAATGTGTTTTTTGTGAATGGATTTATTCATTCTATTCCTTCAACTACCGAAACAGTTTGCTGTAACTTCAAAAGGGATATTTGATTTTATATCGTTTCAGTAACTGCTAGGCCAAAAGGATTAATGGTACAATAGGAAGCAATAAAAAAATAACTGCAAATGCCTAAAGAAAGAAAGCATACGCAAGAGTTCAGTCATTGGAGGTTTTTAAATGATATAACACCCAACAATCGTTAAAATTTGTATGTTGAAATGCCCGTAATTTTGCTCTTTTCATTGATAGATTGAATTCTAATAATTTTCAACGTTGGTTCTCGTCTTCGCGGACGGCGGACATGTACGGACGTGTAAGAAACCAGTATTAGGGATGTAAATAATTTTCTAGAATTTCGAGATATTTATGACCTAAATAGATGACATTATTCGCCTTCATTTTTTGAGTTCGAGAAAATTAATTCTAATTAAATCGAATGAATCACTTGAACTAACAGTAATTACACGTAGATTGATTGAATTTCGCTATATGTGCGTTTTAATCGAAACATCTTTATCAGCCATCAAAGATAACACTAAAGTGCATTATCATAGCTTAATTGCAAAACTTAAACCGTATTAACCCTATTTTGATTCAACTGTACACACCGATATAGGTCAATAGTGAACATGCAATGTAAGACGTTAAGAAAAACAACGAAACCCAGCCTCACCCCAGTTTTACAAAAGCCCGACAACGTTTCGTCATCGTGTTTCGATTGAAGAAGCCCTACTCCTGCTAAGTAAGAACGAAACCGTTCGGTTGTCTCGCTCTAAACAGCCAAGGAGATGATAGCTGTCGTCAGATTCTCATAGAGGATACACACAAGACGAACACCACGACACATATCACAACAGAAACACATGGTATTGATAATTATAGAACGGCGCACTCTTAATTTAGTGCTCGGGAACGACGCGGTGGCCCTGAGGTGGCAGAATTACGGAAAAATTCGGTGAGATCGGTGAGGTGAAAGATAAGAGGAGAAAATCGCGAGGTGCGTGAATGGAAAAAATTGTGATGAATTTTTTTTCGAGATGATTTTGAGTTGAGTTTTGATTGTTTTTGTGGCGGCGAGGAATGATGGAACGACTATCAAGGTAATGAGAGATTTTGACTGTTGTTATTTTTAAATTTGTGCTGAATAAAAAGTTTGTACGGCAGGTAAAACGGTTGCCAAAATTTCTGTTTACAGTTTTTTTAAACGACATCATTCTTATTTTGATGGTCTTCTCTATTTTCGTTGACTTGATTATTTTTGACGAGTGTTCTAAATACAAAACAAATACAAAAACTATTTTTTTAATTTTGGTACAAAGATGTTTGTACATACATTTATTATATAAAAAATAGAACTTTATAAGTTGATTTACCATATACTGCATAGTTAAAAAAATAACGAAAAATTTGTACTCATGTTAAGTTAAAAAATATTATAGATAGAGGACAAAATTTGATGTAGTAAAAAAATATATGTTACTAGTCTTAATCGGGTGTTTCAAAATTGTTTCCGTAGATTTTTAAGAGTGACTATTTAGTAAAATAAGAGGATCTTTCATAGGGGTTTTTGGTCAGAAATCATTCTCTTAATTACCCTTAAAAGTTTTATTTAATAAATTCAATATAGAGTAAATTAGTTGACTACATTTTGGCAAAGAATTCATGACGCTCATAAAATAGGAGATTTTTACGATTTTTGTAACACTAAAATTTTATCAGAATTATGTAAAAAAATCTGCTCCTATAATCTTTTGCATGAAATAAATATTTTCCTCCCAATATTGAACAAATTAATATAACTTCAAATAATTTATTAGATATTTAAAACCACAAACATATACTAATGTCAAAAAGTGTAACAACAAGAAGGCATTTAACTTTCGAGAAACCGAAAGAAGAAATGAGAAATTTTTTACGAATCTGAAAGAAGAAATGCGACATAAATCTGATCAAATTGTCAGTATTCGCTACAGGTATACAGTGTTTTTTTTTTGATGATCAGTATGGGGATGTCGGAAACTAGCAGAGATAGAGCAATGGTTAAATTGGGAAAGATTTGCAGTTTTACTGGCCCAATTTAATGACACTTTCGGATTTTTGTAAAAAGTCATGGCTTACTAGATATTTTGAAAAAACTAAATTCTGTCGATTTAGTCAAATCCCTCTAGCTCCTTTGTTTTTGATTTTATAAAAAAAAGTGTAAATATCAAAATTGAAGGGAATTGTATCCCGAATATGATGGTCATGTCCTTGTTTGCGTGACAGCTCTAGTTTTCGAGATAAGACACAAACTTATCTTTTTTTGAATGGAAACCATAGTTGTCTATGACCTCAAAAAAATCGGACATTTTTAGAGCTTTTCAACGATATAATGCTTGATATGGTTATTCATAAAAATAACAGAGTTATGGATGCTTTTCTCTCTTATTTTCACTTTTAACGTAGGTAGCCATGAAAAAGATTGTTTTCACTTTGACGTTTCCTCATTTGAGAGTAATTCCATTAGTAGTGCTGAATTGACAGTCGGTATTGACAAGTTTTCGTGATAAATTGGAATATTCTGACGAAGAAAAACTGAATATGGTGGAATGTTATATCATATGCCATAAAAATTCAGTTCGTGCAGCCGAGGAATACTTTCATAGATATTTTATTCGTCGTCAACCTGCTGTATGCAAATTTAAGAGACTTTACGATAGTTTACGCAGATATGGATCTTTTACTAAACCACCAAAGAAACGTAATCAAATTAGCAGAACAAATAAATGTTTTGGCAATGGTAATTCAAAATCCCTCTACATCAATTCGTGAGATTGCGGCAGAAGCAAGTCCCTTCAATTTTGATATTTACACTTTTTTTATGAAATCAAAATTCGTTTTTTCAAAATATCTAGTAAGCCATGACTTTTTACAAAAATCCGAAAGTGTCATTAAATTGGGCCAGTAAAACTGCAAATCTTTCTAAATTTAGCCATTGCTCTATCTCCGCTAGTTTCCGAGATCCCCATACTGATCATCAAAAAAAAAAACTCACCCTTTATAGGAGCGTATCCTCATCATTTTAATTGGGGAGGGGACAAGAAAAATAGAATGCAATGTGATGTGATACTTCCAATTTAACATGGGCGGGCATCAGCCCACTTGCCCTCCCCCCACGGTATATAACGCCTCTGGAGGTATACTATCTTCGGCAATCTGAATTTTATATTTAAGACAAGCCAGGGCCGGAAAAAAATGATGTTATCTCGATAAAATCTTCGACCCAAATCCAAATTTTTTTCGATAAACTCTAGCTCTACAGAATTAGAGCGTTAAGTAAGGATATTTACACTAGTCTCATGTAAATAATGCTCTGTGGTTTAAAATTTCATAGTAGAGAGGCCCCAAAATAATAATCCCCATAGTACCAGGTGCGATCCAAG
Organism: Octodonta nipae; assembly: GCA_034190945.1. Lineage (NCBI taxonomy): Eukaryota > Metazoa > Arthropoda > Insecta > Coleoptera > Chrysomelidae > Octodonta > Octodonta nipae. The sequence continues at coordinate 137,514,575 of CM067219.1, read as the reverse complement.
TGTCATTCGACGGAAAATTCAAAATTGCACCTTTCATCTGGTTCTCTGGTTACCTTATCTAGATCTTCATGATACTCAAACAGAAGTGGGATTCATATGCAAATACAAATGGGTTTAATTTTTTTTCCCACATGGTCTGTACCGGTCCAACAGTTGCTGTTGTATGCAATTCGAAGTCCAAAAGACCTAGTATTATGCATTGATCTATTCTGATTAACCTTCAAAACCATCCCTGTACGACGGTTTGACAAATGTCGGTCTTTGAGTATCGGAAAGTAGTAACCGTGCTGCTTCTTGCAGAGCTCCCTGGAGTTAAGGAAACGATCTTCTCTACATCCTTCGATCTAAGTTTGACGCATATCAATATAATACTCTGGATAATTGATGAAACTGTTTTTTTTAATGGAGAAGAGATTTATCAATGCTGGAAACAAATATTGCGATGGTTTTCATCAATTTAAAATGTTGTTAAAAAAACACACCAAATCTTATTATAAAGAAAAAAAAAGTAGAAATGAAGACAACCTTTACATATTGTTTTGTTTTAACATGCTTAATATTTACAAAGTATCATCTCAAATATTAAATCTCTTCATGGTGTTAAATCTTATTGTCACTTAGTATGTTAAAGTTAGCCAACTACCCTAATCAAGTATCATATTCATTTGTCTTAATGGCAGTGTAATTGAAGAATATTTTAACACGAGAGCATTAAAATTATCAATTGGTTGTCAATATAATTCAAATTAAAATAACCATTAGGCATACTTAAAATAAACCAACAACTGCAAAACAAAAAATATTACAAATTAAGTATGTGAGAACGTGAATAGAAGCACGTACGCGATTGATCAGTTTCAAAACACGCCAATACAACAAATCAATAATATACATAGTTGAGGTAATGGTGGATTCGCTATTTTGGCTTACAACAAACAGTATGTATAAATGTAGTAAATAAATAAATATGTATGTAAATGATAAAATGCAATTTACATTTACTAACTTTCAAGCACAAAATTGTGAAACATGGCGTTTAAAAAAATTGTTTATATTTTTCCTTACTTTACCCCTCTATAGTTATTAAATACTTGCAGTCAGAATAACTAAGGACACCCAGTCCTTAGTTTCAAACTGCATAACACAAATCTGCATTAAAATATATATTCTCAACTAATTTGGATAGTGCATACCGTATTCTATCAGAAAGACACCCGAAGTGGTCAGTAATATTTTTTTATATCATGAGACATACCGTTTTTCAGAAAAGCGGGAAAATTTCCAAATTTATGATAAAACTTGGTGGAGGCGAGATTAAATGAATGTAATTATCGTTGTTCGAAATATAGGATGAAACTGTTTAAAAAGAAAAGGATGACAGTAACTGAAAATAAATTTTAACCCACTTTAAAAAAAAAGGACGTTCTCAATTCGTCTGTATGTATAGTGAGTCTAAATAATATATAATAAATACTTATTGCTCCTAAAAAGATTTGCATGGTTGAAACCTAAAATGAAATCATCACACATCACTTTACATGGAATTTATCAATAATATGAATTTTGCTAAAAACTAACGTACTTTTATGTTTGTCAATATTGAAAATTGTTATATAACAAAGTTATTTACAATTGAAATTCTCAGAAAAAATTAGGAATTGTAAATTAAATAACCCAAAACCAGCCTTAAAAAAACTCAGTTTTGCACCCTAACACCAAACCTGTATTTTAAATACTCAACGCCGTTTCAACAACTCTGAGTTATCATCATCAAGGAGTAAACCAAAGTTGTTGAAAAGGCGTTGACTGTTTAAAATAAAGGTTAGGTTAGGTTAGGTTCCACAGCATGTCCATTAAAAAACTAAAAAACTATATGTAACCGAGTTTTTCATGAAAACCCTAGATGTATTCATTTAGCGTTAAATAATTTATAAATGTTGTTAATTTCTTTTTCTTTGTTTTTGTTGATTATTATACAAGTTGAATTCTTAATGTAAACTCTTTTGACATCTACTGTTCATTGATTAGAGAATATGTGTTTACATTTTCTTGCTTGTGCATCTTATATATGTTTGTTATTTTGTAATTTTGGCAGATCTGTACTTGAGAAATTTTTATAAGGAGTGCCCCATACACTTATGCCATAACTAAGTAAAGATTCGAGTAGACTTCTATAGAGTATTAGTAACACGTTTTTAATCAAAATAATTCGCAAGGTGTCAAATCTGTTAGATAATAGTTGCCAGTTGCCCCCCAAAATTTATTTGAAATAAAATAATAGAGTAAAAAGGTGTGTGCCTACATAGAATTCTATTCTTCTTGAAGATACGCCCATGATAATAGTTTAACTTTTGGCAATGTATTCTGCAGCCGTATTCATTTAAGGTGTTGATCAAAGAACAAACGTAAATATTGGCGAGATTCGGAACCTTCCACAATTTCATGAATTTCTAATATTGTCAGCTAGGGCAGATGGTTTATTTTGGATAATAGGTAATATTAGAGTATCTGTAGCGGTTTCCATTTCATTCCTTGTCACTATATAGAATTTCCCAAATACTTTGTTTTCACTGATTCCTAGTTATTACGTAGGTCCACTATGAGATTTACTTGTTCTAGTCATTGTCTAATTAGATATAAATTACAAATTGTAATACATGTTCAACAATTTTCCCACTAGATCGTAAATTAACACCTAATAAACTAGTTACTATACACGTCATTGTAAATTTATTCGTAATATTTCTTAATCTTTCAACAGTAGATAATGACAACGTAGGCTCAGTCGATTGTATTGCCAAAGATTTGAAATAAGACTTCATGCGGGCGGAGTACTTTTAATTACATCATTTCTAAGAAGGATTATTATGAAAGTGCAAATAGGCGTTTGAATCAAATAGTTCGTGCAGATTTTGTTTAAGTGTACTAAAATCTAAATTTGAAAAAATCTAATACTTTAAGAACTAAAGGAATGTATGTAAAGGAATTATAAAATAAAATACAGCTATACTGGATCTTCGTTAGCTAGAGTACTTACATAAAAAATGTATTGCCCCAAAATTGCCTCAAAACAAATAAAAATCATAAAAATGTTTCGTGCTTACTAAATCTCGTGACATACTGTAAATAAGTTTTGAATTTATGAGACAAGATCAAGAAAGTTTGTTTTTGGTTTAGAATATCAACCTTGAGTTTTGTGTAAATTAGTTTGCTAAAAAATCGCTCTTAATAAACTACTTTAATAGATTACACAAATTTTCAATTCACAGTTCTTGAATATACTTTTTTCGGCATATTACCATTTTTTATCTTTTGGTGAGATTAAACACCAAATGCAAGATATGAAAAACTTAAGTGGACATACATAAACATTGCATAAAATAGATCCTTATAAAATAAATGGTTTACTTTGCAGATGATTTAACATTCAATATTTGAATACAAAGGATGATAGGAAACACGAATACTTTAATTAATACATTTGAGTTATTAGTTACAAGATTTTTTTTGGAAATTGTAAATGAAATACAAGCTACAAAATATATAATTTCAAAATATTGTTATGAAATAAAATACCTATTTATACATTGCCAGTTCTAATGAAAAGTTCTGTGAAACTTCTTGGACCTTGGTGCTTAATTGTTTTTTGGCGATTATTTGGCGATCTTAATATAATAAATACACTTTAAACTATTCAAAGTTATAAAATTTGGTTCCAAAATTCGGTGATATCCATAGACATAGACATGTAAACGTCAAATATATTACTTCCTTTTTTTGAAACGTCTCAATTTGCAATCAGATCTGAGACCATTTTAACATAGTTGAAGACTGGATATATCAGATAATTCAGAGTATACAGAGCCAATCAAAAGTCCCCTTCTCCCCTCGTATGTTTTGAACATCAATAAAGTTTGGAGGGTAAAATAAGAGATACTGTGACCGCTAATTTTAAATAGATCCTTATGACAAGTGATAGCTCATTTTGAAGGTATTGACAATGCCTACTCAACCATATTAAATTTATTTGGGTCTAGGCCAATTTTGATCGATAAATTACTCCTTCGAATGTGTTAACTTTAGATTTCAGGTACCTCCACAAAAAAATCTTAAGATGTCAGGTCCTGTGACAGAGGTAGCCGTTCAATTCATCTATCACGATATTCTTCATCCAACGTCTTATGGTACCATAATGATGGCAGGCAGGCACCATCTTGTTGAAATGTTATTTCCAAATTGTCGAATCCATCTTGATTATATTATATCGCAATTCCATTTTGTAACATCTACAGGTACACTTCATTGGTTAAGTTTTTATTGATCTTTAACATTGTGGTTGCCCAAAATGCAAGGCCGTCGCCAGAAAATTTTTTCGAGGTGGGTTGGACAATATTTGCGGGAGGGGGGGTTGGATATTTTTTTTGATTGATGGTAGGCTGATTAGTACTGCAAAATCTGTATTTGCGTTCATATAGTTCCAGGATATATAAAAATGTATAAATATAAAATTTATTCTTATGAAAAAGATGATTAACTCTTTAAAATTGAATCTTGAAACCCAAAATTCCAAAATTTCGGGTGGGGGGTTTGAACCCCCCAGACACCCCTCGCCCCGCCCCGCTGACTACGGGCTTGCCAAAATGCCTGCCCAAACATTTACTTTTAAGACGTTAAAAAGAAACAATTACTAAAAAAGTCAACTTTTTTGACGACTAACCAGAGGGGACCTAAATAATCTTCAATAATTAATTGTGAAACAATATATTAGTTTTTGTTTAATTTATCCGTCAGAGTTGGGTTGAACGCAAACAACATTATTACGGCTGAGTTAGTATTGTCAATACCTTTCAAATAAGCTATCACTTGCCTTAAGGTCGTATTTAAATTTAGTGACCACAGTTGCCCTGTGAGAGGGGACTTTTGACTGAAACTGTATATATGTTTTCATTTACAAAAATATCTGTTTAGAATCAACAAGAAGTTCGTAAGAGTTGAAATGAAATAGTAACAAATTTCTAAGGTATTTAATCATTCTTCTTTTGATAGGATCTGTTGTGGTTTCCCATTTTGCAACATTTAACCATATGTTGGATGTTATCTGAAAGATAGTTGTGGCATCTCTGGTTTGTATTTTTCTGATTTTTTACGAATAATACCACAATTGCCGGGAAGTCTGCATATTTCAAATGTCCAAACGTTTCGGGATCTAACTCAGACCCATTTTCAATGGTAATAAGTTTTATTACTATTACAAACGTGTCTGATTTACACCCTTTTCAGCCTATGTTGAATGTTCATTAGTTCTAATTCTAGACAACTGCACAGGTGTGTTTACTATTATTTGTATAGCTTCTGCAATTGGCCTTTGAACAGTTCTCATCTTTTCATAAAAAAATGTATTTCAGGGTCCCTAAGAAGAGGTAAGTTAAAGCTAAGTTTTTTCATCGAATTGTTCACAAAGAATTTGCCGACTTCTCTGTCAATTCCAGATCTGTTTCACATGTTTTTGGTGATCCAGATCACTGTTTTTAGTCTTATTTATTGATAACTCTGTATTAGCAATCAAATTCAAAGTGTTTGTAAAGAATCCTTCATGTTTAGACAATTGGTAATCTTCATGCTGTTCTGACGAATGATCTGGAATAGGCTCTGCAAGCAAATCGTAATCTTCATTATCTTCATCGAGTACGAGGGCTGCCTCTTATATTTCGGGATTGGACAACCCTAATGTTGCAATCTGACAATTGACAGCTCTATCGTAAAGTTTGACATTTTTGAGGTTATACGTACTCAGAACGTTTTGACATACGAGCGCTATGTTTTGTTTACAGTAACTTAAAGGATTCATCTCGGCAAAAAAATGGAATTAAATAGTGAACATTTTCGTGCGATTATGTTTTACTTTCGACGTGGATTAAGTCAGCAAGAGTGCATGGATGAACTTCATTTAATTTTTGGCGGTGAAACTCCATCAAGGACCACTGTTTATCGATGGTATGGTGAATTCAATCGAGGTCGTAGTTCACTCCAAGACGAATTTCGTGAAGGTCGTCCAAAAACAGTTGTTGTTCCGAAAACCAGGGATGCTGTGCGCGAACTGATATTGCAAGATCGTCATGTGACCTATCGTGAGATTAAGTCAACCTTACACATTAGTGGGACCAGCATACATTCAATATTACATAAACATCTGAATGTCAAAAAAAATTGTTCGCGTTGGATCCCACACAATTTGTCAATCGTTCAAAAAAAGGCTCGTGTCGATTGGTCGAAAGAAAAGCTCAACAAATACGACCGCGGTGCTTCAAAACACGTTTATGAAATAGTGACAGGTGATGAATTGTGGATTTACGCGTATGAGCGCGAAATTAAACAGCAGTCGACTGTATGGGTGTTTCAAGATGAGCCGAATCCAACAAAATTGTTCGCGCACGAACACTTCCAAGCAAATAATCGCCTGTTTTTTCGGAAAAACTGGACATGTCGCAACCGTACCACTAGAACAACGCAGAACAGTCAATTCTGAGTGGTACACAACCATTTGTTGCCAGTTGTCTTCCAAGAAATGAGGAAAACCAACCGCCGAAGACGGATCACTCTTCACGACGATAATGCGAGCTCTCACACATCGGCTCAAACAACTGCATTTTTGACCACTCAAAACATCGATTTGATGAGTCATCTACCGTATAGTCCTGACTTGTCACCAAATGTCTTCTTTTTATTCTCGTACGTAAAAAACAAACTGAGAGGTCAACGTTTTTCGACACCTGAAGAAGGGGTTTGTTTTTGTTCTATAATCCTGAAATATAAATGGCAGTCCTCTTAGTGCTCTGTCGAAATCTTCTTCACTCTGATCCAAAAGTGAGGCTATGGGACGTACGCTACCTCCAAATATCTCAAGATTAGTGAGTTCAACACTAAAACTAGAAAATGCCAATTGCAAGAGCGTGGAAAAAGTAATTGCACTGGGTTTAAACTGTAAATTGACTATTTTTAATGATAATATCTCGTGTCCAAAATAATAGAGAAAGTGCTGGCTGCTCTTCCCCAGATAAATTTCTTACCAAACCCATTTCCCCCTGATGCTCAAATACCTTTTCACTAATACAAAATATAACAATTTTTGTTCATGCTGATAATAAATTGCTAAATTATGTGAATACAATAAGGTTTTAACAAACCGAATAAATATTTACCTGAGGTATTATCATTAATTACAAATCCACTTGAAATTAGCACGTGACTGAGTTAATGAAATTGAACGTTTCAAAATTTTTATCACAGTTTTTAGTGCCTTCAGAAACATTTCGTTTGTTAAAAGATAACAAATTATTGAAAAGTAATTAAAGAATTATGTGAAATTTCCATTAAACACAACATATACTATGAAACGTAATGTTGCTCAAAGGCAATTTTTATCAACAGCGATTGCTTGTGAAACACAGAAATTATGCGTGTGAATGTAGAAATGCCATTAATGACATAATGCGAAAGAAAATTCATTTAGTATGATTGTGATTATACAGCCGGCAATATATCTGAGGTATGCAGATAGTTCTTGAGTGTTTAAAAATTCTAGAAGAATTTTGCCTCGAGAATTGACGTTAGACGATCATTTAACTTTAGAATTGTTCTAAGAATTCCTGTTGCATAGGAATCTGTAATTGTGGGCAATTTTTGACCAAGAAGTAAACGCTTATAGCAGAGGCGTATTAACAGGATTATAATATTAAACTTTTTTAATATTAAATGTTATTATATCTACCCATAATTATCTGATATAGATTATACAGGGTGTTCATGTAAATGTAGATCCGAAACCCCTTCATTTCATGATACCTGGTGATAAACAATAATGTACGCCGCTGACTCTTTTGCCAGGTTGTGGTAAAGCCACTGAAAATGCAAATCTTTTTCCTGTGTTCGTATATAAGTCTACTTTTACAGAACTGTGCCAATAAAAAATTAGGTGGTATTACAATATACAGGGTGTTTCTAAAATAGGACTTCTGCTGATTTGTAAAATTTCAACTTTTTTTCGTAAAAAATTTATCTTTGTCCAAATAATGACGAATATGATGACAAAATACATAGTCTTCATGTTTATCCAGTTCTAAATGAATAAATAAAATTAGGTGTTTCATATTCGACAATTCAACATATTTTAATTAGTTAAATTCATTTAAATTTGTTACCCAAAAACGTTTGAGTTTTTGGGTAACAAATTATGATGGTTCAATATCAAATTGAGTTATTTTTTATGGATAATACAGTGAATCATTCTATGTTCGAACTTATATATGTTACATCTAGATATGAAAAATATTAGGGCATTAATCCCTCATACTTGCCATTTGCGTTCGAAGACGAAACACAGCATTACTGCACAGAACCAGTATATTAATAAAAAGTTCTGAGACAAATTGCAAATTTCTCTCATCCGTGGCGTCATAAGCAAAAGTAAGTGTGGGAGTACCAACTAGCGGCATACATGTGAATTAACTAGAAAAAATTCTGTCTTCCTCTAGCGTTCGAACGTAGTTTGATTGTGTCAATACATTTATTTTTATTTTTTATTTATTTATTTATATAATAGGTCATCTTACAGGTTGTCCCTAAGGCAAACCCTTAATAAAGATGACACACAGTGACAAAAAGAAAATTACAAATAAGTGAATTCGAATTCATTAATTAACAACATAAGTCCCAAACTTACCAATATCTAAAGAGACAAACATAAAACTGTTAAATTATGTTGTGGATCACGTTTAAATATCACTGTTTACGCCTGTATTATAAAACTCTATATAAGTTTTTCTTAAAATTACCAAAATTGGAGGAAAAGATATCTACGTTTAAATGACAAATTATATTATAAGCATTCATACTTCGTATTAACGGGGAGTTACCGTAGTAGTTGGTAGAATGGTAAGGAACATAAAAAATCTGTTTGTGTCTTGTTCTAGGAAAAGGGCAATTAATTGGTAAATTCTTGAGACACCATTCTGAACACAACATATTGTTAATGACTTTATAAATAAAACAAACATCGGCAAATTCAAAAGATTGTAGAATTTCAAGTTGTCACCATATTCTTGGTAATGCCGAAACCTAAAATATCTATAATTTAGTGCATTAACAATTTTTTCGTACATGTTCTAGGGATGTTATATACTTGTTATATATAGGATTCCACGCCATACTGCAATATTCTAAAGAACACCTTACGTAAAAAATATACAACCGTATTACTGTACTTATGGTCTTTAAAATCTTTGTATCTCTTAGTATATAGCCCAGGAGTCGTAAGACTTTTTGTACCATAAAAGGAATTTTGTTATCAAACTGGCCTTTGTTTTAGGAAGCTCCAAGTCATTGCTTACGTTTTATTTAGTTGGCCAGAAGAATAGGGGTGGTATATTTCAGACCCTTCCACTCAATTTCTAAAAGTGAAAAAATGTGGAGTGGTTTCATAGTGGTAAAACTGGTATAAATTTTTATTATTCTATCGCTTTTCGTTTTTAAGATAAAAAATAAAATTAATATTTTTCCTCCATCTTTGATTCGCGATATCTTCCTAATGAATGACTTTTGACCTAACGTTTATAGAACAAACTATCCTTTAGTTTTAATTAGCGGACCCGACAGACGTTGTCCAAATGTGGTTTGGGGCTATTACCAGGTTCAGCAAATGTTCTTTGATATTAGAATTCGATAAACTCTATATTAATGTGCGAAAAAAAATCGTCAAAAATAAAAGGAATTCCTAGAACCCGATCTTTGTGCCACCTAACATACACAAAAAAAATCATTAAAATTGTTGCCGTTTAGGAGGAGTTAGAACCCGATCTTACTGCCACCTACCGGGATTAATTGTGAATCTAAACCATCCAAAAACCCACAGAAACATACACAAGAAAATTTCATTAAAATTCGTCCAGCTGTTTATAAGGAGTTAGAACCCTATCTTAAGGCCACCTATCGGGTCCAATTGTGAATCCTAAACCATCCAGGCACCCACCCAAACATACACAAAAAAAATTCATTAAAATTGTTGAAGTTTAGGAGGAGTTAGAACCCGATCTTACTGCCACCTACCGGGATTAATTGTGAATCTAAACCATCCAAAAACCCACCGAAACATACACAAGAAAATTTCATTAAAATTCAGTCCAGCTGTTTATGAGGAGTTAGAACCCGATCTTAGCGCCACCTATCGGGTCCAATTGTGAATCCAAAACCATCCAGGGACCCACCCAAACATACACAACAAATTTCATCAAAATCGGTCCAGCCGTTGAGGATTCTATAAAGGGCATGCACACAAACATTCTCATTTATATATAAGACAAGGAGTCGCTCCTTAAACTTTTTCGCATTTGTTTTGAAACACTTGAATATACCCTTTTAAACACAGTTTTGTGGCTATGGCATGTGTTCCACATAAATTATAGGTTTTGATTTCGTGTCCTCACTAAAAGTGCTATAAAACTGAACCAAAGAAACTAAATTATATTCCTAGTGTAAACTATCCCCGGACTCACATGGGCTTACACACAGTACGCCTCCCAATTTGGGGCCACTGTGAACCACTTTTTCCAAAAACTCTTACATGCTATTATTCATTTCTCGATAAAATATTGATATAATAAATTTAGATTTCAAAGTTTTAAGTGTACATAAAAATATTTTAATTGAGAAAATTTCAATTTATAACCCACCACTATTAACACTATTAAAAAGTCAACTTTGAAATTGTACTCTTGAGATCGTCATAGCATTGCTAATAAAATTATTAAAAACTGCCTGAAATTTCCTTTATCGTAATTTTACGGATCCATTTACCTACTTCGTGTTGTAGATCGAATTCTTGGCATACTCTAATGAATCTAGAACAAATCTGTTTGTTTTAGTTATTAGCGTACAATGTCAGTGTTATTACACTATTGACAACAATAGTTTATGACCTTCCCACCAATTTGAACTGTGCTAGGTGAACATTGTCAGTCTACCTGTAAACCGGCAACATGTAATGTTAACGTCGCTCTTTTCGTTTAGATTTTCATAGACGTAGGTTCGATATTTACTTTTTCCTGGCCTTCATTCTAATTTTTTTGCTTAACAAACAATATCTGGGTATATAATTTATTACATAATTATTTGTCTGGTTCAGTGTAATTATGTTTTATATAATATCAGACTTTAAACTATTATCAGATGAAAATTAGTTATGTCTAATTAATGTAAATTTTTAATTTTTAGTATTTTATTAGCGTATATTAATAATATTTGCGTTATTAAAGATCTAAACCAAGAAATAAGTAGCACTGCAACACACCAAAGGCGTACTCAGCTTTTGGTTTGTAGTAGTTTTTTTTTTATTAACCAAAAAACAAACTGTTTGATGGGATCCAAAATCGATGTTTAGTGATATTAAAATTCCTAGAGTGTACGTGTACGCCGAATTTATCGCCAGCTAAGTGAATTTGAAAGAGGTCGAATAATTGGTTTACGGGAGGCGGATTTTTCATTTCGAGTAATCTCTAACCGCACAAACAGAAATCTAATTACTGTTATGAGATGTTGTCAAGCCTGGTTTGGTAATACCCAAAATCGGAGAAGAGTAGGCACCGGACGTCGAAGAGGCACAAATTAAGTTCAAGATCGACTTGATTAGGAGAACAAGACCATCTATAAGTGTACGAACGGTTTACCGTCGTATAAAGTCTTTTGGATTGCAGCATTATCGACACCATATTGTGCTACCTCTGACCGCTGAGCATCGATGGCAACGACTACAATTGTACGGAGAACGATAACATTGGAATGTGGAATGGCATCAGGTGGTCTTCTCTGATGAACCTCGATTCTGCAAAAGGTGGAGATGATGGCCGAAGAAGGGTTAGATGTCGAGGAGAAAGACGTCAACCTCAACATGTATACCGAACAATAGGCGTTATAGTATAAGGTCATATTTCACATGGAAGTAGGTCATCTTTAGTCTTTGTTCGATGCATAACAGCAAGTTATCTTCAGGAAGTAGAGGAGCTGTACCTATGTAGTAAGGTAATACTCAGTCTCATGTTGCTCGAGTTAGTTTAAACTTTTTTGAAAAGACGCATGTGAATCTGTTGCCATAGCCGCCCAGATCCCCTGAAACAATTGGGATATCATGGGTAGAAGGCTCGGAAATTTACCCCAGCCTTCACGGACTTTGGAGGTTCTAAGCCATGAACTGCAGGTAGCCTGGGACAGTATTCCCAAGAAGAAATAGAGCAAATTATTGAATCGATACCAAGACGTGTTGTGGAGTCTATAGATAACAGCGGTGGATAAACACATTATTAACTAACTTATTAAAAAATTAATTAAAATTTTGGTATTTTCTATTTAAATAATAATCATTTATTCCTTACTATATTATCTATATTTTACCAAAACAGGGTAAAGTTACGACTTACACTACATAGTTACATTATCAAGTTATTATTTTCTCAAGGTCAAAAGGTCAAGGGAATCCTACGGATTGCGCCAATTATTTTGATTGACCTCTTAAATAATAGAGTCTACAAAATTGTATTTACAATTGAAATCTTCCGAATTGATATTTATTTTGTTTGTCATTGATTTTTAATGGTGACACAAAACAAAAAAATTGTGCTTTACCTACTTATAATTTCATAGTGTAGATCCTGATGCTTCGATTAATGCCTTTCAACATGCATTCGTCCAGGGTATTGGTTATGCGATATGACTTTAAGTGAATGTTTTACATAGTTGTGTTAGAAGGATTATCAATCTATATTGTTTAAGGTTCCGTCAATCTCCCTTTTTGTGACACAATATCATATTTGGATTGTCCATATCTTTGCAATATCTTCGTAAGGCGACATGGGCTGCAAAGATCGTATATTATTGGTAAAATTTCCCCGTGTCATTCATTTGTTATTTCTAGCAGTATGCTTCTGACCATAGGTCGATTATTTTTTTTTTATTTGAATGAAGCTTCATTTTTGTGTTTTTTTCCCGTGTTGTGTAGAGCCGTAAATGTATTTTTTATTCTTCTTATAATTTCCTCCACTCTTGTGTGTTTTCCATTTCCGTCTATTAACCTGATGCTTTTCATCCCTTCTAAGGCATTGTTTCCCTTGTTTTCCTCTAATAATTTTAAAATTTCAGTTTCATTGTACTTTTGAAGAATTTTTAAATTTCTTTAATCTTTTATATAAATTCTTCATATCTATCTCCTTTAAATAGTTACTTTGTCTTTTCTATTCCCATTGTGTTAGAAAGTCCAGCTATGTACTTCTTCAGTCATTTCTTTCGTTCGAGATGACACTTCCGTTTTCTTGAGATAAATTAATATTAAGGGTTTTCATCTTTTCATTATTACTATTATTTTGATTATATTATTCAAACATCGTCCAAGCTACTTTTGCTGTTTCATTGTCAAATTTATTCAAATAATTTAAGGGATGTAGTATTTAATTGTCTAATATTCAAAATAAATAATGTAAAAATCTGAATTGATGCTGAAGTTTTCACGGAAAAATAACAAAATATATTTGATTAATGAGTTTCTTATTAACAAACCTCAATATATGCTGACCAGAAATTGCATCAGAAACTCGACTAATCTGAAAATTTATGGCTAGCACAAACTTCTCATCATCTAAAGAATCTATATAAATAGGCAAAGACAAAACGAATGTTTTATTTAGTAGCTGCTGACGACCTTTAGTGCAGAATGCTAATATTAATTTATAATATTGGTTCCTTCAAAATAAATAAAATATAATAAAAATTCATTATTTATGTCCATACTGTCAACGCCAAATAACTGACAGCCGCCAAACGGTCAAAACTCAAAACATTGAGTAATTATATATGGAGCGATCGTTAGATGCTGTTATATTCTTAGAGCATGTACTTCTGGAAGTGGCATGCAAGCGTTTAGTTGTAAAATAGTCAATGTAGTATCAATATTTCAATATTGATTTTCCGGACGCGTTGCAGCAATTTTCATGTTAAATATTCTGTTTTTAATGTGAACTTAATTATTTGATTAATATATAATTATCACAACCTTCCCGAAGGTTTTGTGTAAAACATTGTCAGACAGCGGACAATAGAGAAGGTATTAAATATTTAAGTTCTCCTAGGGTTGTTGGTCCTCTCTTTTTATTAATATTCCTTAACTTGATTGAAACCGCAAATGACGAAAACTTTTAGGTTGCAGGGAACAATCTTCCAATTATTATATCGAATGTTTTGACAGGAGCGGTTCCAGCCAAAAATTTGGGGGTCATTCATTTGTCAAAAATATTTCGAATACCGATATTTGATTACATTTTTATTTTATTTTATTTCAATAGATTTGTCAATATGAGTGAACAATTTTGGTCATTAAATCTACTTTTTACAATTTCATGAAATAGTGTCGAATTTCAACCACTGGACGACCACTAGTTATAATAAAAGGACAAAAAATCGAAGGCTGCAGTATTTTTTGAAAAACTAGGTCTCATTCAATATTAGGTGTATTGTTTAGATTTTGTATAGCAATTTCGAAAAAGTAAATAAAATTGTTGATACATCAGCAGTAAAAGTAACTTTCAGGACTATACTAAACATTTCACTTCACTTTTGTTGTTAAATATAAAAAGTAGTTATCGACATCTGTTTCATTGTCAAAATTGCTCAAATAATTTAAGTAAAACAGTATTTATTTGCGTAATATTCCCAATAAATAACTGAATAATCTAAGTTGATGCTGAATTTTCCAAAGAAAAATAATAAAATCTATTTGAAGAATTTCTTATTAAAAAACCTCAAAATTTCATGACCAGCCTGACATTCTTTCACTGATCTGAAAATTTATAGTTGGCACAAACTTCTCATCATCTAAATTATTATTATAAATTAAGGACAAAAAATCTAGTGCTGCAGCATTTTTTTGAAAAACTAATTCTCATTCAATGTTAGCTGTATTGTTTAGATTTTTTATATCAATTTCAATAAAGTAAATAAAATTGTTGATACATTAGCAGTAAAAGTAACTTTCAGCATCCTACTAAATATCTTACCTGATTTTTGTTGTTAATTATAAATAGTAGTTATCGTCAAAAAAGTAATATTCTTTGATTCTAATGTTTTTGGAATGCAAATCTTCCTTTATAACTTTCCATGAACCGTAATATTTTTTATGGTGCTTTACCGCTACTAAATTTATTCCGGTCTATCTTTAATATGCTTTCTCATAGTATTTAATATTGCATTAGTTTGGTCTATTGGCTTACCCAGTGTATCTAAACAAATAAATAATTATTGGAAAGTGCTTAGATACGGTGGTACAACAAATCTCTAATATTTGAAAGCGAATTTTACTTTTACATTCAAATAATATCTTAAAAAAGCTTCATTTCAATTCCATTTAAATTTATTATTATAGAAACGATACTAAAAATAGATTTATTAAAATTCAGTTTTATTTAAATAATAGGACCTGTTTCTATAATTTTTATAATATTAAGATTTTTGTAGTAAATAGCTATAAGAATACATGTCCCTATTTTTTTCAGATATTTCTAAAGGTCCCTAACTTGTTTTCCCAATCCTTACCAATTATCACTACCTATTATTACAATAATTTGGTCAAGTGCGAGTTGGACTCGCATACTTAGGATTCCGTACCACCTTCAAGATTCTAATATTCCAGTTACAGACAAACATATATATCTTTTAGAGGAAGCGTTTTAAATTTATAAAAAATATGCACTTTGATTTTCCACACATAAACTTTTTATTTCATCTGCTTCAGGATTCGCTTGATTTTTATAAGAATACATATGTATTTAATTTTCTAATTTGGCCCCCAAAAATTAGTATTAGAGTTTTATTTTACTTATAAACTTTCAGAGAAGCCTTTTATAATCTACTGTCTCAATTTTGAGGCTCTGTAGATTGGAAGATATAGGACAAAATATATAAATTATTAAATATATTATTCAAATTATTTAAAAATGCAAATAAAATATATTTTTCAAAATTTAAATAGTGTAGTTTCTAAAATGGGAATTAAGTCGATGTTTAATATTTTTGTTAATATCTTTTAAACAAATGATTTGAAAATATCATATATTTGTAATTCACATAATGAGTCTTTTATCTGATATATTACATGATTCATTTGAAAATTATTTTTTTATTTTCCATCTAATTGTATAATTTGTCCCTAAAATTACTATTGGGGTTTTCTAATATTTTTTCTTATAAATTTCAAGTGTGCCCCAAATGAAATTTTTTTATATCTTGATGTTAATATCTTGTAAACAATTAATTTTAAAAATATGAAAATATATATTTGTATTCCTCATAATGAGCCCTTTCATTT
Organism: Octodonta nipae; assembly: GCA_034190945.1. NCBI lineage: Eukaryota > Metazoa > Arthropoda > Insecta > Coleoptera > Chrysomelidae > Octodonta > Octodonta nipae. The sequence goes on along the minus strand of CM067219.1, from coordinate 137,498,179 downwards.
GATATATAACATGATGGGTTATAAACAATTTTAATGTTGTATTTTCCACCTAATTCTGTAATTTGCTCCCCAAAATTAAAAGTAGAGGTTTCTCCTTATTTTTCCAGTAAACTTCAGGTCAGATCCTATACCTTTAATTTTTTTCAAAACTTTACGTTTTATAGTTTCGGGGATAAGGGGGGGATGAGTAAATTTTGGTATATTTTCGTTAATATCATTTTAACTATTTTTTTAAATATGAAAAAAATATATTTGTGTTCCTCAGAATGGGACCTTTCATTTGATGTATTACATGATGCGTTTGGATTTTTTATTTTTTTTCAATTTTCATTTAATTCTATAATTTGCCCCCCAAAATTAATATAAATAGTTTCTCCTTATTTTTCTTGTAAAGTTCGGGCAACGTTCTATATTTCCTATTTTTTTCAAAATTTTAAGCTCAGTAGTTTCGGAGATCAGTTGGGGAGTCGGTTGATTTTTTTAGTTTTTCCCCCTAGAAGTACCCCTAAAATTAATATTTCTTCTTTTACGATATGTACTCCTGATCGGGTCACTAAACTATACATTGATACCAAATTTCAACCTCTTCCGTTCAGTAGTTTTGGAGAAAATTGCTGTCATGTGACAGAGGCAGAAATCCGGAGTGATATTATAAGGGTATCCGTATATTGTATATACGGCACCCTAAAAATTGGCCGAATTACTCGTTTTCTGTACAGAAATCCTTTGCCACAGATATTCTGAGAGAAAGAGATGTCTAGATTGTGATCAACCAGTATTCTTGTATATAAATAGTGTTTCGTATATTGTGTTATACTTATCTGTATTTGGAGACGTTTCAACTCCAGGTTTGGAGCCTTTGTTAATTATTGTGTATTATAGCTAGATGTTTCTTCTGAGACTTTTGTTTTAATACAAATTTTCTTGTTTGTCATCAATTTTGACAGTGATATGTTTCGAAATTACTCAAGATTATTTCATTTCCTTTAATTCTGGTAAATGTAGAAGGTGGAAGGTCCAAGAGTTCACCAGTATGTGTATTTAACAATCAATAATATGTGTTTTAAAAACAAATCATATTTGTCATCATGGGGTTTTATAAATTACAACTAAATCATCTTTTCTGCAACACTAATTAATGAAGAGCGATATGGTTTTCTTATTATAAAACAATTAAGAAGTAAAACGTTTCAAGTACTTTAAAAAACAACAAGGTATAATTTTAAAGTTTTTCTTATTTATACAACCCTGAGCTCAATTGAAAAGGTTCTACGGTGCACTATATAAAACGCGATTAACCGTCAACCTTCACAAAAAAATCGTATCTCCGCCAGTGTTAGTACACAAAATATACCTATGTCTATTAATTATATTGTTTATTTCATTATACGCTTCGTACATTTAACATTATTTGCGTTACCTGCTGTACGTCACACTATGCCGGACAACTTTTTATTCAGTACATGTTGGTTTTCATTCAAGCGCACCGCTAATTATAGTTACCATTTCAAAATGTTTATTTACAGTTGTTCGTAAAATGTGAAGCGACTGGTGACAATGAAAAAATTCCTCACCACCAAAATCAACAAGGAACAATGGAGACTGACAGTACCGAACATAAACAGCACGATATTTCGAAAATCGCCCGCCAAAGATGACGACAAGTCCGACAAAGAATCCAAACGTTCTTCAGGGTTCTACGACTTCCAAGAAGCCCAAATAGAATACGACAAAACGAGAAGCTTGCCGAACAGCGTTTACGTAGACACCAGCAGTTCGGAATCCGAGGAAGAAGAAGAAGGCGAAGAAATCTTTGAAGATGCAAGAGCTATGTCCGATAGGACCAAAGACGCCAGTGATACAGATGCTGAAGTGTACACCGACGTTGAACCGATTCCTCAAGCTGAACAAACCAACATTGACAAGAACAACAGTAAATACGAATACGACGTTCCAAGAATAAGTTTTAAATTTTTCGAGAAGGGGCAAAAGGAACAAAACGATGATCAAGAAGATGAAGAAATTGAACACGAATACGAAGATGCTGAGCATCCACACTATGAACCTGTCAAGGTAATTAGAAGTGAATTGAAACTGTCACTTTTGCCGGCAAAATCAGACGAGGAAGAGTTTGAAGAAGTGAAACCAGAAGACAATAACGTTAGCACTCCAGTGTGTCATCCTAGTGAAAAATTCGTAAGCCATACTGAAGTGTATCTTAACAGTTTAGAGTGTATTCCCATGGCTGGGATGAAATCAGCTGGGAGTGACCCAAATATCGCGCTTAGACAGAATATTGAACCTGATGATGGCTTCTATCAAGTTCCGAGATCTTTGAAGAAGACTCACAGATTGTCCCAGTCTTTGAATGATTTTGATATTGAAAAGGTTGAGAATGCTAGTCCTGCAATCGAATCTGTTGAAGTTCCTAGCGTTGAGCATATTTCTGCTAGTCAAATCATAGTTTGTCCCAATTTGGAGCATCCTGCTGACAAAGACAGCAGTGGTGAAAGCAAAGCAGACAAAAAAGGTAAGAAGTCAGGCATTCCTATGCGAAGGCCTAGTTTCTTAAAGACTCCCAAGAAAACCGTGGAAAAATGGAACAACTTCAAATCAAAATTCAACAACATGATGCAGGAACAAGCTGCCCAACAACGCGTGGGTGCTTATGAAGACAAAGAAAGACTAGCGCTTAACCTAGAAGAGATGTACAAGAATTCCAAAACTAAATGCAAAAAAATGTTTCAGAACACAAGCAAAATATTTCAGAAGAAAAAACATCTGGATAATTATGAAGACAGTAGTTCCGAGTCGGCAGCAAGAGCTCATTTCAAAGCAAGCGATATCGAATACAAGTTGAACTATGAAGTTAGTGATAACAGTGAACAAACTAGTAATAAGTTAGCGGACGAATCTCGGACTTCAGAAGAGAATAGTTTGCCGAATAACAGTAATGTTTCTAGTTCGTACGTTCGACAATCGTCTGTCGATACGAGTAAAGTTTCATGTGATAGTAAAGTTTCTTGTGATAATACGTCCTTGGATGAGTCGAAGAAGGAAGACTTCGATTTTTCCGCTTTGAAGAGTGCTCTGAAGAAGAAGCTCTTCGCAACTGAGGTGAGAAATCTATTAGTATCGTAATAGGCCCGAATTTAATAATTTTTGTACAATACTTCTGAGTTCGATTTTTTGTTAAAAATCAAATAAACTCAACTCGTATATTTTTAAAAGATTCTAATGTAGGCCTGAAAATTTTTAATGTTTTAATTTCGATTCATCTGTTGTATCTTTAACCGACTTCAAAAAATGAGAAACGGAATTCTGTTCAGAAGCATCCTGAAGTGGTCCCATATTTTTTCAATCACATGGCGTATATCGTTTATTAGAAAATCGAGAAGATCTAGTTCTTATCTACTAACTACAAGAAAACTATTGTGGCAGTTCGACACCTGAGGTGTAATAAATTGAAAATACATTGCAATTAAATCAAAATAAATATCTCTTAATCAACTTCAAGATACAGGCTCTCAATTGGTCTGTATATACGTATGTTCATAGTTGGAACTTCCTTATGAATCATATTTTGATAAAAAGTTATTCTTCATATTGAAATCATTACCTTTACTTTTTATATCTAATGGTTGATGTTTATTAGAATTGAAAACTGAAAAAAATTGTATAATGTGTATTTTTTTAAAATGACAAAAATTGATTTATTAGCAGATTTCGGGAAATGAATATAATTAGAATTGAATGTCTGATAATTAACAGACCTAGAAAATTTTGGATTTTCTTGGGAATAATACCACATCAGAGTTCAAACTTGTGTATATTTTAAAACCAAACGTTTCAAAATCCTGTCGGATTTCGTTTTCAATGGATATAAATTTATAAAGTATATTTCAATTTTACTTTATAAATTTATATCCATTGAAACGTTTCAAAATCCTGTCGGATTTCGTTTTCAATGGATATAAATTTATAAAGTAAAATTGAAATATACTTTATAAATTTATATCCATTGAAAACGAAATCCGACAGGATTTTGAAACGTTTGGTTTTAAAATATACACAAGTTTGAACTCTGATGTGGTATTATTCCCAAGAAAATCCAAAATAAACTAGAAGATGCCACAAATAACATTCAGAAAACAGACCTAGAAAAGTTGTAATCATAAAAAACTTTCTTAATATATCTAAATATTTAGAAAACTACTACTACTACGAGATTGATAAAAAAATAATGAATGTTGCTTGTAAAATAAATGTATTATAAAACAAAAACCTACTTCAAAAAAACAAAGGTAACTAACCAAGAGGCAAAAGCAACTTGGCACCGACTTCAGAAAAAGTACTTAATTGTTGCAGTAAAAAAATATTTTTTGGTTTTTAGTTAAGTTGTCCTTTTTTAAGTCGTTTTTTTTATTTTTGCGCCAATTCAGAGAACTCATCTATTTTAAAAGTTGTCGAATTCAGTATACATGACCATTTTGAATAAATTCATAAGTACTATAAAATAAAAATTGTATGTCATAAGCTGACTGAAAAGTAGCACTTTTCAGTTTCTAGTACTTCTATTCCTCTTGATTTCGTCCTTAATATAATCTGTTTTCTTTAAGCATGCCTCCGTCTTACATACTTACATACTGAAAAATGGTTCATGGTGTTAAATGAAGTGCATTATTTTTATATACTGTATTTGAGTTTCTAAATTAATCTTTTTTATTTCCTTTTTTACTCTCTTTCTCATCTCTTATCTTTCTTTTCTCTCTCTTCGCTTTTCAATCCCTATTTCACAAAGTTTTACCCCCTTTCTGCTTTTTCTTCTCACTTTTCTCATTTCATTCCTTCTTTTTTCTTCTGTGTGGTTTCCATTTTCTCATCACCTTTACATTCTTTCTTTAATATCTCTTCGTATTGCTTCTACTGTATATTCTCTTTTCTTGTGTCTTTTGTTTCCACCTTCGTTCTCCTTTCCTTCTTTGAGTCTCCTGCGTCCCTCTTCCTCTTACCATCTCTTTGCTTCTCTCATTTGTTGATTTCTTTGTCATACGTCTGAAAATTTTAATTTTAATTTTACTGTTTTAGTATTGTAGTATTGTCTCTGTAGAAAGCAAAAATCAGTAGTTGGTTATTTCAGGCAATTATAATATAAATGATTTGTATTTGTCTATCTCGTCAATTCTTTTCTGTTTACTGTTTACTCTATTGTGGTTTTTTATATTTTCCCATTTTTTCTGTCTCTCCCGCTGGCTCTCTTGTCTGTACCTTGTTTCCCTTTTTCTTCCTTCCGAATTTTTACTTCTCTACTTTCACTCATTTAAATTTAGGGAAATTTTGACTTGCACAGTAAATATTGCAAAATTCGCTTACACATTAATAATAAACAAACCGTAATATAAACAAAAATAGGAAGTTTTCTATTATATAGAATCAAGGTTATCATAACATAAAAAAGTGAATTGCAAATATTATTTCTACAATAAAATAATTAATTTTTCTGAATTGTAAACAGTCGTGTAAGGCTCGTAAACAATAGATCAATAAAAATATTTTATTTTCGTTCACGAATACCAGATGGCACTGACCGTGAATACTTTCCATCAGACATTTTTTTTAAATAATCGGTTCAACAAGTTCCCCTCTGCTGTGATCAACTGTCAGTATTTGACCTCAATATAATATCAGTTGCTTGGGAATTTCCAAAATGGGCACTTTGTTAAATGCTTTACCTGAGAAAGTGCTCTTCTTGAAGCTTATTCTTTGGTCTTTGTTCCTGATGGCAAGCATGACTAGAAGTTCGCTTTAGTCACCATTATGGTTGTGATGATTACTTATGATCCTCAATGTTTGCTCTCTTTCGTTGTTACTGTATGGATTAATTTTAATCATCCCAACTTTCTCTGAAATACGTTCTAGCAGGGATTGTTGTTTTTGCAGCAATTAGGTAATCATTTCCTCTTCTTCTGGCTTTATTTGTTGCTCCTTTGTCGGGTAATACTGCTATTATGTTTCCAAGGTGGCCATCAGGATAAGTCTTGACATGTAGCATTAAATGTTTTTAAACAAACACCATTCTAAAATGATTTTTGGGGAGCAGGTTTTGGTTGTTGATGATCTGAGTCGAGTCTGACTTTACTAGCAATTAGTAGATTTACGGCTACTAACTATACCTGTCTCCTATATGTTAACAGAATAAAATTTTAGGTAAAGAGCTCCCAAAATATTTGCTACAAACTATGAGCTGAATATTTCTATCCTATTACTACTACTATTATTAGCCTGAAAAGACTTATACTAAAGCAAGCCCTGGATCTTTCTGATAGAGAGTGAACACCCTGATCAGAGAGCCGCCTGGTACTGCTAAGCAGTACCAATCACAGCCCCTCAAACCCGCTAGCAAACAGAGCCAATACCGTAACTTCACAGTCGCCTGGTGTCACCTAGGACTACTTAAACCGACCGATCACAGCCACTATATTCATCTAAGATTCGCCAAGATTTACCAAAAACCATTTGGATCAACCAATTAAAATTGTCCTGTCAAGTCGAGAAAACTAGGGCAAAATTATTATCAGTAGTACCAACTCTAATGGAAATGCTGTGGAACCTTTGGAGTGTCACAAATGTAAAAACATAGTTTTGCACCCTAACACCAAACCTTTATTTTAAACACTCAACGCCGTTTCAACTACTCGAAAGTTGTCATCATCAAGGAGTAAACCAAACTGCTCAGTTTGGTTAAAAAATGTTATTTAATATTTTTGTATCATGTGATATTCTGCCTTGGATTCAATTCAAAAACATCATGTTTAGGATCAACGCCCTTTAATGTTTTTTTTTTGATGTCGAAATCATAAGCTGTTGAAAGAATTGTTTAGGATTTTTACGACAACTACTGTTTTTATTTCATAATCAGCACATTCATGACGAGTTTTTAATCTTTAACAAACGAAAACAAGTTTCCTTTATCCTCAGCCTAAATCGGTCTTTAATTTTGGCAACTAAAAATAAACTCTCGCTGATTATATTGGGACCGTAGTTATTCGGATTTTATGAGGCGGCTGTAATGTTAAGCTTTGCAAACAGATTTAATTGCGGTTACGTTAGTTTACCAAAATAAATTTCGGTTAAAGTATATAAATAATTTTTAGAAACATTGAATCAGCATTTATCCAGATGGTTGAAAAATGCATAAATTTGAATTATACCACATTTTTATAGTAAATCATTAAAATGAAACATAAGTATAATAAACACAGAATTTTCTAAATGATTATACCATTCAAAAGGCCAAATGAGATTTTTCCAAACAGTTAACCCTAATATGAAGGAATCTAGTTCACAAGTTTTTTTTTTTTAAAGGGGAACTCAAAGATTTCTTGACAATTTATATTTATTATTTTAACATTTTTCTAATTTCATTAGTGATACATTGCATAACTGAACTCTTGAATTATGATTGACATTTACCTAATTAATTTATCTGTACATTAACCTCTTGGTAATCAATATGGTTCGTCTAATTCATGCCAATTATGAGTAGGTGGTTGAGATGATTCAGCAATCGTATGTTATAACAGATTAAATTGGAGCTATTAAATTATGGTCAGGTTAGGCCATAAGTTAAATAACAGTTTTCTGCTGAAAGGTATTGAGAAAAACAATTACTAAATTACTTTAACAAAATTAGAGTAATAAATGTACTACACAAAGTAAAATGATGATCCGGAATTTGTGTCAATATAAATCGCTTTATTACGTATAATCATACATCTTACTAAAAATTTTACGCTGTAATAAGCATTTTAGTCCAATACTTGAAGTATATTTTTTAGATTATGCTACCGCATTTGTAGTTAATATAATATCAGGTACTATATCTAAGTACTTCTTGGGAAATAACACCACAGTTCAAAGAAAATTGCTGTATATTTTTTTTATCCGTAGTTTCTTAACCATTGACAACGGGGTCTGATCTAGACCCCGAAACGTTTGGAATATACAGCAATTTTCTTTGAAGAAGTACTTAGATATTGAAAAATTTGCCACAAGTATCATTCAGAAAACAATCAGGTACTATATTATTGACTTGACTTGACATCTGAGCTAACAATCATAACATCGGCATCATATTGAGCTATATTCTACGATTATTAATAGTTTAGTCTCAGTTATGTATTAGTTTCTCATTCCATTCTATGGGTTTCTGTTGTTAGCTTATTTGGACCAGGTTATGTCTTCTACACCCCTAATACTCCAGTCAATGCAGACACAAAAACGGTAATACTGAGTAATTTGTCCAAACAGCACCGATTTTCCTAAAAATTTGGATTTAATTTCTACTTACCCTCTACTTCAAAGTTGAAGCTATGCCGGATGTTGCTTTTTTCCCGGAAGAAAACCTCTTCTCGGGGATGAAAAAAATTATATGAAAAAAAGTCCGAGAATGTATAAATTAACTAATTTTAAGCAACTTTTGTTTCATAAAACTTTTTCTGAAAGTCAATTACTTCCGAGTTAATCGCAAGTGAAAGTATCGATTTGTCAACCAAAAAAAAAAACATGTTTTCATTCGGTTTTTCATAAATATGCACTTTAAAAAAAAATTAGCTTATAAAAAAACAAAAGAAAATGTTGGGTTTATGGTTTCTGTAGGATCAACACAAACGGAGTTATAGCTTTGTTTTTATTTGTCAAAATAAAAATTGAAAGGTTTGTTGTGAAATAACTGAAGAACAATGCATTTTTCGGGAAAAGTTTATAAATACTTTTTTAAAGTGCTTAAAAATCCTTTACTTTGTTTTTTTATATATAAAAGTCTCTAACATGAAAATTAAGCCAGTTATGACATAAATAAGGATGATTTTTCTGTTTTTTCACAAAAAAATGTACAAATTTGTTTGAACTCACGGAGTTCTGATCAAATGGTGTCAGAAGTGGAATACGTGGATTTTAAATTCTAAATTTAGCTATGACAAGTAGAAGTATAGAATTTGCTATAAAGGCCCTATATCATTGATCTGGCATATATCTAATTCTTAAATATAATTTGGTCAGACATTTCCAGAAGTTATACTGTTATTCCTTAACGCCTGTCATTATTCAGATTCCAAGACTTTTGGGAGCTTTATAAATATCATGTAGAATTTGGTCACATTCTCCATTTTGTTTCTTTCTGTTACTATGATGTATTGTTACTGGCTTCTAAATTTCTTCGACTTTCAGGGCAGATTCTACATGTTTTATATATTTTTTTTGTATTCAATTCCCTAAATCTTCTTTTAGGAGTTTTGCATACTTCAATTGTTTCTTCTCAGTTTCCCAACTTAGTTTATGGCGTTGCCGTGTTGGTATCTTTGTGTTCCTTCGTTCTACATGCTTTGTATAGTCAGTATTCCAGTATTTATAATTAATTAGTTGGACGTTATCTTATTTTGATTACTTACTTTTCTTGTTCACTAATTTTACCCATGTAAAAAATTCTGTACTGGATTTGCCCAGTATACAAAGTTAAAAATTTATCGTAGGTATATATTTATATCCAATAATAGTATATGCCTGATATTGCTTTAATTAACATTTAACACTAATATATATACAATGTTGTTATCATTATGGATTATCATCATCTTCCATAAATTTTTAAGAAGATATATTTTTTATTAACCATACTTTTATTTTCAGGGACAAAATGGTTTCGAAGATCTCCGAAGATACGTTAAGCAAGGTGGAGATTTCTGCAAGGAGCTCGCTGCCATATTGCAAGAAAGGTAAGACAATGTTATACCAAACGTCCAGTTACAAATTTTTGTATGCCGTTTGCGTTCAGTTCCACCCTGACATAAATTTAAGAGCTTCCACTATCGCATGGGAAGCTTTTGAAGACACCAGCTACTGGATGGTGAGATTAGTCTTTAGCTCCTATACTCAGTTCTGATGATTTATACGTCATAATCTCCGTTGATCTCATTGAGAGTTTCTCCTGATATTGTCCTGAACAAGAATTTATTTTCGAATCATTTCTTCTCCTGGTCTAGTTGTGTACCAATGACCGACGCATATGCTAGACTACTGGTCCTTATTTGACAGGATTATTTGAACATGTTACATGAAAACAAACTAAACAAAGAAAAGAAAATTTTTTTCTCAGCTACCCTGCAGCATTGGACTTCATAAAGTGACTTTACTGTTGCCTGCCACGTTCATTGGCTGTAGAGAGTTTGAATGTCTTCTTCTGACGTTTTGAGTTTGTTTAATATCATCTTCTTGTTTATCCTTATTACGTTTTAGTGTACGAATATATTTTTATATTCCAATTACAGAGCAGAAGCAGAATCCCAATATGCCAAGAGCTTGTCTAAGCTCAGTTCCAAATTGCTGCGATCATGCCGTGAAGGCATCGGAGGTATCAACGAAGCCTGGAAAGCCGTTGCCATAGAACTAGAAACAAGAGCTGAAGCACACAGACTAATGGGAATTGCTCTGTTGGAGGAAACTGCAAAACCGCTGAAATCTCTTTCAGAAAGCCAACATAGGTAAGTAAAATTAGACACTAGAAAACAACTGCCTAGTTCCCTGCGGTATAACCCTTATAACCAACAAACTGTCAGCACTTGTTGAAATGTGATATGAAGGATGTTACTGAAACCAAAATCGTATCATTGTTGGGAGATTCAGTTATAAACATTGACCTAGTTTTTAGTTTCAATAGCTATGATCTCTGTGTAGAAATCTGTATGACTAAGACGATTTAGGTGTCTGAATATTTGGAATAAACATATATTTCAGATACCTATCCGGAATAGAAAACAAATTTATCACACCTAACTATAAAATTGTGGTAAATGGATCGTTTGATTCTTCCTGAGATCTCTGTTAAAATGACTACCATCTGGCAGAGTCGCATCTGCAAAGAGATGTGAAGTGTCAAATGCGACTTTTAGCAAAAATCTCAGAAGTGATGTGGAGATATTCTAAACTGTAAACATGATTTGAATATGAGCGATCTTTCCAGAATACGTAAACAGTCTGAAGCTGCAGTGGACAAATCAGCCAGACTGCTCTCAGATTGGCGAGCCACCGAAGCCAAAGGAAAGAAGAACAGTCATACCTGTGCCAGGGAGAACGAGAAATTGCAAGACGCAGCTGTTTTGGATAACACAAAGTTCGGAAAACAAACGTGAGCATAAGTCATAAAAAATTTAACAAAGTTGTCACTGTATAGTAAATTTCTTTGAATAAGATAAATCAACAATAACGTGGAAATTATCGATTTCGTTTGAATTTTATTATTTGTCATACTTTTTATCAGTAGCGCTGAAAAAAATTTTATGTCTAAATTTAATATTTATTTATATTTTCATAGGATATCAAAAAGTAACAGTTTGATTCATCTAGCCAACATTCACAGTAAACAGAATAACCCAGATAAGGAAAATGCAAAAGTAAGTATTCCAGGTATAAATTTTATGTCAAGATACAAATTTGAATTCGCTTTGATTTGATTCCCCCAATACTAGTTTTGAGTTTTACTTAATGTAATTGTATTTGTTTTATTTTAAGAACTGATTTTTGGTATACCTAACAAACGGACAGACAATTACAGATAAATAATATCAAACAAAAAAAAAACAAATTACTTGACAGTTAGATAACGCCTGATCTATGCATCTATGTAAAGGTTGAAATTTGATATTAGTGTATAGTTTGGTGACCCTATTACGAGTAAATGTCGTAAATAAAGAAATTCTGTTTTAGGGGGTAGTTATTGTGGGAAATTTTACAATAATCGATCATCGCCCCTCCGCCCCCCTTTTATTATATGAATAATTGGACCTAAAACAACGAAAAAATACATAATAGACGTTTCCCAATGTCTACAAGCAAAATAAGGAAACTTCTAATATTACTTTTAGGTGGCAAATTATAGAATTAAATGAAAAATAAAAAGTTAAAAACATTAAAAAATATATAACCGACTTCTACCTATAACTAACAAGGCTAAAAATAATTATAACAAAATACAACTCTAGCACATTAAATGTTGTTAGGTACTTACCCAGGAAGTAAAAAATGTAAACATTAAAAGGTGCTCATTCTGTACAATTTAATTACCTACCAATCTAGTATATTTTGAAGCCGGTGCCAAGCAAATCTAAAATCCTTCATTGCGTACTTATCTACTAATTCATCAAACTTGATTGTTTCTTGGCACTGACTTCAAAAATATACTAGATTGGTAGGTAATTAATTTGTACAGAATGAGCACCTTTTAATGTTTACATTTTTTACTTCCTGGGTAGGTACTTAACAACATTGAATGTGCAAGAGTTGTATTTTGTTATAATTATTTTTAGTTTTTTAGTTATAGGTAGAACTCGGTTATATATTTTTTTAAATATTTTATTTTCAACTTTTTAGTTTTTTTGAACTCAGGTAGTTTTCATTCTTTATTTTTTATTGTGTATGTATAACCTTAATAGACAGAACAAGGTAACATCGAAAGCCTCAAAATTACACCATGATACTATCTCATTTAAACTGACACGTAAATCTTTACACAATGATATATTTTCATTTAAATTGACAGGTAAATGTTTACGAACAAAATGTACTAGTACGCGTTGACTTAATCAGCCCAAAATATATTTATGCCTTATGGACTACGCCATGTAACCTTTTTTCAACTTTTTTTGACAACCCTGTATAACTATAGATAATTCCACTCCAACCTATGTACCACCCATCCTGTACATACGACTGCCCACGGACAAACATAAATTTGTTAGCTGCCTTCTGTAAACTATAGGACGGAGTAGATTCCATCCCATATTTACGGAGTCAAATCCGTCCTATATTTCAACCATAGTATATAACTCCTTGTGGGCTACCCCGTAAATTATTTCATTTTTAACATCTTATATTATCGCCCTGTGTAACATTAATTCATCTCGACACTTTATGCAACTTCTTATGGGCTATAAAAGAAATATATTTTTAATCACACTGTATAAATATAATTCAACTCCACATCATATAACAGTTTTTTAATCACCCTATATAATTTTAATTTCACATTTTTTCCAACATTTTTATACCAGCAAACGTCCAGTCCACCCTATATTCCAACCATCCTGTATATACGGCTGCCTACGGACCACTATCATTCTAGTCCTTCCTATATTTCAATCTTCATATAAATGCAACTGTTTCTATCACTTTACTTTGTGATTTTGTTTGCTATAAATAAACACCCTGTGTATAAACGCACCAAATAGCAGTTTAAAGTTTGACATGTGTTGTCACTGAATTTTCTATTAGGCCGGGAGAATGTGACAACCAAAAGCACCCTCTTCGCAATATGGAAAATTTTGCATTTAAATAGGTATTTGCCTGGTATACAAACAAAACGAGATTGGTACTCATGGATTTAAGGAGCCAAAAATACTATGCTTTACTACCTATATGCTTGAGATGTACATAGAAAATTTTCAAATTCGCAATTAAAACTTCCAGTGCCTAAAATTACCGCACTATTACGTTGGAATTAAAATATTTATGAGGAAATGTCCCTTATGTCATTTCGATGAAAATAATTTTCGGCGATTTTCTGCAAAACTGCAAGTTGCACGTCGCAAAAAAGTATATGAAATCACTTAAGGATCTTCCTTAATAGATTAAACGTTAAAAAACTATACACATCTATAAGGAGTTATCGCAAAATCGACTAAAATATTAGGGATATTGGTAGATTTCCTTACACGCATGTGTTCATTCCCAAATTTTATCACTTTACCAATAGAATTCTTTTCCAAAATTTGAAGTTTCACCAATCAGGATATATACTCTATTAAACAAGTTCATATTCATTTAAAACGGTGCACCACAGGAGAAGAAATCAGGCAACATACATACAAAAGAAAAGCGAAAAAAATACCTGACGAATTGATAACCTCCTCCTTTTTGGAAGTCGGTTAAAAATGTTTTAAACGCATCATGTAATATATCAAATGAAAGGGCTCATTATGAGAAATACAAATATTTTACAATTACAATTTTTTTAAATAATTTGTTTAAAAGATCTCTGAAAGCACAAAAGCTAAAGTTTTGAAAAAATAAAAAAAAATATAGGGCTCCACTTGAATTTCACAGGAAAAATTATCAGAAACCCCTAATGTTAATGGGGGGGAGGGGGATTATAGAATTAAATGAAAAATTAAAAAGTTACAAACGCATCGTCTGATACAGGGGTCGGCATCCCCTATGACCGGTGGGTCAACGAGTGACATTTTTTTCTTTTTCCCAAAAAAATTTTTGTAACAAAGTTATGAACGTACCAAATTTGAATCCAGTATAACCAATGACAACTAATATAAATGTACCTGTCTGTTTACATTAAAACATAGGTAGAAAGCTCATTGCCGGAAAATAGTAACCAAATGTTTACAAGACACTTACCGGTGTCAAACTTCTTTCAATAGTAACAAATAATCCAGGTATTCTACACTAACGCATTATGGAAACGTGCAACAGTGCATTTTACGGACAGTTTGCTTTGTTTATGTTTAGATTTGAGGATAATTTCAATTTTCATATTATTTAGTATGTTTTTGGTGTTGAAATCCGTGATTATCTTGTGTTCGTGTAAAAATAACAATAAAACAATGGTATTTCAGGGTTATATATGCAAGAAAACGGCATATTCGTTTGCCGAATTATCTTCTCATACGAAAATATCTCTGACCCAAACTTCTCTTTAATACTCGCATTTTGGCTGATGAAACATTTCGGGGTCTAGATTAGACCACGTTGTCAATGGTAATAAAGAAACTATATGCAAAAAGCACAATTATAAAACTTAAAATTAAAATGTTTGACAATATATGTGACTTATGACGTAATATCTATTGGATTATATTATATACAATTAAAGTGACCTTTTATATTTCAACAAATTTTATAATTACATTCAAAATTAACTTACACACCTTCAGGGACGGATCCAGAGTCGAAGTTAAGGGGGGTTGTAAGGTACGTTAGGGGGGATCAGGTACGTCAGGGGGGTAATATTTTAAGAAATGTACCTAAGCTTTTGTAGGTTTTCGAAAAAACATTGTATTTCCTAGGTTCTTGTATTAAAAATAGTGGATTTTCACTCTAAACTTTCAAAAATAGCTTTATTTTAAGCTTGTGGATGAAAGAATTCCTCATTCTATTGTGTTAAACTCAATAATTTTAAGCTCTCGTGAGGGGGCGATTGCCCCGATATCGCCCCTCCCTTTATCCGCCCCTGCACGTCATACGTTCCTTTAGAGTTACATTTAAATTAAAAACTAAATTACGCATACGGATTAATATTTTAACGGTAACAAAATAATGACAATTATTTTAATTTTCCTGAAATTTATGTCCATTACTAAGAATGACACAAGGAACGAGAAACAGACAAGGGACATAATGAAAGATGGGAAGTATATTTTGCAAGAAGCTTTCGCTTCCATCCATACTGCCGAGATTTGCCAATTTGACGTGTAGAGGATTTAGGGGTTCTTAGGGTCATGACCCCTCAGGACAACCACTGGCCTTAACATCCCCCTATTACACCACTGGTTGCTCATATCTGACTAAAGAAGTTGTGTTTTCTAACCAATTAATTTATTTAAATTTCCTGCTATAGAGACTCCACATGTTGTCCATTACGAAAATAATTAAGAAAGAAAAAAATTCCCTTCATATCACCATTTTCCGTTCCGGTATAAGTTAATTAAAATATCACTGTCTCGTTGCTTTTTCACCGTATTTTAGTAAACTCCTCACGTACTATACGAATCAATTACTTACATAATCACTATTCCCCCGCCTAATATTATAGTTACGCAAAATACCAACATGCATCTATTACTCTAAAGGCACTCATTACCATTTTTTTTTGAATACTGAAAAGAGTTAACATGTTTCTTTGATGATTGCAGTTGGAGGGCAAGAAACGGAAAGCAGAGGATGCTGTTAAAAAGGCCGACGTCGAATACTATTCGCTATGCGTTCGAGCCGAGAGGGCGAGGTAAGCATAAAGTTATAATTTTCTAAAAAAAGTAGATGGAATAAGTTAACAGGTACATTAAAGCGTTTAAAAAATGAGTTATCAAAGGCTGACGAGATTGCAATGTGGTTACGCCTTGTGATTTGAATAGAGTTATTCATTTCCATAATCCGACTGGTTTTTTGGTGTTAGTTAATTGAATTGTATTTCACGCCTACGATGATTGTTCGACATTATTAGTTGTTAGTTTCGAAATAGTCGCAAAATGATCAGTTTTGTTTAAGCTCTATTAAGCTACATCATTCATTTCATAAAGTTCGAATTCGAACCAAGACCATAATTTATTGCTAATTAATTGCGAAAAAATAATTACGATAGCGGACTCCAAAAAATTAATTCTTGCTCAACCTCGTCTTATGCTACATCAGTGATCCCTTTATCTCCAGATCTAATGAAGGCCCCGGGGTATTCCTTGGGTGCCACAATTATTAGGTAAAAAATAATACCCCTACAAATTAACTAAAATTACCCCCTCAAACCTCTATCTCTTATTATTCCCAAAAATTTCAACAAACTCCTAAAGTGGCTTATAATGACTCTGGAAACGGATCGACTTTTAGTTGCTAATTTATTGCTGTCCTTTTATGTGAAGTACGATTTTATTGCTTCGACCCCTTCCTAGAAACAGTGGCCTATGACAGTATACATCTGTCATCCCGCTATCTCGAGATCTAGTGAAGACCCCAGAGTATTACTTGTGTCCACAATTATTTGATAGAAAATGGTACACCTACAACTCTTTGAAATAAACCCCTTCAAACCTCTGGCTCTTATTATTCCCAGAAATTTTAACAAACTCCTAAAGTGAGCTTGTAATGACTCTGGAAATGGATCGACTTTTAGTTGCTAATTATTGCTGTCCTTGTATGTGAAGTAGGATGTTATTGCTTCAGCCCCTTCCTAGAAACAGTGGCTTATGACAGTATACATCTGTCATCCCCCTATCTCCAGATCTAGTGAAGACCCCAGGGTATTACTTGTGTCACAATTATTTGATATAAAATAGTACACCTACAACTCTTTGAAATTACCCCCTTCAAACCTCTGGCTCTTATTATTCCCAGAAATTTTAACAAACTCCTAAAGTGGCTTGTAATGACTCTGGAAACGGATCGACTTTTAGTTGCTAAATTATTGCTGTCCTTGTATGTGAAGTAGGATTTTATTGCTTCAGCCCCTTCCTAGAAACAGTGGCTTATGACAGTATACATCTGTCATCCCCCTATCTCCAGATCTAGTGATAACCCCAGGGTATTACTTGAGTCACAATTATTTGGTAAAAAATGGTACACCTACAACTCTTTAAAATTAACCCCTTTATACTACTGGCTCTTATCATTCCTAAAAATTTCAACAAATTCCTAAATTGGGTTGTAATAATTCTGGAAATGGATTGAATTTTTATTGCTAATTTATTGCTGTCCTTTTACGTGAAGTACGATTTTATTGCTTCAGCCCCTTCCTAGAAACAGTGGCTTATGACAGTATACATCTGTCATCCCCCTATCTCCAGATCTAGTGAAGACCCCAGGGTATTCCTTGTGTCACAATTATTTGATATAAAATAGTACACCTACAACTCTTTGAAATTACCCCCTTCAAACCTCTGGCTCTTATTATTCCCAGAAATTTTAACAAACTCCTAAAGTGGCTTGTAATGACTCTGGAAACGGATCGACTTATAGTTGCTAAATTATTGCTGTCCTTGTATGTGAAGTAGGATTTTATTGCTTCAGCCCCTTCCTAGAAACAGTGGCTTATGACAGTATACATCTGTCATCCCCCTATCTCCAGATCTAGTGATAACCCCAGGGTATTACTTGAGTCACAATTATTTGGTAAAAAATGGTACACCTACAACTCTTATCATTCCTAAAAATTTCAACAAATTCCTAAATTGGGTTGTAATAATTCTGGAAATGGATTGAATTTTAATTGCTAATTTATTGCTGTCCTTTTACGTGAAGTACGATTTTATTGCTTCAACCCCTTCCTAGAAACAGTGGCTTAAGACAGTCTACATCTGTCATCCCCTTATCTGCAAATCTAGTGAAGACCCCGGGGTATTACTTGTGTCACAATTATTTGGTAAAAAATGGTACCTCTACAACTTAACTAAAATTACCCCCTCAAACCTCTGTCACTTATTATTTCCAAAAATTTCAACAAACTCCTAAAGTGGCTTGTAATGATTTTGGAAATGGATCGACTTTCAGTTGCTAATTTATTGCTGTACTTATATGCGAAGTACGATTTTATTGCTTCAACTCCTTGCTAGAAACAGTGGTTTAAGACAGTTACCTCTGTCATGCCCTTATCTCCAGATCTAATGAAGAGGCCGGGGTATTTCTTGTACCAGAACTAATGGCTAAAATGTGATACACCAAAAACCCTTTAACATTCTTCTTCAACCCTCTTGACCTTGTTAGTTCCACAAGTCAAAAACTTTTCTATAGATATATAGATTGTAATTAATAATTTATTGCAGTCCTTTAACGTGAACTGCGATTTTATTGCTTCAAACCCTTCCAGGAAACAATGCCTAATGTGGTCAAGACTTATTCTACATCAGTCATCTCCTTATCTCCAGATCAAATGAAAACGCCGAGGTACTTCGTGTACCACAAAAATTGTACACTAACAACCCTTTACAATTGCCCACTTGAACTCTTTTGCTCTTATCATCCTTAGAAATTTCAAAAAGTCCTAAAACAGGTTGTAGCTTTTAATTGCTAATTTATTGCTGTAATTTTACGTAAAGTACGATTTTATTGCTTCAACCCCTTCCGAGACAAAATGGCTAATGTGGCTAATAGCTCAAAACTAGTACATTAGCAACATCTTAAAACAAATAATTTCATTCCCATTATTATTTTCACCCCACAAATTTTCAAAACGTTCTAAAGTAGATTGCTATGATTATAGAAATCTATCCACTTTTAATTGCTAATTTATTGCTGAACTTGCTCAACTTCTTCCGAGAAACAATGGCTAAAGTTTGCTTACAGCCAGCGCAAAATCTAATTAATCAATTAATGATTTAATAAGTTCCAAAGAATCTCATGTAATTAGATATAGTTACAAATCAAATCAGGGAAATTTTAACTGTAATTTTTTGGAATACATCCAGTATTCGCTATTCGGTATCATAAATTCTCTTACGGATATATATTTTATGACAATTAGTAATCAAGTAGAGCAATGATTAATTTTAAATTTATTGAGTTACCATATAAATTGTTATGTGAAGGAAATAATCCAATTATTAATAAACATGGATGTTCTAACTATTAGTTATTTACGCGTTATATTGATTGTGGGAACCGAAAGATCGTTGATTGTCGAAAAATATTAACAGAACTCACACAGCGTACATCCGGTATCATTAGATGTTGTGCTGTATAATTACTAATTACATACGCATCTATCGGTATCATAATGTATAGATATTTACATATTATATAGAACAAAGTTTATTGGTGAAATTACAGTAAATAATAAAAGTGTTTCTTTTTATATTTAGTAGGCGTCTGTGTAGTCTCTTTGTCAAATACAGGGTCAGCAAATTTACATGGACATTTTTCTGGTGTATGGTGGGAAATAGTGAAATGGCTTCTTCAAGGTAGTAAATTTTGATGGTTGTCTATAACCCCATGACTTTGTGATAGGTCACCATTTAATTCTGTCATAAATATTGCATACAAATTGTCTTGAATATTAACCCCCTAAATTTATAATTTTTTCCCGTTATGGGATGCTAGTTCTTTCCAACATATTTGACGTAATTATTTGCAAGACCTCCCTAATTTCAATATTTACTTTTTTGGTGGTAGCCTCTAGGAGCGGATCCAGAGACAAGCTTCAGGGGAGCGATCTCGTACGTCAAGGGAGAACTAGGGTATATCTGCAGCCCCATCGCCGCCACCCCCCCCCCATTTGAATCCACCCCTAGAAGCTTACCCGCAAGACAATATCGGGTTTTGTCAAAACAGCAGTTTTTGGTGGCTAAGATATGAAAGTACCTCTGCCTCCAATCGCATGTACTGCTTAGTTCTAAAAAGCTAGACCCCAATCAGATGAAAACTGTATTCTACCTTGAACGTATTTTAGTAAAAATGTTATTTAGTTCATTTTTCCAGTATAAAAAAATTAGTGGTACCATGATAATGAGAGTTGTTGTTATTAATGCTTCCGTTTTCATTTTAGCAATAAATTTTTTTAGAAATTGGGTTTTCGTACTGATATTTTGCTAATGGTAATAGGAGTTGTATTAAATTAATTTACATATGTTGTTATACTTTTCTTTAGGGAATCTTTTTTATTAAATGTAACTGCCAAAATTGCTGTTTTAATAGATTTGTTTTGCTTTTATGTTTTTTTGGGGCAATAACACCACAATAGAAATAAAACGACGTATATTGCAGGAATACCAAACGTTTCAAAGTCTATTCTGACTTCGTTGTCAAATGTCATAAATCAAATTTTCATTTGGCAATCTACATCAATAAATATAAAGCCATTGACAACGAAGTCAGAATAGACTTTGAAACGTTTGGTATTCCTGCAATATACGTCGTTTTATTTCTATTGTGGTGTTATTGCACAAAAAAACATAATAGTAATCAAGAATATGCCACAAACCACGTTTAAAAGAAGATTTGTTTTGGTACAACTGTCACCCTGGATCCGATTTTGTTCTCTCTAAATAGTTGTACGCTTTAATCATAATTCTGAGAATATTTATTCTTACGTCTTCGTCTAATCAATTTATCTTATTAATATTATGACGAGAGAATAAAGCTTTTGTGCCATTGCCAACATATCGTCTTTCTGAAAATATATTTTGGGCTCGGACAAAGCACATGTAAAGTTAGATGTGGACATCCAAAACCTGAAATAGAAATTTACACTTGATAGATTCCCTAATAGTTGTTTGTTTCTACTGTTGTTTTTTTTTAAGAAACAATTTATTCGATTAGTATAAATATTGTCCAAGTGAGTTAAAACTTGATTCAAAATCGTAAATACGAGCCAATGTGTTTTTAGTTTAAATGGAATTTTAATAGATAAATACTCTTCTGTCCTTGTAATTATTTTTAAATAAAATATTTTTAAACAATTTTTACATTTTCGAATAGTCTCTGTATTATATATGTATTTACAGGTTGGAATGGGAGTCTGCTGTACTTCGTGGTGCCAGTACATTCCAAGCTCTCGAAGAAGAAAGGCTTAGTAATTTGAAAACCGTCCTCACCTCATATCTTCATCACTCTAACGACCTCGGACCTCGACTCATTGAAGTAAGATGCTATTTTCACATTATTAATTGTTTTTTCGTGTATTTTCTTTATAGAAAAGCTAAACCGCATTTTGTTCAGGTATTTGCATCCAAACTTGAACGCTTGCAAAAGCCCTAAAAAGGAAAACATATACAGTGTGACCTATCTGTCACCCTTTATAATATTACTTTTTTTTGTGCAATTTTGACCAGATCTTTTTATATCGCAGACTTTAATCCAATTTCTTTTTAAGCAAAACCTGCCGTCACATTTCGATAAAATCCAAGGCTAAGATTTCGATCATTTTCAGAAAATTTTAAAGAATACCAGTTAACAATTCGTTTGGAAAAAAACTTGAATACGCCAATGGATTTATCTCTCCTCAATAATGGCTAGTATCAAATTTCATTACAAGAATTGTGAAGCAACAATGATTTTGAACCAAATTAAATTTTCATAAATTTATTGGAAAAGGAACTTTGTACCTATAGGAACACAACTTAAACAGTTTAATACAGTGGCCTCAAGTCTGAGGATCGCCGCAAGCATTCAAATATAGGCATGTTTAGTCCGATCCAAAAGTATTCAAAATATTAATTTAGCCATTCTCTTTAGAAAACAACATTATGAATAGGAAAACTATCCTCTTAAAAGGTCCAATAAATTTATGGAAATCAAAGTTGCCGTTGCTGAAAGCCGGATTTCAGTAGAACGCAAAGAGACAATTTTTTCAAAAAATTGATTTAAAACATAACTTTTAAAAATCTTTTTGTTTGTGCAAACATTGTTCAACTTAGGACATAGTTCAATCTTAAGTTATTAACTAAATCATCTAATGATACTAATTGTAAAAACTTTGTGAAACTAGAGATACCCTGCAGTGCATAAATTTCATGTCATGGCTAGATAGAGATGGCAATAGAGATGGTAAGACACTATTTTACTCGATTGGGAACCGCATCCAGTGAGTTCATTGGCTGCAGCTAGCAATCGAGTGAAATAGCCTCTTGCTCTCTCAATTGACCTCTCTTTCTATCATTGGCACGACATTTGTTCATTGCAGGCTACCTCCAGAAGGTGTATGCTCTAAGAATTTAACGGACAACACATTTTATATAACAAGATCTCATACTTTTTGCAGGCCTCCGAACGACTAAAAGGTCCTCTATCTCAAGCCGAACCTACCAAAGATCTGATAACCTTCCAAAACTTAAGGCAAAGCTCTCAACAGGTGGCAGAACAACTTCTACCAGATTTTTACTGTGAACACATCACGCTGGCTATGAACAGAGAACGACGAAAACAAGTAAGTAAATGTTATAATCTATACAACCCAAATTATGAGTAGGACTACTTAAAGCTTTTTTCTACTTTTCTTACAGGCTTTGATAAAGCTCTTGCATTTGATTCGAGACGATATAGAAAGGGAACGAAAATCTAAGACAGGTTTAGAGAATTTATCGAAAGCCATGAAACAGACGCCAAGTTTTGGATCTGAAGACTCACAACAGACTGTTTCGGAAAAATTATATCATGTAAGTTAATTAATGTTGTTTATCGTAGAAAAGTTACACCAAGGTGTCCACTGATGGAGTCATTTCTCTCTCTTTTTTTCTCTCTCTCTTTGTCTGTGTCGAAAAAGATAGTGGTGCTTTCTTTCATTCTCTCTCTCTCTCTCTCTGCGTTTTTTTTTGAAGATCAGTATGGGAATGAAAACCATAGTTGGCTATGACCTCAAAAAATCGGACATTTTTAGAGCTTTTCAACGATATAATACTCGATATAGTTATTCATAAAAATAACGGAGTTATGGATGCTTTTCTCTCTTATTTTCACTTTAAACGAAGTTAGCCATGAAATAGATTGATTTATTAATAACTATTCCAAAAAACATTGAAGGATTTTTTCATTAGGTATATGAGATATAACGAAAAAACTAAATACATAGGTACTTACTAAAACCTTAAGAAATTAAAGTACATAATAATGGTTAGGTACAATTTATGTTCGAAAAGTCCACCATTGTTATTTAGACAAAAATTGCAACTTTTTAAGATTGACATTACCGCTTTCCTCACAGACCGCCTATCAATTTCTTCAATTGCTTGTAATACCGCCTCCCTTATGTCACCAACTGTCTCATACTTTCTTTTGTATACTTTGTTTTTTAGCGCACCCTATAAATAGAAATCTATAACTGCCAAATCGGAAGACCGGAGTGGCTAAAGGCGTGGGCCATTTCTACCTATCCAAGAGTTTGGATAGATATTATCTAAGTGTTGTCTTACTAATAACGAGTTATGAGCAGGTGCTCCATCATGTTGGAACCACTCAATTTCTAAACGAGTTCTCAAATTCAAATTATGCAACATGTCTTGAAAAGTGTATTGCAAGAAATGCAAGTAGCGCTCCCCAGTAAGTGATTCGTCATAGATAAAAGGCCCCAGAATAGTAGACTCTATGCTACCACACCAAACATTAAAACCAAATTTTATCTGGGGTCGTCTTTATTCTACATGGAAAGGATTTTCTTTAGCCCAGATATGCTCATTGTGTCTATTGAACATACCGAAGTTAGTAAAGCTAGTTTCATCTGAACATAACACCTTTAATGAAAACTGTGGATTGTCAAGACACATGTCTCTAAACCATGTACAAAACAAAATACATCGATGTTCGTCACCAGCATGCAAAGTTTGAGAAACCGAAAGTTTGTACGGGTGGAACTTGTGCGCTTTCAGTACCTTAACTACAGTTCGTTGAGATGTGCCAGCTTCTGCCGCAATCTCACGAGTTGATGTAGATGGATTTTGATTTACCATTGCCAAAACATTTATAGGTGCTGCTTCGTTAATTTGATTACGTTCCTTTGGTTGTATAGTAAAAGATCCATATCTGCGTAAACTATCGTAAGGCCTCTTAAATGTACATAAAGCAGGTTGACGACGATTAAATTATCTATGAAAGTATTCCTCAGCTGCACGTACTGAATTTTTATGGCATATGATATATAACATTCCACCATATTCAGTTTTTCAGTTTTCAATTTCGACTGTCAGTTCAGCAATACTAATGGAATTACTCTCAAATGAGGAAATGTCAAAGTGAAAACAATCTTTTTCATGGCTACCTACGTTAAAAGTAAAAATAAGAGAGAAAAGCATCCATAACTCCGTTGTTTTCATGATTACTATATCGAGTATTATATCGTTGAAAAGCTTTAAAAATTTACGATTTTTTGAGGTCATAGCCAACTATGGTTTCCATTCAAAAAAAGGGAAGTTTTTTATAAAATCAAAAACAAAGGAGCTAGAGGGATTTGACTAAATCGACAGAATTTCGTTTTTCAAAATATCGAGTAAGCCATGACTTTTTAAAAAAATCCGAAAGTGTCATTGAATTGAACCAGTAAAACTGCAAATCTTTCCCAATTTAACCATTGCTTTATCTCCGCTAGTTTCCGAGATCCCCATATTGATCATCAAAAAAACTCACCCTGTATATTGGCAGCCAGTGAAGAAAAGCTTTAGCAGCTGTTGCAGAGGCTTTTATGCAAATAGTAGTTGCATAAACGCCTTAGGACCAGTATCCAAGTTTTTAAAGAAATATAAATGGTTTCAAAT
The DNA here is from genome assembly GCA_034190945.1 of Octodonta nipae. Classification (NCBI taxonomy): domain Eukaryota; kingdom Metazoa; phylum Arthropoda; class Insecta; order Coleoptera; family Chrysomelidae; genus Octodonta; species Octodonta nipae. Next base: position 137,473,175 of record CM067219.1, on the reverse strand, counting down.
TTTCTAGGCTTGATGATCTATGTTTCTGTCAGCATCCAAGATTCTACAGTCATCCGGAAAGGCCATAGAACTTTATGGGTCTCACTTTCGTTTCAAGGGATATCCAACTGATATTTGAGGACCTTGCTCAGTTTGTTGAAAATTGTTCCAGCTTTTCCGCTGCGGCATTTTAGTTATTGTGCATTGTCCCTTTTGTCGTTCCATAGTAACAAAGTAACAATATTGTTTTACGCGTTATATTCGAATTACTTTGAACCACAGATCAGCGCAGTTGATGTCTTCTTTACTAATTATCTTCTGGTGTTGTTTGGACAGTGGTGGTACATCCATATTGTTATACGAGGTTAGATCCGTTAACTAAACTATCGGCTATCATCATGATGTCGTCTGTATACCTGAGTATCAACAGCGAGAGACTACAGCCTTGTCTGATAGAGAAATAGCTTCCACAGGTGACTCAATAGTTTGATGATCTGATTTTCCTCACACATTGTTGTACCTAGTTTTTGGGGCAGGATTATGCCTTCTGATTGTATGCATTTCTCCGATAGACTTCTTAATTTATAGATTTTCTTATAATTTTCTGTAGTCCAGGTTATTCTTTCTTCGTCTAGTAATTTTAGGGACTCTGCTTCAATATTAACTTGTCCTATGGTTTTTCAGTGTTCATTTGTTTTATTACTGTCTTATCCTCAACATTTCAGGTCCCGTGATTACTTCTGAGGCTTATTAACGTGAAGGGTTTAACAAAAAACTGGTACATTAAATGTAGTACAATTCACCAAAAGTTTCTAGTAGAAAAATTTTTTCGCTGTGAACAACACTAGAGTTCCGTATGCAACACTTGTTTTCTATGTATTAACATTGCAGCTTGCTATATTTATGACCATTAATAAAGTTGAAGCTAGAATAATTCTAGAAAGGCGACTTACCTTACTTTATAAGTTTCGGGATCCTCTTCTTCAAATCATCCCGTTTTAAAATGTAATATTTTTTTCCGTTTACAGATGAAGTCAATGCTTACATACCTAGAAGCATCCAGATATAAAGTACAAAATGCACTTGCAGAACTAGATAGCCGACCAAGATCAGGACACGCCTTAGCTCCATATATTACAGTCACTAGAGACAAATCAGGACTGCAACAGAGCATTTTGAAAGTACGTATGACTTGAATAATGTAATTGTCTTCTAAATGTTATTTGTGGCATGTTCTTGATTATTTTTGAGTTTTCTTGGGAATAACACCACAATTGAATTAAAAAAGCTGTATATTGAAAGAAAATACTTCGTTGTCAATTATTTTTGTACATATTTTAAAGCCATTGACTACGCAGTCAGCATCGACTTTGAAACGTTTGGTATTTTCTTTCAATATACAGCTTTTTTAATTCAATTGTGGTGTTATTCCCAAGAAAACTTATAAATAATTGAATAATGTACTTGTCAAAGAATTCCAAGTGTTTCAACTTTCATTCTACTGCTTTAAAAATTCATTTTCATGAAAATATAATCTCAGAAGATTAATTTTTGAACATTTTTCATTGCAGGTACCTCAGTGGTTGAGAGACGAATGGTGTGAATCAGACAAAAGTCCTGTCAGTGAGAAATCTCTAAAATCAGACAAATCAGATAATTCCGATCCTCATATCAACGATGTAGAAGATCACGATTGGTTGGACAGAGGAGCAGCAGATGGTAACTCGAATCAGCCAGATTCAGATTTTGGTAAGGTTACAAACATAATACTAACATAGTCTTTGTTTCTGAATTTTGGTCTGTTTTTGGAATGTCCCTAGAGCAAAAATGATTTTCTGTATCATATTGTAGATTTAGAGAAAGAAAGGCTTTCCAATTCTTGTTTTCTGAGCCTATAGAAATAAGTATTTTTCCATTCATTCATTGGGGACTTTTCCTCTTTGTAACATAAATGAAAGCCGAGTAAAGTTCTTTCGCGCGACTGAGAAATTTTGAATGCCTCGTCTTTCAATGAGATTCTATGGGGTGGATCTATTTACACCTCAAATATTAGGCCTTATGCTATAATTATTCTAGCACATATTTATTTTGTAACAAGTTCTGCTCTGAGCTTCGTTATTTGTGAATTGTTATCTCTTTTCTCAGTTAGGACTACTGAAATCCCTTTTTCTTCAAGAATTTTCTGTTAGTTCTCTTATTTGCTTGATTTAGGGATACCAGCAGATCCTTATACCGTATTTTGAAATTGGCCGTATGGTCACTGAACTTCACTGAATATAATATAACAGGATATTACAAGAGTTGCTGGGTACAATAGGCATACGTGCTGGCAGCAAGAGGGAGCCACTTCTCACATTTCTAACATATTTTATCGGTAGTGAAAGAAATGTTCGCTGAATATATTATTTCTACGAGAAATGACATGCCTTGCCACCTAAGATTCCCGATTAGATACCAGCAGATATATTTTTATAGGGATATTGGAAAAATCGTGTATACATTCGAAAACCAAAGATAGTTTTTCAATTAAAAGCATTCGAATAATAATGACGTCAATACCAAGTAGATTAATGTCGAAATTGAAAAAAAACTTGTATGACAACATATATAACAAAACAATTTTGAATTTCCAGACGAATTTTCTTCACAATGTAGCAGTTCCGCAGCAGGCAATCTGGACAACAACGAGGAGAATCCCGTGAAACTTCTGGCTACCTGCAGAGCCATCTACGCTTACACTCCAAACATGCACGACGAACTCCAGCTTCGTCCCGGCGACGTCCTCTCCGTGTACAGGCAACAGGACGACGGCTGGTGGTTGGGAGAATGTAGCGGGAACGTCGGCATATTCCCAGCTACCTACGTCGAAATTATATCGAAGACTGACAATCCCAGTAGTATTTAATTTTCATTGTGAAGGTTTTTAAGAGGACGAAAAATTGGGTGGTTGTTGGTGTGAGAATATCTTTAGTTAATTGCAGGGTGTTGTATGACGTATTATACAAGCTATAGCAGCATATATGTGAGCTCATTTCAACCAAAAAAATGTCCAAGTCTCCATGGTTATCTAGCTACTGGCTGATCTCGGAAAATGCGTAATTAGCTGAAACACGTCAGTAATAACCAGTTTCGTAAATTTTTACTGTGGTCACACATGTGAAAATCCACTGGCGTGGAATCTGGTAATCATGATGTCCAAGAATGTGGCTCTACACATCCCATCAATCTAGTAGCACAGGCTTGATGAAGAGATTGTCTCGTTTGTTGACTAAACAAGGCATTAGCACCACCATGGAGAAATACAGTTACTTGTCTTATTATACAGGAGCGATTTCCACAAAGTTGAAAGTTGGTATGCAATTCTCTTGTGAGGCCGTATGTTTGACCACAGGATTCCTTCTTGTATGTACCTTACTAATTCAGAATTCTCCAGCACATTGTATTGAACAAGACATTTATGTTAGTAGTGGAAGATTTTGGAATTGTACCATGTGTTGGAACAAGTATTTATTCATCTGTAGGAGCATGACTTGTTCTGATTGGCCAGTGGCTATCGAGAAGGCGGGTCTTGAGAGCGTCATCAGTGGCTTCGCGCGTCTTACAGCGGGATACCAGATTCTTCTTTTCTATTAAAATTATTATATTTTTCTATGGTTATTTAATGTACTCCTCATTTGAAAAATTTAATGTACTCCTCATTTGCAGCACAGACCTGTACAAATTTCAAATCGCAAACAGCGAACATATTTGCCGATTTTGATTTCTCAAATGACGTTTATAATTCTTGATGAACAAAAAATCAAATTATCATACGTTAATAATATAAAATAACTTCCAATGTTTGAACCCTTGTAGGTCAGAACTCATGAAGACTCGAATATTTGTACATAGGACATTTTTGGCTTGAAATGAACTCAGGAATATGCTACATTAGTTTATACCGTACGTCATGTAACACCCTCTATATGGAGTGCAATGAAACAGTTTTGTAGACGATATATTTTTGGCGTTGACACCTACCTTTAGTGTTTTAATATGATTTTTTATATTTTACTGATTTTAATATTAGATATTTTTTATTTTGTGCAACTTGTTTAGCTAACTTCGTTTTCGATAATTTTCTGATAGAAAATATGATAAATATTTTTTGCAATATTGACTTTAAGTCAACTTGTTGTATTAATTATATATAACATATATTTCTGATAGAAAATATGATAAATATTTTTTGCAATATTCTGAGTTTAAGTCGACTTGTTGTATTAATTATATATAACATTTAATATTAAAATCAAAGACATTTACGGTATTTGTGTGCTAATACCTATGTATATATTATATATGGAGGATAATTTGTGTTGGTATTTTAAAGTGGAAAAAACATCACTCTAGTTTGTTATCGAACTGTAAATACCTGCATTTTTACTAAATATTTATTTCTCCTTCTAGTGAATCTATACTTCGTAATCTTATAATTAAGAAACCATTGTAATTTTATCTGAAAATAAACTTTATATTTTGTATGTCGTCTTTTTTCATATGCACGGTTATTCATGTTTCAATTTATCTTATAAAATGTGTACTGAGTGTTCCATTTTAATCGCCCCAGAAAAAACTTCAGGGCATTGAAAGCGGCCAAGGTCAAGGTAATTCGAATGTGAGCTTAACCTCAAAATGAAGATCAAGGTAATATTAATTCCTATTTTTTAGCGTTGAAGTCAAGGTCACCACTAGTATATATCTCAGTAACAAGTATTAGGACCTCTAAATCTACCACCAGTTCAAAAACAGGAACACAATTCTATACCCGGATTAAATTCCAGCCAGCCCATGGTTCTTGATTAAAAATAAGGATTATGTTCAAATGTAGGGATATAGTAAATAACAAAACACTTGGAGAGGGTGAAAGAGCTGTTGCTCAAAATCCCAAATACGTCTAGAGTTATAGAATTAGAACGAGAACGAGCAAACACCAAATGCGATGCATCGTCATAAGTTAACCCAGATGAAAAACAATGAACTAATAATATTTGAATCGGTCCACCTCCTCTATCATACAAAAACACTGGCTTGGCTAGTACAGTTATCATTCATAAAAGATGGACTAAGATCACTAAAGATCACTGGAGTTATATCATCAAATCGAATTAGAAATCTTCTTGTTCTCATAGTCCATGTTTTCTTCCTCAGAGTAGTACTTTCTATTCCAGTGGTGTTTACTACTATCCCAGAAGAACAAAAATGATATTTGGTCTAGATACTGTGTTGCCAAATCGACTTCTACGTCTAGGTTCGAATCGCAGCCAGCCCACAGTTTTAGATTCAAACAAATACCCTATGGTAGGTCGATGGTAACTGACAAAATACAAGGTTAGGAGTGATAGAGATCAAGAGGGGAGATTTATTGCGACACACAAATCACCTATATTCTCCAAGACCAAAGCTGTGGTATTATATTCCTCTATTATTTTTGTTTTCGACGAATTGGTGTTTGTTGTCTCTGTCCCAAGATTATCCTCTTGAGCGAAGGATGATAGCAAACTCTTTTTCTTCTCCTCAAAACTGTGTTAGAAGAGTCATCAGAGGGACAACAGTTGACATCTGCCCCTCATCTGAGTAACTAAACATGGGATCTCTCCAAACTATCCGAAGACAGAACTTCAGATTTTTCGGTTTCGTAGGACCTAGTCTATTGTTAGTCCTTTTGCCATAAACCGACAACTATTTTTGAGTGCAGAATCAGAAAATAGTTGACAGGGAAAAACTAATTTCATATTTCGATTCAAATATATTTAAAATTAGTTCTAAAATCCTGAGCAGCAATATTTTTTAGCAGGCCTACATCAAAGGAGTCTGGATAAAAACACAGAAGAAAAAACCACAAGGTGGGGTAGTCGGTTGTCTGATACGTTTACTATATGTTCATTTTACACCTGTTAATCCTTCATCAAAAAATCGAGTCGGTGAGCCCCATGGGAAAAACAAATTGATTCGTCGTCTAGCATTATAGAGAAATAATGCAAACAAAAATCAGCTTAAGTCGATTTAAAATTAAATAAACGCATAACCACCGAATGAATAATTCAAACAAACACAACAATAAACTCCACGAGCAGATAAATCCCGTTGGCTTATCCTTCCGGACAATTGAACCGCGCTGGTGAGAGCTCATTGTACAAGAAGTCTGCGAGGTTGCCATATTTATAAATTACACATTTCGTTTTACAAATAAAAACCGAATCGGAAATTATTTCGGTCAATATCAAATTTAAAGACCAGATTTGTACATTTGCTTTTTAAATTTCGTGCTACAACAATAAATATTTATATTAATTTTGAAAAGAACTGAATTATTGGCAACACCGCGTGCAAGCTGAAGGGTGGCCGCTGTACGCTGTGGCCGTAAACCATGTTTGACACATGTAAGTGGGTCTTCTCGTGACGCACACGTGACCTAGTCGCGTGGCGAAAGGAAAATCAAAGGACCACGGAAACGAAGATTTGTCACTAACAGATCGACGTGTGCTCTGGAAATCGACACACCCTTGCAAATGACAGCGTCTGTTTTGCAAAGTTCCGCTATAATTGAATTGCAAAAGGAAAATGGATTGTTGGTGACGAGAGTAGGTAAAGTGTTTAACGATACAATCTTTGAATCAGAGCTGGATAATCTTTCCGGGAATTTAAAAACTTCTTCTTTGGAAAAATACCTAAAATAAACAATCATTTCTACTATACTGATTTTTATGTTTTTCATTAATTTTTACTTATTATCTTTGGCTTTTAACACTTTAAGTCATCGTTGTAGAATAATAACAAATTTCAATCAGCCTGTATGATGCCGTCCACATATTACGTCACGAAAAACACCGACTATTGGGACCCCCTTATCCCTTCGATATGCCTTATCCCAATGACTACTAAACTACTAAATATTAGTAGTCATTGCCTTATCCCATCTCTGTGCTATCGCGATTATATTTTAAGCCATAATTGTGAGTTAACTGAGACATTTTGTTTACACTCAGACTACATAAAAAACATGTTTGCTTAATTTTGAAGACTACCGAAGTTGAAAACTTAAAAAATAATTTTATATGAGTTTTTTCTTCAACATGTATCTAAGCATGCATCTAAGTCCTAAGCCCTGAGCTGAAACGAAGCCTACATGTTTCTAATTCAACGATCAAAAATTATATGGCCTTCCAAAAATTCACAAACCGGGAAAAACAGTACGTTTTCAGGGATTGATTTTAAAAGTTAGCGAAATTTACCTTGTCCGCAGCTAAACTTTAGCGAAAAGAATTTATTCAATCTATACAAAATGTTTCGCTACAACCTGGAGAAATTTTGGTATCGTTTAATGTTAGTTCCTTGTTTCCTAGTGTACCCATTCCACAAACTCTGAAGATAGTTCTCAGGACTTACTGCGTGAAAACTCTTTTTGTGAAACAGAAAGTAATGAGTTAAGTTCCCTCACAAAATTATGTATGAGCCAAAATTGTTTTCAGTTCGGAGGTTGCTTTTATGATCAGAAGGAAGGAACGGCAATGGGAAATCCCTTGTCGCCGTTCCTCGCCAAATTGTTCATGGGCAGGTTCGAAGTTGAAGCAAAAAATGACTCCCAGTATTTTCCTAGGGTATTGATACGGTACGTGGATGACATATTTGCTACATTTAATACTACTGAATTCAGTGTTAATGATTTTGTTTTGAATCTTAACAATAGGTTTGCTTCTATTAAATTTACATATGAACAGGAACATAAGGGTACTCTACCATGTTTGGATGTATTAGTTTTTAACAAATGATAATAATAAGTTAGAGTTGATGTATATAGGAAGGATACTAGCACATATAGACATTTATCTAATACGTCTTTTCACCATCAACAACATAAAATGGCGGGGATTAATTTCCTTGTACATCGGTTGTTGAGATTCCCTCTCAACAAAGAGAGGTTTGAAAATGGAAAGAAAGCTATTAGAGAAATAGCTGCATGTAATGGTTATCCAACAGATATTATAGATAAATTAATTAGGAAGAAACGGCTTGGGTTACGAATGAATGAAGTGTCAACTTTTCGTAATGAATCACAAAAACAAAATTTGTTCTCGGTTCCGTACAGTCGTTATACTACGGGCTTTAAGAAAGTTTTTAAAGAACTTGGTATGAAGGCGGTGTATAGAACAACTACAACACTACAGAAATTGTTGGGCAATCCTAAAGATAATCATAATAAACTAATGAATTCAGATAAGGTCCCTACCCCATACAGCTTATTGTATAGTTTACTTCTTAAGAATCTATAAAATAGGTATTAAAAATGTCATGACTTTATAATGTAGGGTAAAAGTAGCTAGGTATTAAGGATTATCATAATTTACATAATTTCATTAAATAAAATCTGGCTTATCTGTGACATCTGCTATTTAGAATTCAAGTACTTGGAATTTTCCCTTTGTACTAATTACCTAAGTAATAGTTTAGTGGTAGGCATAAATTAGAAAAAATTGTAATTTCGATTTAGTTTGGTTTACTCATATGATGACAACTTAAGAGTTGTTGAAACGGCTTTGAGTGTTTAAAATTAAGATTTGGTGTTAGGGTGGAAAACTATGTTTTTACATTTATCTAAGAAATATTTTTTGATCTGAGTCTTTAAATACATATCAGTTTTGTAGTTTTTTTTTTGATGAAAAAAAACTTTAAATCCAATGTTCTGAGAGTAGTTAATGCCTATCCACTATCCTTTAACCCCTACGTAACTTCTTTGCTCTTTTTTATGAACAAGTATTTGTTGAATGGAATACAACGTGTTTGGCTTGTTGTCACATTTTGCAAAATACTGTTTCGACTGTTGTCGATCTTGCAGTTAACTCTTCTGTGTTATTTTTTTTAAATGTACCTGTGCGGCTATAGTTTTTTCAGACATTCTATTTGTTTTGAAATTGACTCGGTATGTATTTGGGAAACTACTGGGAGTATTAATTTTGAATATTGGTAAATATTTTCAGTTGTCTACGACTTTCGGTAATACCGGAAGTCAGCCCCAATTTTGTTATTTTTTTAATGAAACACCTTATTTTATAACATTTTTAGAATCTACGATGAATTTCAATATGACTTTATTGGAAACATTGTATGTCTGAAGATGAAGGGTTTCAGTTTTGACAGATTAATAATTTTCTGGAAACAAATTGCCAAAATTTTCCTGAATAAAACTTGAAGCTTCCTAAATTTATAGGAACTGATAAAAAAAATACTACGGGGGCTCAGAAATTGACCAAAACCCATTCATGACACCCTGATGCGGCTCATTCACAATTGCAAAACACTGGGGTAGTTTGTGCAAAAGCAAAAAAAACGGAAACCTGTCCTAGATAGTGAAAAGAATGAAGTTGCAGTCTTGGCATGCTTCAGAGGGTATCCAGAAAATTTTAGTAGAAAGAGTAACAAAAACTTAAGTACCGTTAGTATTCATTGTCATTAGTTCAGAATTTAACAGCAGGTGACGCTCAAAGAAAGAATCATTCTTGCAAATTCATTTTTTGCAACAATTATTTGGACGGCTGAGATAAAATTTATGGAACATTGAATGTCCAACCGCCATAACTCACATTACTGGGGTGATACTAATCCATGTGTATTTAAAGAATGACATTTTCAAGGTTACTGGAGTTTCAATGTTTTTGATGTAATAAAAAATGACGATGTGCTTGTGGTGCATTTGTATGATGAAAGTTTGAATGGTAAGCTAGTTAGATCAGAGGTTTTAGAAATTTTAGAAAATTATTTACATCCATGAGGTTTGACCTGGAATCAGCTGCCATCATCATAATATTGCAACTATGACTAACTCATTAGAGATCTGTGGCTAGCAAACAATGGACCCCACCGATGCCCTCCTGGTTCTCCCGATATCAGTCCATTAGAATTTTTCGTTTGGGGTCTAATAAAAATATTATCTATTGTGCACTGCTAACAACAAAAAAGTTTCCCAGGAAAGAGGTAGGAATGCATTTCGATCTCTATCCCATAACAAATTCAGAGTGATACACATACCAGATTTTTAAGAACAGGGTTTATAAATCTTTGGACGTTGGAGGGAACCAGTTCGAACATTAAGTATAATTTGTTCAATTATTGTTTGTTCCTGAGTGTATGTTTTAATATTGTGAATGATCCACATCCATTGTCTATGAAAGATTAATTTGGTTTTGTTTTTTTTTAATAAATTGCGTGTGTGTATTGCAGTTGGGATTGATCTGCGTCAAGGTGTTATGAGTATGCTTTGGTCTATCCGGGTATCGCGGAGGAAAGACCGTCTCCATAACCATATCATATTCTCCATAAATGATTAACAAATTAATGTTCATTTGTTTCTTGTCGATTCTTTCAAAAAAGTCTACTAATAATTCAGATATATCTATCAAACATACTGAGACTTTAGTTTTTCCAAGATTATACAAACACCGTTTGATTTAGGTATGGGGTTGTGTATAAACTCCCACTATTTTTTAGCGTAGAATCTACTTGTGTTGAGAGAAAATAATTTGGTCAAGTGCAAGTTGGACTCGCATACTTAGGGTTCCGTACCACCTTCAAGATTCGAATATTCCAGTTTCAGACAAGCAGGGAATGAGTGCATTTTCTTATACTTACCCTTATATCTTTTAAAGGAAGCGTTTTAAATTTATAAAAAATATACACTTTGATTTTCCACACATAAACTTTTTATTTTATCTGCTTTAGGATTCGCTTGATTTTTATCACAATACATATGTATTTAATTTTCTAATTTGGCCCCCAAAAAGTAAAATTAGAGTTTTATTTTACTAGTAAACTTTCAGAAATGCCTTTTATAATCTACTGTCTGAGTTTTGACGCTCTGTAGATTGGAAGAAAAACGTCAAAATAGGTCAAAGTTTAAATTATAAATTATTAAATCTGTTATTCAAATTATTTAAAAATGTAAATAAAATATATTTTTCAAATTTTAAATAGTGTAGTTTCTAAAGTGGGAATTAAGTCGATGTTTAATATTTTTAATATCTTTTATACAAATGATTTAAAAATATGATATATTTGTAATTCACATAATGAGCCTTTTATCTGATATATTACATGATGCGTTTGAAAATTGAATCTTTATTTTCCATTTAATTGTATAATTTGTCCCTAAAATTACTATGGGGGTTTTCTAGTAATTTATTTTCCGTTTAATTCTATTATTTGGAGGCCAAATAATAGAATTAGGTATTTTTTTTCATATTTTCCTATAAACAAAAAAATGAGGTCTTAGAGTTTGGGGAATAACGGGGAGAATGGGTAATTTTTTTAAAATATTTTTTAATATATTTTAAAATATTCATTTTAAAAAAATTAAAAAAATATATTTGTATTCGTCATAATGAGCCCTGGGATTTGATATATTACATGACCCGTTAGAAACAATTATAATTTTTTATTGTCCATTTAATTCTATAATTTGCTCCTCAAAATGAATATTAGGCGTTTCTTCTTATTTTTCCAGTAAAGTTCAGGTGAGGGGCTATACTTCCAGTTTTTCAAAATATTTCAGCTTATGGTTTCGGAGATAAGGGGGGAATGGGTAAAATTTTTTATATTTTTGTTAATATCTTTTACTTAATTTATTTTAAAAATATGAAAAAATATATTTGTTTTCGTTCTAATGATATATCATTTGATATATAACATGCTGGGTTAGAAACAATTTAAATTTAATATTTTCCATTTAATTCTGTAATTGGCCCCCCCAAAATTAAAAGTAGAGGTTTCTCCTTATTTTTCCAGTAAACTTCATGTCAGAACCTATAAATCTATTTTTTTTTCAAAACTTTACGTTTTATAGTTTCGGAGATAAGGGGGGAGGAATGGGTAAATTTTGGTATATTTTCGTTAATATCTTTTTAAATATATTTTTTTAAATATGAAAAAAATATATTTATGTTCCTCAGAATGAGACTTTTCATTTAATATATTACATGATGCGTTTGAAAATTTTTTTATTTTCAAATTTTTATTTAATTCTATAATTTGGCCCCCAAAATTAACATTAATGGCTTCTCCTTAATTTTCCTGTAAAGTTTGGGCAACGCTCTATATTTCCTTTTTTTTTTTTCAAAATTTTAGGCTCAGTAGTTTTGGAGATAAGGGGGGGGGGAATGGGTAAATTTTGGTATATTTTCGTTAATATCTTTTTAAATAATATTTTTTAAATATGAAAAAAATATATTTGTGTTCCTCAGAATGAGACCTTTCATTTGATATATTACATGATGCGTTTGAAATTTTTTTTATTTTTAAATTTTTATTTAATTCTATAATTTGCCCCCCAAAATTAACATTAATAGTTTCTCCTTAATTTTCCTGTAAAGTTCGGGTAACGCTCTATATTTCCTATTTTTTTCAAAATTTTAGGCTCAGTAGTTTCGGAGATCAGGGGGGGGACGGTCGATTTTTTTAGTTTTTCCCCCCAGAAGTACCCCTAAAATCAATTTTTTTCTTTTACGATATGTACTCCTGATCGGGTCACCAAACTATACGTTGATACCAAATTTCAACCTCTTTCGTCCAGTAGTTTAGGAGAAAATGGCTGTGATGTGACAGAGGCAGAAATCCTGAGTGATACTATAAGGGTATCCGTATATTGTATATACGGAACCCTAAAAAGGGGTTGCCATTTTAAAAAATGACTTTCAGGATTTTCGAGATTTCTGAGTACTCTGTATAATTTTTTTGAACAGTTTTAAAACATGTAGGCAGCTTCAAGATTTATTCAGGAAAATTCTTGCAATTTTGGCCTGGTCCTCTTTGTTTCCAAAAAAATATTTATTTTGTCAAAATTTTCGAAGAAGTTGAAATAACTTTCTACTCTATCTCCACAAATATATGATGTTTTGAGTAAAATTATATTGAAATTCATCGTAGATTTTAGAAATGCTATAGAAAACAGGGTGTTACAGTTTAAAAACAAAGTTGGGGTCCACTTTCCCTAGAATCGGAAGTCCTAGAGAACTGAAACCTATCGACTTAGTCAGCTATTAGATTCCCTTATAATTAAATGTTTTATAATATTTCCTTGAAAACTTCTTTTAATGACCATCAAACGAACCAAAATAGCCAATAACTTGAAACTGAATAACAGGAAAATTCAGTTTACCTCAAAAAACTTAAAAGTTTATGAGAACTAAATAAGTTTTTGGATACAATTAGTATTATTCCCGTTGTCGATTAGTTTGGCTTCAAATAACAGTTGACTCAGAGGTTTTGCATAAGTTCTTAAAATTGGAGATTGTTAAAATCATTAACATAAAAATTAACAGCATCGTTCCCACAGGGTATTCAAGTGCAAACAATCAGGTCACTTTGATGAGACCAACAATTATCACCCTAATAAAACGAAATGAAATGTTGAATATTTTTTCGGTCTCGAAATCAGACCGTAAAATGACAGTAATCTTCCACACTTAACAATGTCTGCAAACAAACATGTAACAATGCATAATAATAGGTTTTCCGCAATAGTTCCCATGGCCACGTGACTTGCGAAGGAGGACCCCACGGCTTTAAACTGGGGCCGTGATATTTTTTGAAAAGCCGCTCCATAACCAAAGGCCTTTTGTGTTCAGCATATTGCCCGTGCTTATGAGATCGTGGCTTATCAATTAGGCATATTTTAACAGAACCAACTATATACGAGGGGTTTCATATATGTATCCAAATATGTGACACCGAATAATATAAAGCAAAATTATTTTGTGCAACTTACAAATAATTGAAAATGCCAAAGATGATGCAACATCTTATACATAATGTTTACTATATTCTTATGTTGCTTTGTTTTAGCAGTTTTTTTTTCTTAAAAAAGGATAAAAGAGACTAATTCTAAGGATTTTATATCAGTTTACTAGTAGTTTCGATTTTCCTCGAAGTTTTCTTGGACTTCCATTGTCTTGAAAAGGTTGATCTCACAACGTTTCAATAGCTGTGTATCTGCTATCGTCATCAGGTGAATGACGATAGCAGATACACACGGTGTTTGGAGTTTGAGAAAGGTGGTCGGTCCAATGATGAGACTCATAGGCGCCAAGCAGGGTCTGGACATCGTAGACTATCACAAGGTTGTTATTTGCCCCGTGTAACACTTTTTGTTCTCAGAAATTCATTAGACATTATATGTCAAATAAGAGATAATTTAATGGTTGCTACAATATAGATATTCTCTAAAATGACAGTTATTGGAAGATTGCAACTTGTTGCTTGGATAAGAGACACAACTAATTTAATGGTATGGGTTTTGCTACTAGGAGAAACAGTATAGATATTCTCTAAGATGACAACAAATTGTTACTGGAACAATAACCTGATTGAAATGAAATAATCTTGATCACCTGAATGGAGTTTGAGAAAGATGGTCTGTGAGCTTACCGGGTCTGGGGATCCATTCACAAGGTTGCCCCGTGTATGGACTTGTTGCTTAATTTAATGGACAATATAGTATTCTCTAAAATGGTATTGGAAGATTGCAGAATTGATCCATTTTGACTTGTTGCTTGGACAACTGAAATTGAATCCACATCAAACAGCAAGACAGAAAATTGTTATGGGTCTTGCTATAGGACGCCATAGGAGAAACAGATCACCTCTAGTCCTCATCACTGTTACATCCATACCTACAAACGACTCCAAATGCAATCTTTCAACAGAATTGGATGTCACACTGCTAGCTTTTATACAATAACCTGGCATAAAGACTCTGAAATGAAATAATCATTAAGATCCTGATTTGTACACTACGGAAAATTATGAGATAACGTAGGTTATCTATTTCCATTTTCACCATGGGCGGATCCAAGGGGGCAAGGGGATCGCCCCCTCCGAGAGCCTCAAACTTAGTAAATTTAATAGTAAAACGACGTTATTTTAATTCCAAGAAGAAGAAGGTCACTTTTGTGGATTTAAACCTCAAAACGACTATTTTTATTTTTTATTATATTTAGGTAACTTCAGTACAGGATGTCCCCCCTGGAGCATGAAATCCCCCCCCCCCTCGCGAAGCACATATCTGGATCCGCCTCTGCTTTCCCCAGCAAACTTGATTGAACTCTGGAATGCCATGAGGAGAATTTGTTGGGTGACTATTCTTCAACATGATATAACCAGCTAATTCTATTAATGCTCCATAGAATGAATAAGTGTATGGAGGAACAACCTATGGAGGAACTGCGCATTATTTGTATTTATTACTACTTTTCGACTATTTTTTTCAATTCGAAATGAAAAATTCAGGATTACATTGTTACATATATAATAGCAAATATTGTTTGTTGGCACTTCAACATTTGTTTCTTGTCTATTCTTTCAAAAAAGCCTAGTGATACTTCAGATATCGATTAGCGTAGAATCCACTAGGTTGCCATTTAAAAAAAATTAGTTACACGGTTTTCGAGATTTCTGAGCACTCCGTATATTCTTTTTAAAAGTTTCCAAAGATTTAGGAAGCTTCAGCATTTATTCAAGTAAATTCTGGTAATTTTTGATCTGGTCCTCTTTGTTTCCAAAAAATATTTTTTTTGTGAAGGGCTGCATCTGTCAAAATTTTCAAAAAGTTGAAAAAACTTTCAAGCCATATTGAAATTCATCGTAGATTCTAAAAATGCCATAAAAACAGGGTGTTCCATTTAAAAAACAAAAGGTTGGGTCCACTATCCGGTATAGAACCGGAAGGTATAGAACACAAAATTTTACTGAAACCAACTCGTCGATGACCTCCTGTATACTAATTTTCAGATTAATTTTCTCAATAGTTTCTCATATACATATCGACTCAGCTCATCGTAGTATACCCTGATCATAAATATAAAATGAACCATAACTTGAAAACCATCAGTCATCGAACTTTGCGGCCATGAAGACATTTGTTCAAATCATTGAGATCTACAAAATACGACACTTTCCATAAGGTATGTGCGGGGTCCTTTGCCCTATCATTCCTTACAATCTAACTCATCTAGATTTACAGCAAATATACTCAATCTTTTGTTCTAAAAATTGCAAATAAATTTCAATGATGGCACCTGTGTCAAAACAAGTCTTTTAGTTCAAAAAACCCCAATTATAAATTTATTAATCTTTTGATGAGATCTTCGAAGTGAATCACATTTTTTCATAATTTAATCTGGATCTGGATCGGTCCCTGATTATTTCAACAAGATAAGAATCCCGCAAATGTTTTTTGCATGCTTTCTAACAGAAAATGAACAAGATTAAAACAAACTTGGGTATACTTATACGATTGTATTTTATTCGGGAAAGATGACCCAAAATTTTACATGCTCATGTTTCCTATAAACAGAGCTTCAAAGTTAGTATGGTTACTAAATAAGATGATTCATTAAACAACTTTGCGTAATTAAAGTTCAAAACTGAAGCCAGTTGTAAGCATAGGCCTCTTACACACACTTGGCAGGACGTAGATTCAGTATAGCTGATTTAGAATCATATTAAGTAATTTTGTTCTAATTAGTTACAAAAATATTTTACTGGGTTTAAGTTGGAAGATACTGCTATATACTCTAAAATATATCTACCAATTTTACGAAGATACTAGTTAGGTATTCTAGCCACTTGTGGATGAGCGTTACCTTGCATAAAAACAAAACTCACTTCAGTAACAAGAACAAGCGCCTCAACGTTGGGTTTTGTGACTTTTTTTAGTGAGTTCGCTCATTTCGTTCAGCTCATCAAAACAAGTCGTTCACAGTTCGCACTGAGTAGTTCATTTGAACGATTTGGCTCCTAAATCACACAGCCGTAACCTTAGATATATAATGTCTCTACCTATGATCCCTCAAATCATTATTAAGGTTTTGCTGGAACATAATTTAAAGATCATTAATTTACGTAAAAATATAAAAATGTTGTATTATTTGGCACCAAAAATAGGAAAAGAAATTCTAAACATTAAAATGTTATCGTTCTAAATTCTCAAAACAAATAACATTATTATGCTTACTTATAACTCAAATAGAAATTTATATAACAAAAACACTGCAAAACAATAACAACCCTGTGCCTTAGTGCATGTGAGATAATTTAATATACCCATTCGTGGATTCGTTGAACATAAAACTCACCGAATTTTCACCGTAATACCTACATCTCATCAACCGGAGCTCTTTTCTATCTGCACTATGCAGGTCGAACTACTCAACGAGGCTCTACTTCGTGGTTGAATGCTCAGCTGAATGATTCTGGCGAACTGAATGCTATTTGCAAACAGTGCCGCTCATTCCTGTAAGGAGTCGTTCGTTTTGAAAGACTTTGACACCCCAAGCCTCTCGAGTTCCCCAAAGAAATATTGTTAAGCCCGTGGGACTTCCAAAAGTTAGGCGTCCTCATACCATTATGGAGCTAGCACTAAAACTACTAGCTGTTCACCTGTTGCTCAGTGCAAATCGTTCACCGTCAGTTCTCTAGGTCGAAATACCTTTCTCGGTCAATCTAAGTATGTACTAATATGTTGTTTAAATTCCAATTGTCCTAAATGTGTCCATGGTGTGCGGGTGGTTAATAACGGGCGTACTCACCAGCATTCTAATTCCGAATATTAGTTAATCTATTCCTTACGGGGATTAATATTATTCAGGTATTACGGACTTCGGATCGAATATTTCGGTGTTGGCAAATAACTGTGATGTTTGAGTTTGAATGAATTGGGAATAACATTGTGAGGTTAGACAAGGTTTGAGAAACGCCAGATCACAGAAAAACAGGCATTCACGAATGGAAAGTTTGCAAAATATTCTGAGAAGCTTCCACCCAAAGGGCAAAGTGCCTAATGAGGATCGAGGAATTTTAGAAATGACCTGTCGCGATTATCCACAAAGATACATCGGTCATACCAATACTCGCATCAATCATCTTATATATGAACACTCACTATTGGTACGCAATCAATAAGGATCCAACTTTAGCCCTCGCATATCATCTTATCCAAGATGGAAACTCGGATAATTTTAAGTAGAGTAGAATAATCATATCCCTTAATTCACACAGGGCCTCTGCGATTCCTGAAGCTATTGAAATGAAGAAATGACCCCTCTGCCATACCGACGTGACAATAGCAAGCGTCTTCCTACTGCATGGAGATTGACAATAGCCAGACTGGAGCAGTCCGACACGCCCATCTATCCCCGCAGGACCTAATTATCACGTGGCATCCTCTGTCAACCGAGCGACAACTATAAATACAAGAAAGGGTTCAGATTCACATTCAGTTCAGCAATCTAGTCAAACTTGGGGAGTAGGCAGACTGAGACCCCGAGTTCATTCTAGAGTCCCAAACTCACTGAATAGTACCCTACTAATGCTTGGGGAGTAGGTAGATTAAGGGCCCTATTTCGAACTAGACCATATTTAATTTGCAAGATTTTTTTGTCTCTTGATAGTAACTTCAAAGCTATTACAAAACTCTAAGTTACAAGTTGAATACGAAATAGTCCCCAGGTTTTCAATACCTTCCAAAGTTTTAGTTTCATATTCATTTAAGACCAAATTGTGTCTCACTTCACAATGATACTGTATGTCTATTATGTTTTCAACTCAAATACTAATACTAATTTTATTTTGTTTGTGTATATTTTAAAACTTCGGATTTGGGTTTCTCAATAAGTAAAGCACACGCTATTTATTTTATCCAGATTTACATCTGCATTTCTTTGATATTCCTATCTCAGCCCTCGTATAGTCATCCCTTCGGGCGGTCGCATGTTCCGGACGTGCGCCCTTGAGATGGGAGGAGTTTCGATCATTGATTATGTTGCGAGTACATTGGAAGTGTCAACAGAGTAAGACCTAACGATTTCACGGCTCCTTGAACAGGGTCAATCTGGTGGTGATTTGGGTGATTTGTTAATAGACGCATTTACAGCGTTACGACAATTAATTTATTGTCTGCCACATGAGTCGGAAGATTCTCACAACGAATCGGCGGTCACAGCGACTCTAATGGAAATTTATTATGTCTGTTGGTTTTGGTGTATTCTACAACAAAAGGGAGTATAAACATTCAAAATTAAACTTTTGTTGCAAAAAATAAATATTTTGGATTTCAAATGTAATTTATACAATTTTTTGTTTTTGCATAAAGGAAGAATAATATATAGATACATAAAAAAAACAAAAAAGAACTTCAAAAAATACAAATACTTAACTAAAAAGCAATAAAATAATATTTTGTTGAAACAAATAAATAATTCACAGCCCCACAAAAAAAATAAAGTCTTCTGCATGGCACCGGATATATGTAGGCTTATGTTTTTGGGGTCGCTAAATCCGAATCTGGAATCAGCTAAAGTGTTACTCCAAAGTCATACTGAGATATTTCTAATGTCAATGAAATCGAGTTTTTTTTGTTCTAGTCTCTATAAGATATTAATATACCCGCACGTTAAGGTCCTGATCCGATCACAGGTGAGTCCACCGTTCCTGGGGTCATAACTCTCATACTTCCCTAGGTCTAAGTATGAGAGCTTTCTGACTTTGACGAGGACAATGTCAACTCGTCGTCAGACACACTACGGCTTCATCCTCACACCTTAACGCCCATCGCTGGCTTCGTGACCGTGAAGGGCTAGAAATCGAATCATTCTACACATCTTCTTTCGAAGCAGTTGTCATCGTTCCTAGTAACCTTCACGGGCGCAGGATTTTGTGATATGTGGTAACTATTAAGTTTGATGTATGTTTTGTTCTAGTCTATTGATTCAACTACAACGCAAGATCGAATTATCTTGAAATATATTAAGTCTTTTAAATCGCTGAAACCGAATCTTATTTTAAGTCAGCGTCAAGGTCATGAGTTCAAATTTAATAGCCACCCTGTGTAACTAGTAAAGCATATTACAACATGATAACTCATAACGATATAATTTATTCGTATGTTTTTCATATTTTTTTGAGCCATATTAATCTCTGAGTCCTTATTTATTCAACAAAAGATTTTTGAAAATTTTGATGCTTCATATGCTGAATGTTATTAGACTTTATTGCAAAAAAGTGTTCAATAAAGTTATCAAAGCATACGAATTAGATGAATTAGAATAATACTGTTACGAGAATTAATCTGACAGCTGGTGCAATCGGCCATCAACCAATTCGTGGAAGGGACATTATTCCGATAAATTCTGGGAACCCGAAATGTTTGTCTCTTAAGGCCGGGCGCATACGCTCGGTTTCCTGATTAGGTTTCCTGATCAGGAATTCAGATTCGGAAAACTGAATGCTCCATTTACATACAAAATGTTCAACAAGGCGCACACGTACTTACTATTTCCGAACGGAAAAGAACCTGACGTTCGTTTTGGAATTTATTCCGTGCGTTCGGGTAGTCAGAACGGAAAAAACCTAATGGCGTCTCCCCGAACGCAGCGCTCACATACATTTCTTATCATTCGCCGCATACGCACGGAAATTTCCATTCGGAACCGCGATCAATTCATGCTCGTCGACCATTTGTGCTTTCACAGAAGCGTCTCTATTCGAACTGACCGTGTAAATTCCTAATACAAAATAACGAATGGTTTGCGCTAGGCACGCGGAATTCCGGATCTGAATTCCTGATAAGGAAACCTAATCAGGAAACCGAGCGTTTGCGCCCGCCCTAACAGGCGGACCGCTACCGTTACTGGGAATTGCCTTAAAGCTTCCAGAGCATGAAAAAGTTTCCCAATGGTTCGTGGACGTACCAGACAATTCCAAGATAAATATATAAATAAGAAACAGCTGGCGATAGGAGGCATTCAGTTTTCGTCGGTCGTATTGAATACTTAAGTAGATATAAATTGTAAATAGTTGTGTCAAAGCAGTGGAAATAAATTAGAGTGAGTTGGAGTGTGTTATTAAATAAATCCAAGAACTGAACAGAACTCGAGTGTGAAAATAAAAACATTACAATACTTTAAGCAAATGGAAAAATTTCCATTTGCTGCTTGAAATTCACAATTAATTTGAAAATAACATTTCTTTGTTTTTCAATTAACATACATTAAATTTCATAGTTACCACATATGTCAAAATAGGTATATTATTCTATTATTCTGAAATACCGATTTCAATTCGCACAAAATCCTGACCTGCGTCCGTGGAGGTTACTAGGAACGATGACAACTGCTTCGAAAGAAGATTTGGGATGATTCGATTTCTAGCCGTTCACGGTCACGAAGCCAGCGATAAGCGTTAAGGTGTGAGGATGAAGCCGTAGTGTGTCTGACGACGAGTTGACATTGTCGTCGTCAAAGTCAGAAAGATCTCATACTTAGACCTGGGGAGGTATGAGAGTTATCACCACCAGGACTGTGGACACATCTGTGATCGGATCAGGACCTTAACGTGCGGGTATTTTAATATCTTATGGAGACTAGAACAAAAAAAACTCCATGTCATTGACATTAGAAATATCTCCGTATGATTTTGGAGTAACACTTTAGCTGATTCCAGATTCGGATTTAGCCACCCAAAGAACATATGTATAAATTTCTTCAGATTTTTTGATTAGAGTTTGGAGATTTGACCTTGGCTTGAACTTGAACCTGACCTGATGAGGTCAAGCCGACCCCGGATTCGGAGTCAACGACACCAAAAACACTTATATGTTTCTTTTTCAGATTTTTTGATTAGATTATGGCAATTTGACCTTGACTCTGACATGATGAAGTCAAAGTGACCCCGGATTCGGATTCAGCGACCCTAAATAAGCCTACATAGATCTGGTCCGACACACAAGACTTTGTTTTTTTTTGTGGGGCTGTGTTATTTTGTAATCCATGCAAACTAAAGCTTATTAAAATATTCCTACCTAATTATTAGGTAAACACACTTTTGGTTTCTGTTTATTTGGCACTGACTTCAAAATAAGTAAATAATTGTTGCAGAAAAATATTACTTCTTGCTTTTTAACTATCTGGAGAAAAATGTTGAAATTCTGATAAATGTATAGCTTGGTGACGCGATCAGGAGTACATATCGTAAATGGAGAAATTTTGATTTTAAGGGTACTTCTGGGGGGAAAATAAAAAAAAGAGGCCATTTCCCCCTTATGTTCGAAACTAGTTAGTTAAAAATTTTGAAAAAATAGAGAATATAGAACGTTACCCAAACATTACAGGAAAAATAAGAAAAAACCGTTAATTTTAATTTTGGATAAATTAAGAAATTTTATAAAAAGTTAAAAATTTTTTTTTTTCAAACGCATCATGTAATATATCGAATGAAAGGACTCATTCTGAAGAACAAATATCTTTTTTTCATATTTTAAAAACAATTAGTTGAAAAGATATAAACAAAAATATACAAAAATTTACCTATTCCCCTTCCCCTTATCACCAAAACTATAAAACGCAAAATTGCAAAATTTTCACAAAAAATTAGAGAAATTCACCTCAATCTTATCGGAAAAATAAGGAGAAACCTTAATATTAACTTTGGGAGGCAATATACAAAATTAAATAGAAAAAATAACATTAAAATTGTTTCTAACGCATCAGCAAATCAAAGGGCTCATTATGAAGAATGCAAATATATTTTATACATATTATTAAAATAAATTAGATATGTAAATGATATTAACAAATATCCAGGTTGAGCTTTTATTGATGATCAGTATGGGGATCACGGAAACTAGCGGAGATAGAGCAATGGTTGAATTGGGAAAGATTTGCAGTTTTACTGGCCCAATTTAATGACACTTTCGGATTTTTATAAAAATCATGGCTTACTAGATATTTTGAAAAAACGAAATTCTGTCGATTTAGTCAAATCACTCTAGCTCTTTTGTTTTTGATTTTATAAAAAAAGTGTACATATCAAAATTGAAGGGATATATGTCCCAAATATGATTGTCATGTCCTCGTTTGCATGACAGCTCTCGTTTTCGAGATATGACACAAACTTATCTTTTTCTGAATGGAAACCATAATTGGCTATGAACTCAAAAAATCGGACTAGAGATTTTCAACGATATAATACTCGATATAGTTATTCATAAAAATAACGGAGTTATGGATGCTTTTCTTTCTAATTTTCACTTTTAACGTAGGTAGCCATGAAAAAGATTGTTTTCACTTTGACGTTTCCTCATTTGAGAGTAATTCCATTACTAGTGCTGAACTGACAGTCGATATTGACAAGTTTTCGTGATAAAATGGAATATTCTAACGCAAAAAAAACCGATTTAAACATCTAATTCTGGGTGTTTCGATTCCTTTGTCAGTGAGTATATTTTATCATCAATCATCTCATCTCTTGTGCAAAACCTCAAAACAGTAAAAAAAATCCATTTCATAATATCAAACATTTTAATCTGAAATTGTACAATGTCTTTTGCCTTGTTAAAAATTTTAAGTTATTCTTAGTCTTAATTGAAAACAGAATATAATTTAGATGTTTACAAATGTACATATTTTTGGCTAAGTGTGGTGTCATTCCTTGCAAATCCATATCCCGGATTTACCGTAATTATTCTAAATTTAGCTTTGAAATGTGCTAGAAGTCACGTTTTAAATGTATATTACCTTTATTAGTTTTTAATTTTCCCAGCTAACTAAAATTCTTTAATGTTCCCTTCTATCAAGGGAAGTTTTTACGATATCAAGAGCGTATACCTGCAAGTGATAGCTTATTTTCCACCTGTCAAATCCACAACCACTTCAGTCAGATTTATCTTCAAAGGGTGTTTCTGCTTCACATAAAAAATACTTCTGTCCAATCAAAAACCCTGCTCGCAAAATCAATTTAATAAAGGACTCCGATTGGTCACATGAAGGGTGAGAATAAAGGTAGACACCCCTCTAATCAATAAAACGCATGCATCTAAAATAAACCTTAAACTTAGGGAACATTGGGAAGCAGAAGCAAACGCACATTGTCCTGAACTTAATATTAGAATCCCTTTTATTCAATTAAAGGATGAATTTAAATTCCCGGTATATAAACACTGGATCCCCAGGGATTTGATATCAGTAGTAAAAGTGTACTGTTACTATTCCCTAGTGCTGTGGTTGTTTCCAGTGCAAAGTATTAAGTTAAATTTTCAATATTGCTCCAGCAGTAGTTTTGAAAAAGCGCTACAAAAAAATGACCAACCGCGGACACCATCAGTTACCAGATTCTTCGTCATCTTCACCACCAAAGTAAATATTGGATTCTATTTTTATTTTGTGTAAAATGTATTTAATTGTAGTTACTGCATTGCTAATGGTTTATAAAGTTAAAAACGAACTACGAAATTTTACTTAATCAACAAATATAAATAACAAAATTTCTGATATATTTCTCACTATCACCACTTAGACTAGAGTAGTTTCAATTGGATTAAGATGCACCAATCAATATTTGAATAAATATATAACAATTTTGGACTATAATAAAAAAATATAAGATAAATATTTTGGCATGCTAAAAATGAATATAATTCCTAGATTTTTTTTCTCGTGGTTATGATAAATTTCTTTGGACGGACACAAAAGTTCTTTGGAGTTTTTGGGCAAAAGTTTTCGCGAAGTACTAGTGTTTTCCGCTAGAGAACTATCTATAGGGCATTCAAAGTTCCAAATTTCAATTTGACTGAATGAATGATAAGTCATTTTGCATTTTTGGAATAGCCTTTGTTATGATTCTCTAATAAAATACTGATTTCGCTCAAAAATATGTCTGTTTTTTTCCACATACATTTTAGAATAGAATCCAATAGCACTATCTGTTTTCCAAAAATTTCAGAGAAAAGTCGGACAATTAGAAAAAATCCTAATTTCCTTAAACACTCGGTATGTCAAAAAAATAAATTTCTGTGGTTTATATAATGTAAAAAGTTATAAAATTACATGAAACAATATGAACAATATGAAAAAAGATTAAAAAAACGCGATCAGCTAGGAAAAAAGTTTTACTGGTTTTACGCCAATTTGTCGTTTCTTTTATGTTTATTTATCATGTTTTTCAAATTTTTTTCTATACCACCACAGTTTAAATTTCTTGCAGTTTTACATAATAGACCAATTTTTCGAAATGGTAAAAACAAAAAAAAAAGTTAAATCTTTTTAAATATTACACTATTTTCTGCGTCATATACATCGAGACTCATGGAAAATATTAAAAACAAAACAAAAAGCAAAAACACTACATGAAAACCAGTATAACTTTTATTGTAACTTGTATTGTTAAAATTTTTGACTTAATATCTCAAAGGCCCATGTCTGCCGTCCGTTTCTGAACATAGGCCTGCCTTATTTCATTCTTTCTACTTCTATTCTTCCCTTTTTTTATCCAATTTAGTCCTAGTATAATTTTAGGTGTTTTGTCCAATATTTTATTGTGATAATATTTTCAATAACTCTTTTACTTTAATACCATCTTCGAGGTGTCATTCTTTTGTACGCAATACAATATTCAGGGTGAGTTTTTTTTTGATGATCAGTTAAATTGGGAAAGATTTGCAGTTTTACTCGCCCAATTTAATAACACTTTTGGATTTTTGTAAAAAGTCATTGCTTACTAGATATTTTGAAAAAACGAAATTCTGTCGATTTAGTCAAATCCCTCTAGCTCCTTTGTTTTTGATTTTATAAAAAAAGTGTAAATATCAAAATTGAAGGGAACTGTATCCCTAATATGACTGTCATGTCCTCGTTTGCGTGACAGCTCTCGTTTTCGAGATATGACACAAACTTATCTTTTTTTGAATAGAAACCATAGTTGGCTATGACCTCAAAAATCGGACATTTTTAGAGCTTTTCAGCGATATAATACTCGATATAGTTATTCATAAAAATAACGGAGTTATGGATGCTTTTCTCTCATATTTTTACTTTTAACGTAGGTAGCCATGAAATAGATTAATTTATTAATAACTGTTCCAAAAAAACATTGAACGATTTTTTTAATAGGTATATCAGATATAACGAAAAAACTAAATAAGTAGGTACTTACTAAAAACTTAAGAAATTAAAGTACATAATAATGGTTACAATTTATGTCCAAAAAATCCACCATTGTTATTTATACAAAAATTTCATCTTTTTAATATTGATATTACCGCTTTCCTCGCAGACCGTCTATCAAGTTCTTCAATTGCTTGTAATACCGCCTCCCTTAGGTCACCAGCTGTCTCATACTTTCTTTTGTATTGTTACGAGAATTCATCAGACAGCTGGTGCAATCGGCCCTCAACCAATTCATGGAAGGGACATTATTCCGATAAATTCGTGGAACCCGAAATGTTTGTCTCTCAACCGGCGGACCGCTGCCGTTACTGGGAATTCCTTTAAAGCTTCCCGAACGTGATGGAATTTCCCGATGGTTCGTGGACGTACCAGATAATTCCAAGACAAATGTATAAATAAGAAGAGCTAGCGATAGGAGAGTCAGTTTTCGTCGGTCGTTTGTACAGTTAAGATAAAATGTAAATAATAGTTTCTGTGAATATAAATTTGTGTAAAAGTAGTGGAAATAAATTAGAGTGAGTTAGACTGTGTTTTTAAATAAATCCAAGAACTGAACTGAACCCGAGTGTGAAAATAAAAACATTACAGTGGTGACAGGTGTGCGGTTTATTTGTGGAACTTTAGAAGTGGAAAATAAATAAACTGACAATGTTTAGAAACGTGAATTTGGACCAATTGAAAGTGACGGACTTAAAAAAGAACTTGAAGAAAGGGATTTAGAAATTTGTGGAAAGAAAAGTGAATTAGTGCAACGGCTACGAGATGCCCTAATAAATGAAGGTAACGATCCTGATACTTACTTGTTTGAAGTTTCTGGCAATGGAGACCTGAGTATGCTATTAAAAAAATGGAGGAAAATTTAAAAGAAAAATTACAAGACAATTCTAAGTCTTTAGAGGATAAATTGCTCGAAAATTCTAAGTCTTTAGAGGATAAATTGCTCGAAAATTCTAAGATTTTGGAAGATAAGCTAGAAACATTACAAGAAAATTCTGAATCCCTAGAAGAGAAATTAGTAAAAAAATTACACGAAAATGCGCAATCCTTAGAAGAAAATTTAAAAAGCATGGTACAGAAAAATTCAGAACTGCTCGAAGAGAGAATAGTTGAAAATGAAGCTCGGATGGAAGAGCTAAAGCGGACAATGGTCGAAGAGCTAAAGCAGACGACAGTCAAAAATGAAACGCAGGTAGAAGAGCTAAAGCAAACAATAGTCGAAAATGAAACGCGGATAGAAGAGCTAAAACAGATAATGGAGGGTGAGATTCGCAAAATAAAAGAACAGGTAGTGGCAAAACAAAGGGGAGAAACACCATCAAAGACCGAAAGCAGAAGCAGTCTGGAGGTAGTGGATTCAAAAATTGGCCTCGAGGGGACAAGACAGAAAATGAAACCTCCCCAATTTGATGGAAAATCATCATGGACTAATTATCGTCGCCAATTCGAGGCTGCAGCTAAGCTAAACGGATGGTCGGCAGAGGAGAAGGCAATCGCATTAACCCTAGCCTTAAGAGGGGATGCTACAGATATCTTACAAACATTGAATACCTCGGAGCAAGAAGACTACGAACAACTCGTCAAACATTTAGAACTGAGGTATGGTCAGACACATTTGGAGCACGTCTACCACTCCCAATTGAAAAATCGCCATCAGAGATCAACTGAATCCCTACAAGAGTATGAAGCTGACATTGCCCGTCTGGTTCGCCTTGCCTATCCAGCCACACCAGAAAATGTAATAGAAAGGTTAGCAGTGCAAGCATTTTTGGATGGACTTCGGGACCACGAAGCCAGACAAGCATTGACCCTAGCTCGACCGACTCAATTAGTAGATGCACTGGCTCGAGCTTTAGAATTCGAGGCTGCGAAAAATACCTGCAGAGGTCAAGCCAGAGTCCGAATCGTTGATGGAGAATCCGAAGATGGCGGAAACGATGAAGCCTCTGTAAGAAAGATAATAGAGAAAGTCCTTACCGAGAAAAGACAACGGAGATGTTGGAAGTGTGGTAAGGTAGGGCACATTAGGAGTCGTTGCAAGGAGAGCAACGTAGGCCCGACTTCGTCGACCTGTAGCCAACAAGCCCCAACTATCTACGCATATGTCGCTTCGCTACGCAACCACGTTAACAGTGTCTTTGTAGATGGCTTTATTAATAAGAAGCAATGTGCAATGCTGCTGGATACAGGTGCGACAAAAACAGTTATAAGGCCCAACATTGTTTTAGACAAGGCAATGATAAAACCAACAAAATGGCAACTGCGAACAGCGACAGGAGAAGCAGCGAAAGTCCATGGTGAAATAGTGATTGAAATGACCTTGGGAAACACAACCTTCCTACATCGGGCATTAGTGGCAGACATCGAAGACGAAGTCATCATTGGAATGGATGTCATGAGCTCCAAGGGATTCCAGTTAAACTTCAAAGATGGAATTCTGCGAGTGAATGACGAAGAAGTGGTGCTTCATGGGAAAGATGACATAATGCTTCGAGCCATCTTAGCAGAGGATGTCAATGTTCCGGAAAGAACTGAAATCATTGTAGATGCTTGCCTGGATGGGAAAGCTAAAGCTGGAACAGTGATGATGTTTGATCCCGAACTTAACGACGGAAATGTAGGCAGAGGAGTCGCACTGGGGAAGACTCTGTTTCGTGCCAAGGAGATTGTGCCAGTAAGAGTAATGAACCTGAATCATTACTCTGTTGTGCTAAAGAAAGGAACAACTTTGGGCCATTGCTCAACAGTTTCCTCTGTAGTAAGAAGCACACAGCATGCAGAAATGCCACCGGGTAAACTATCTGAGGAACTGGAAAGACTCATCACCGATTCATCTAAGAATTTGAAACCAAATCAGAAAGCAAAATTGAGGGACATCGTTAGAAACTACCAGGATATCTTCGATGTAGGGAATGGCAAAAGAGGACGAACTGATCTGGTGAAACATAAAATTAATACTGGGGACGCTCAACCTAGTCGACAGTCGGCGAGAAGACTACCTCTAGCTAAAAGAGAAGAAGCCGACAGGATAGTTCGCGAGATGGAGGAAGAAGGTGTTATTGAACCATCCAATAGCCCTTGGGCTTCTCCAGTTGTGTTGGTTAAAAAGAAAGATGGTTCGACCCGATTTTGCGTGGACTATCGGCAATTAAACCACGCTACAAAGAAAGACAGCTATCCCCTTCCAAGAATAGACGATACCCTAGACACGTTGGCTGGATCGAAGATGTTTTCCACCCTGGACTTGAAGAGCGGTTATTGGCAGGTGGAACTTGCTAAAGAAGACCGAGAAAAGACTGCTTTTACCATCGGCTCAGGACTTTATCAATTCACGGTGATGCCGTTTGGACTGTGTAATGCTCCAGCAACGTTTGAAAGATTGATGGAAACAGTGTTAAAAGGGCTTTCATGGAAAACGTGCCTGGTGTATCTTGATGACATTATCGTGGTTGGAAAATCTTTTGAAGACCACGTGAGGAACCTGGAGGAGGTATTTCGGCGACTTCGAAGTTCCGGACTAAAGTTAAGCCCGAAGAAGTGTCAGCTGTTCCAAGAAGAGGTGCAATATCTTGGACATGTAGTTTCCGCACAGGGAGTAGCTGTTGACAAACAGAAAATCAAAGCTGTCCAGGAATGGCCGATACCTAAAGATATCCACCAGTTAAGAAGTTTTCTGGGGTTATGCACGTACTATCGTCGGTACGTAGCCGGATTTGCCAACATCGCCAAGCCACTTACTAGACTGACAGAAGGGAAGGTGCAGTACCAATGGGACGAGGAATGTCAACGATCATTCGATACATTAAAAAGAGCTTTGACGAGTGCTCCCATATTAAGTTATCCTTTGCCAGATGGAAACTTCGTATTGGATACCGACGCAAGCAATGTCGGAATTGGTGCTGTGCTTTCGCAGATCCAGGAGGGCCAGGAGAGAGTGATCGGATACTTCAGCAAGACCTTGAGCAAGCCTGAACGGAATTACTGCGTTACTCGCAGAGAACTCCTGGCTGTGGTAAAGGGGGTAGAACATTTCTACAAGTACCTCTATGGGAAAAGATTCCTCCTGAGGACTGATCATGCAGCACTGAAGTGGCTTCTGCAGTTTAAAAATCCTGAAGGACAGGTGGCAAGGTGGATTGAGCGATTGCAAGAATTCGACTTCGAGACTGAACATCGAGCTGGAACAAGCCATAAGAATGCTGATGCCCTATCGAGGAGACCATGCCCTGATGATTGCAAACATTGTCAGCGAGCAGAAGAAAAAGGGGCTGTTCTCTGCAGAACTACCGCCATCGATGACCATTGGCAATCTGCGGAGATCCAAAGAGACCAGAAATTAGATCCAGATTTGAAAGAGGTTATCCGGTGGAAGGAAGAAGATCGCAAACCTACGTGGCAGGAGATTTCCCGATACTCACCAACCATAAAGTCGTACTGGGCTCAGTGGAACTCTCTCATTCTGGAGAATGGACTTCTGAAGCGCGTCCTGGAAACCCCAGAGGAAGGCAAGGACAGAAAGCAGATTGTAGTCCCTAAAAATAGGAGACCAGAGGTTTTGCGAGAACTACATGACGGTACAACTGGAGGACATCTGGGAGTAACGAAAACCCTGGGGAAATTGAGAGAACGCTTCTATTGGGTAAACTGCCAAGTAGATGTTAAGGAGTGGTGCCGGAAATGTACGGTTTGTGCAGCAAGTAATGGGCCTCAGAAGCGACCAAAAGCTCCTATGAAGCAATATAACGTGGGCAGTCCATTCGAAAGAATAGCCATTGATGTTGCCGGTCCATTTCCTGAATCCGACTGTGGAAATAAATACATTGTGGTGGTTATGGACTATTTTAGTAAATGGGCCGAAGCATATGCCTTGCCGAATCAAGAAGCCTTGACCGTTGCTGATATCCTTGTCAAGGAATGGATCAGTCGTTTTGGTGTTCCCTTGGAGTTGCACTCAGACCAAGGTAGAAACTTCGAGTCTACTCTTTTCCAAGACGTCTGCAAGCTCTTGAAGATCAATAAAACACGGACGACAGCATTACACCCGCAATCCGATGGAATGGTAGAGCGGATGAATAGAACCATTAACCGCCATTTGTCAAAGGTAGTCTCTGACCACCAAAGAGACTGGGACCAGTATCTGCACTTGTTTCTAATGGCATATCGTTCGTCTGTGCACGAGTCCACGGGTCAGACCCCGGCCAGTATTATCATGGGACGAGAATTAAGACTACCATGCGATTTGAAGTTTGGATGTCCCCCAGGAGAAGAGACCGCAGATGAAGACTATGTCAGCCAGCTACGTCAAAAAATGAACGACATCCATGAACGAGTCCGGTTAAACATCGAGAATGCCAGTGCCCGAATGAAGGAAGCCTATGACATCAAAGCCGAGGGCGGAGGATTCCAAGTTGATGATCTTGTTTGGTTGTATAACCCGCAACGTCGTCGGGGATATTCGCCCAAGCTACAGAGATCTTGGGAGGGGCCGTACCAAATTGTGAAGAAAATCAACGATGTTGTCTACAGAGTAAAGAAGCTGCCTCGGGGAAAACCAAAGGTCGTACATTTCAACCGGTTAGCCCCTTATGCCGGAAGTCATGACAGCGAAGATGACCAAGCCCAAGTCCGCAGCATCCAACCACCCGATGACGAGATGACCTTCGAACAGTTTATGGCACTGTACTCTAATGGGCAGAAAGTGCAGCACGACGTGACCACAGAGAAACCCCGAGACCTGTTTGAGGTGCCCATAGAATATGCCCTGGCTCATTGTGTTGCTCGAGATCTCCGGATGTCCAGAGGAATAGCCAAGGTGTTTGCCAAAAAGTACGGCCAGTTCCAGAAGCTACGAGAGCAAGATCCAGTTGTAGGGAAGGTCCTTCATCTCGAAGATAAACAACCAGTCGGTACCAGAGACATCTTTTATTTGGTAACGAAAACATTCTCGCTGGACAAGCCAACATACAGCGATCTCTGGAAGACTCTGGTAGAATTGAGGAATGTGATGATGGAGAAAAATTTGATGAAATTGGCGGTCCCAAAGATAGCCTGCGGGTTGGATGGACTGAATTGGAGGGTGGTGAGAAGTATGATGGAAACAATCTTTCGATTCAGTGGCGTCGACATCCTGGTATGCTGTCTCAGTACTCGCAGTCCAGATTCGAAGACCGTTGACTGTTACTTCCACCAAACTTCTCGTTGTCGAAATGGAGAGTCCTGCAAATATCGTCATACCAGGAACGATTCTGGGACATTCCGGGACGAAATGGCCTTAAGGAGGGGGCAATGTTACGAGAATTCATCAGACAGCTGGTGCAATCGGCCCTCAACCAATTCATGGAAGGGACATTATTCCGATAAATTCGTGGAACCCGAAATGTTTGTCTCTCAACCGGCGGACCGCTGCCGTTACTGGGAATTCCTTTAAAGCTTCCCGAACGTGATGGAATTTCCCGATGGTTCGTGGACGTACCAGATAATTCCAAGACAAATGTATAAATAAGAAGAGCTAGCGATAGGAGAGTCAGTTTTCGTCGGTCGTTTGTACAGTTAAGATAAAATGTAAATAATAGTTTCTGTGAATATAAATTTGTGTAAAAGTAGTGGAAATAAATTAGAGTGAGTTAGACTGTGTTTTTAAATAAATCCAAGAACTGAACTGAACCCGAGTGTGAAAATAAAAACATTACAGTATACTTTGTTTCTTAGCGCACCCCATAAATAGAAGTCTATAACTGTCAAATCGGGAGAACGGCCATTCGCATGGGCCATTTCTTCCTATCCAAGAGTTTGGATATATATTATCTAAGTGTTGTCTTACTACTAACGAGTTATGAGCAGGTGCTCCATCATGATGGAACCACTCAATTTTTAAACGAGTTCTCAAATTTAAATTATGCAACATGTCTTGAAAAGTGTATTGCAAGAAATGCAAGTAGCGCTCGTCTGTAAGTGATTCGTCATAGATAAAAGGCCCCAGAATAGTAGACCCTATGATATCGCACCAAACATTAAAACCAAATTTTATCTGGGGTCGTCTTTTTTCTACATGGAAAGGGTTTAGCCCAGATATGCTCATTGTGTCTATTGAACATACCGCAGTTAGTAAAACTGTGGATTTTCAAGGAACATATCTCTAAACCATGTACAAAACAAAATACGTCGATGTTCGTCGCCAGCATGCAAAGTTTGTGAAACTGAAAGTCTGTACGGGTGGAAGTTGTTCGCCTTCAGTACCTTGAGATGTGCCAGCTTCTGCCGCAATCTCACGAGTTGATGTAGATGGATTTTCATTTACCATTGCCAAAACATTTATTTGTGCTGCTTCGTTAATTTGATTACGTTCCATTGGTGGTTTCGTAAAAGATCCATATCTGCGTAAACTATCGTAAAGCCTCTTAAATGTACATAGAGCAGATTGACGACGATTAACATATCTATGAGAGTATTCCTCAGCTGGACGAACTCATACCATATTCAGTTTTTCTTCGTTAGAATATTCCATTTTATCACGAAAACTTTTCAATATCGACTGTCAGTTCAGCACTACGAATGGAATTACTCTCAAATAAGGAAACGTCAAAGTGAAAACAATCTTCTTCGTGGCTACCTACGTTAAAAGTGAAAATAAGAGAGAAAACATCCATAACTCCGTTATTTTTATGAATAACTATATCGAGTATTATATCGTTGAAAAGTCCTAAAAATGTCCGATTTTTTGAGGTCATAGCAAACTATAGTTTCCAATCAAAAAAAAAAAAGATAATTTTGTGTCATATCTCGAAAACGAGAGCTGTCACCCAAACGAGGACATGACAATTTTGATATTTACACTTTTTTATACAATCAAACACAAAGGAGCTAGAGGGATTTGACTAAATCGACAGAATTTCGTTTTTCAAAATATCTAGTAAGTCATGACTTTTACAAACAACCGAAAGTGTCGTTAAATTGGGCCAGTAAAACTGCAAATCTTTCCCAGTTTAACCATTGCTCTATCTCTATCTAGTTTCCGAGATCCCCATACTGATCATAAAAAAAACTCACCCTGTATATAATATATATTGTTTCTAGTCGGGAACCTTCATCAGTTCGGCGTCCAAAACAGAATAAGGGTTCTCTTATGTAGTTGATATATATCTGCAAATTTGTAGACGCGGGATGTAAAGCTTGATTCGAGGAAACTAGCACACAGAAGTTCCGAATCTGGAGCAATGTAGTTGATAAATTAATTGTAAATGTCACGATAAAATTTGTAGATCAAGTTGACCTGTCAGATATTGAATACTCTGTCATTCTTTTGTACGCAACCTCGGAGTTACGGGAGAACAGCAATTACACGGAACGGCTCCAGATTCGAAACCTCTGTGTGATACTTTCCCCAAAAATCCTTATTCTCAATCTTTGTTTGGTCCTAATCCGTGTTTGATATCTGTAATAAGGGAAATATGGTTTAGGGTAATATTTTTGTTTTTATAGTGTGTGTTCTAGTTTTCGAATGCTGACCAAGCAAGCCTTATCCTTCTATTTATTTCTGCCATTTTGTCATCTAATTCTCTCTCACTAGTTATATTTTGGTAATCTAGGAATATCTAGTTTGCTGAATGATAGTGGCATATCTAGATTGTTGTTTTAAGATTTTAGGGGAATTACACCACAGTTTCACGAAAATCGTGTTCAATGGCAACAAAAAATTAACAAAACTGAATAAAGAAATTAAAAAGTTCGCGATGAAAAATAACATTCAGAAATTGACATTAAATGTTTGACTAATGTAACTAAGAGAATCATTGATTTGAAAATATGTTGTTTTCGTACAAAATGTTAGTACCTAACTCCATTACTGAGTTTGGGTTTACATTGCCTAAACTTCTACCAACAAGATTTTGGCATGGTCATGGGTTTTTGTCTGTCTCTTACTTCCTCTTCTAGGTCACCTAACATTTGTTATCTGGTGTAAGACTTCTGGATGTTCTGGATTTCATTTGTGTTCTGATGCAACTTGATTGTTGATGTTGTTTTATATATATTCTGTAATCTACGATCAATGCGTTAGTATTAGTATTGTCCAACATTCTATGGAAACATAATCATAATCATAATTTAGACAATGAAAAAATATATGATTTTGAAATTTTGTTTTTTAACAACCCAATTTTTGGACTTATATCTGGCGGAGTTCTTCCCGTATCCTTCCTCAAAAGTTGCTCTGAGTTCTGACCCAGGAAATATAATTATAGAAGATTGTGTAATTTTCTTAGAAAGTTACGAAATGCTAAGTTTGTAAAAGGAAAAATCATCTGATTAGGCAATATAGTTTAGTTGAAGGCAATGTAAAAGTTTCTGTCATTTGGTCCTCACTAATTATTTTGAAATGGAAAACAGCTTAGTCCATCTATTAAGATCCAAATTTGGAGACCTATCGTTTGGTTTTAAAAATGTGAATATCAACAGGTTATGACATTCACACTAAAGGTACCTATGAATTATGAAAACATGACTTTGAAGACTTTGATGTATAAACAGTATAAACAGCATTTACGGTGGTCTGGAACATATTCTTGCTTGGTAAGAAGCAGGTATAAACGAAATATTGTTGTTTTACAGAAAAAATACAGGTTATATTTCTCTGGATGATTTGTTACTAAAATCTAAATATGTGTTTCAAATAACCAAAACGATATTTTGAAAATTAATATTTCAAGTACATAAACCGTCTTCCACAAAAAATTAGTTCAATAGAATTATGTCAGACTTAACTTAATAATTAAAATGCAACCAGTTTTGTCAAAATTAATTCTTGTTATAGAACAACGTCCACAATTTTCTTTTCCCATGAATTGTTTACACACCTTATATTTTAATGGATGATATAAATTGAAATGTGTTTATGTAAATTTGTTTAAAATTGCTTGAAGTATGATTGCTTGTTACCCCTTTGCACCTGTCAAATTATAAAATATTTTCAGCACAAACACCTACTGTTGGAATGTTCTCCCTCTGTGTAACGCATTTTCGTTTTGATTTATTTTAAGCTTACAATTTGGATATAGTACAGGAGATCTCTCGGAAGATGAAGTGTCGGATCTGCCAAGCTGCGCCTTTGCTTCGAGACCGTCCTCAAATTCGGGAATCCAGCACCATTATTTAACATCTTTGCACCATAATACAGGTAAGAAACATACGAAAAGTAATCTTTAATCCTAATTAATTATTTGGGTAGTGTGAGTTTTAAACCTTTTTTTTAATTTGGTATTATTCTCTAGTTCTGCTTCTATTTCTTCCTAAACTGTTATATTCTTCCATTTTCTATTCTATTCTTATTTCGTAGTTTGGCTTATAGGAGACAGACAAAATAATGTTTTTATGATCATCATCTGATGTTATTTCTTTTCTGTCTTTGGCTCTTGCTAAACAAAGTCTGTATAGGGATCTTGAAGGTTGATTTGTCCTACGGTATTCCGGTACTTCTCCAGTCTACAAACAGCTTTCATGATTTCCCTTGAGTTTTCTCAATTACTTGTATAAGTGAAGAAATTATATGATATATCTTTGATCTTTATGCTTGGGAATCTATTACGTAAGCTGTTAAAAAATGAAATGAAGAGTACTAAATATAAAAAGAGAAGAGAAATAAATTAACATCTCAAACAGTCGAACACAATGTCATCAGACTTACCTGTTCTATGTGTATGTTGAATCGCTGAACCCCTTAAGCATTTTGCTCCAGCATTGCACAAAACAGTTAAAAATCTCATTTTTTACATGTATTACGTACTTTTGGACAACAAAAAGTTCCTAGAAAGATTTTTCCACTGAATTCCTAGTCAACAAGCCCCAGATACCAAAACCAAAACCCCAAGACAATCAAATTGGACAAAATCTAATTCTAAAATGACAAAGATTTACCTGTTTCTATCACACCAATTCCAAGCATACAAATCTAACGTTCACAAACCTCAAACCCACAGAATCGTATCCTTTATCTCAAAGACTTCGTTTCACTGTTGTTGCAAAAGACGAAAAATCCTGAAGTGTCAAGGCAAAATTCAACGGGTTAGTGTTTAGCGTCCCAAATTATATACCTATAGAACAGGGCAGCCTGTTCACGTGATATTTGTCGCTTCAATTTATGGATTTGTATAATCTACTAAAGACAATAGAATAACATACAGTGAGGTTGAAACAAGTTCATTTAAAATTCAAGTATTGTTTTTTTGGAAAAACGCTCGTACACGTCGGTTTTTTTTTGGACTGCAGTTTTTGTGATGATAAACTCTTTATACAGGGTGGGCCAGAAATAAATTGCGACCATCAACTTCTTTTTTTCAAATGTAAACATTTGTTTTTTTATTTTATTTTTGAATTCTGCATTGAATTCTAAGTATTTTTCACGTACAATGTCCTATACCGAAAATTTACATTTGTTTCAAAATTTAAGAACTAGTAACACTTCATTTAGCGTTTGCGACAGGATTCGTTGTATTTCGGCCCTAATTCTATTCTTTAATTCCTCGATATTTTCCGGCTTATTGAAGTAGACTTTCGATTTCACGTAACCCCAAAGATAAAAATCTAACAGGCTTAGATCTGGAACCCTAGCTGGCCGTTCGATATTATCTCTCCTTCTGATCCATCTATTTGAGAAAATATTGTCAAAATAATCTCGCACTGTTCGCGATAGTGCGGGGGCGCTCCATCCTGTTGAAACCATACGAAATCTGTCAGTATAGTGGGGTTTTCACCGTTCGGGTAAAGTTCTGTTAAACAGGGTAGTACATCTTTTTGTAATAGGTCCAAATACTTTTCCGAGTTAAGTGTTCGCTCAATAAAAAAAGAACCCACAATTCCGCACCATACGTTAACTTTTTGGAAAACTGTGTATGACTTTCCTTAATCCAATGTGAGTTTTCTGACGCCCACTATCGACAGTTGTGCCTGTTTACTGAACCATTTAAACAAAATGTTGCCTCGTCAGAAAAACTATCTTACTTGAAAAGTGCGGGTTGGCATTGCATCATTATTTCGCAAAATTCTACTCTTCGGTCCATATGATCTTCAGTAAGTTCCTGAACTAAATTAACTTTGTATGAAGAAGATTTACTTATCGACTGTTATGCGGCTATTTGTCTAGTGGATTTGTGAGGATTTTCTTTTAAATCGAGCAAAACATTTAAATGTGCATCTTCTGGAAGATGTTTGGTTTTGTAATTGTCTCTTACGTGGCCAAAATCTAGAAACTTTTTTTCTATTTTCCCACTACCGATCGTGTAATAGGCCGCTCCGGGTACTTCATATTAAACATTTCGCAAACTTCAGCTTGTGTTCGAGTTCTGTCGCCATATACCACCATCGGCAAAATTTCTATTCGTTGCTTTTCAGTTAAACGCGCCAAACTTTGAAACTTTGCAACTGTACTTATTTGAAGTAAAATTATAGTACAGTTTCTATGGAAGTAAACAAGTGTTAAAAACTCCAACATTATAAAAAAGGGTTTCCATTCATGCCACTAAAATACCGCCAACAATCATAAAAATCGGACGTTAATAAATAGGTTACCCTTGTTTTCTTAACTTTAGAAATAAATGTATTTTTTTAATAATTATTACTTTTGGGTATAGGACATGAAAAAATACTTAGAATTCAATGCAGAATTCAAAAATAAAATAAAAAACAAATGTTTCCATTTGAAAAAATGAAGTCGGTGGTCGCAATTTAT
This sequence comes from Octodonta nipae, assembly GCA_034190945.1. Lineage (NCBI taxonomy): Eukaryota > Metazoa > Arthropoda > Insecta > Coleoptera > Chrysomelidae > Octodonta > Octodonta nipae. The sequence goes on along the minus strand of CM067219.1, from coordinate 137,434,457 downwards.
TTCTGGCCTACCCTGTATAAATGAGTTTATCATCACAAAAACCGCAGTCCAAATAAAAACCAACTTGGCGAGCGTTTTTCCAATAAAACCAACACCTGAATTTTAAATGAATTTGTTCCAATATACGCTTCCTTACTGTATATTGCATATGCATGTGAGTGACTAGATACTTGCGAAATTATTAATGAAATTACTAAGGAAACCAAGTTTATAAAAATGGGGAAATACTCAAAAGACAACGAATTTGTAAACAAAGGTTTCCCTGAAATAAAAAACATGTGCTGACAAGAAAAACGACTGTAGACGATTTTATTTAGAATATCTCCGATCAAGCCACTAAATATATAGGTCCAGGAGGTACCTTCAATAACAAAGCAATGCAAATTCCGAAGGAGGCAAAGAAAATTTTAAGAAAGTATAAAGATAAAAGAGTGACGGATATATTAAATTTGGATATGCCAACTTCAAAGACCCTCTAGGAGTTATTTTCATGAAACAGAGTTTGATTTGTGTACTGTCATTGAGGAAACCTATTCTACATAACGTATAGATAAAAGCCCTATTTCAATTTGGTCTTTTGCTCGTTCAATAGCTTGGATATTCCTTCACGTATTCCAATACCAAAACTCATTAATCCTTATACATTTCTTTGAATTTCAGACAGTCAATGTGGAGGAGGAACTCTATCCAGTTCGGCAGACTACTACAACTCTTCACCCTATCGAGTTCAGAGACACGCGGCGAATATCAGAGAAAGGAAACGGATGCTGAGGTCTGCTATTGGACCCACCGGGTACACCTGTCTTGATATGTTGTGTTTGTCTTTTGGCCCAAAATATCATTTTTTCTTTGCTAGTTAGACGAAATGACAACCTTTGCATGAGTATTTAATTAGTTTCCACTTCGTTGATTTCACAGAATTAAAAATCATGCATTGATTTTGCCTGGTAATGAAAGTGTCAGTTATACTTCAGTAAAGTATTCCTTTAGTTAAAGAAAAGCGGTAGTTATCTGTAGTTATCACGAATTAAAACAGATAACTACCTCTCTGCGACAAAACGGATACACACACCACACTATCAAAAAAGCAATAGCACAACAAGACCATGAGCCAAAACCAAAAGATGACCTCACCGAAAAACCAAAAGTAGTCTTATCATACATCTAAGGGACAACGGACAGAATTGGCCGAAGTCTTCGAAGGCATGACATAGCCACAGCATACAAACCGCACCAGACTATAGGCACAAGTTTAGGGAATCCCAAACCAAAAGTAAAACTTGAAAACCAAGGGGTATATAGTATAACTTGCGGAACGTGCGATAAGGTATACGTCGGACAAACGAATTGGAGAATTTTAACCCGTTTAGAGGAACACAAATTAGCTGTAAAAAATAAACAAACGACATCTGCCCTGATCCAACACCAGAAACAATCGGGTCATAAAATCAATTTCGATAGTTGTAAACAGATCTGTGTGAAGAGTTTGGGAGATCTCCCAAACTCTTCACTACAAAACCAGACTAATACGAGAAGCTATTGAAATCGAGAAAACTGGATAACTAAACAAAAGAGACGACGCTCGGCACCTCTCTAACACATGGAAGACAATTAGTAAACATCAAAATAAAACACAATTAGCTACGCAAAATACAAACCCGTCAACAAGCAACACACCCGACACGGCAGCGAACGGGGCGGAGTCAACACCGACCAATCAGGCGCGATACGACCTCGGATGGAGACATATAAAATAAAAAAGCTCAGGCTGATCACCTCTCAGTTCACCGTAACAACGCATTGAAAATATCAAGTGAGATCTTGGCGAAACGTCTGCAGGATTCAAACATAAATCAATATAACGAACGAATATATTCCCGGATAAATATTTCTTCCACCTAAAACATTTAGTGCCCGCGAAAACTTAAAAACAAATATATTTTCAAAGCAATTAAACCACCTCCATAATCATTTAATATTGTGTTATTCTGAAGGCTTACCAGTCGTCAGCAGTAGTCGATATGTTAATTGACCGCTATGGCTAAAAATGAAAAAAAAAATCTAAGATACTCGATGAAGTGGATAAGTTAGTTTACATTTTGCGAACCATCCTATATACATTCTGGACCTGGCACCGAGTTATTATGTTGTCCTTCTACTTCTGTAATAATTTCTAGACAAGTCTTGGGTACAACGTTTCCCGAAATTCAAGGTCAAGCCAAAACCTTGGAATTGACCCGTTTCTGACTATCCAGGGAAAAATATGCACTTTATTGAAAAACGTCCAAAAAATTAACCTAGCTACATTTTTCAGTACTTACAATGTTGAAAACATGTCTGTTGAATCCAAAATTAAACCGCAATGTATGTTGTTTATCGCAAAAAAAATATTTTGATACAATTAGTAAGAGGAATTTGGAGAATTTTTTTTCAGATCAGTTTGATTTCTCATTGTATAAAAAATGTACCTAAACTGCTATGGTAAGTTATTGAAAAAGTTGGCAACACTAATGAAGGTTGCAAAATGGTAAAATACTTTTCCAGAATTCCCAAATAAAAATGTATGTATGTATGTATTTTTCTGAACAAGAACCAGCTTCAAAAATTCTCGACAGATTTGAAATAAAACGAATGCGAAAGTTCAAATAAACTTATAAAAACTTTACCACTAACACTAGAGCAAATGTTTAAACTGTTTGCCACCAACATTAATACAAACACGACATCTTCTTAAAAATGACCTTTTCACCAATTGTGCATAACGTCGCGACCTGATGTGTTCGGCAGGATCCAAGAAGCTTTGACGTAATTCACCAATTGTTATGGTTTTCGAATAAATCTTATCTTTTACGTATCTTCAGTAAAAAAAGTCCAATGGGTTTAAATCAGGAGAGAGTAGTGGCCATAAAATTCTCGCACTAGGAGGGCATAATTAGCATGACAACCGTCATTTTGGTCCACATTGTACGTAAAATGATTAGTGATGTGCTGGATCATTAAAATTGTATATCCGCGGATACGGATCTGAATACGGATATTTGGTCCATAGATCCGCGGATACGGATCTTACCTTTTTCAGAGGCAAATATTGCACATAAGTCTTTGGAAAGAGACAATCTGCTATGGACATAAGTTACTGACCTCTATGAGAGGTAACTCTCATAATCAAAGAGATTAAAGTATGATAGTTATAGAATGGACAAATAGTCACTTGGAGGTCTCAGTCACATCGCTCGCTCATATTTATCATCATCGGCGACAAGCGTTCCAAGTGAGCAATTATTTAGTGCAGCAGGAATTGTTTATGAGTCACATCATAACAGCCTTTTGGGGGACAAAGCTGCCAAGATGTTTTTTTTTAAATAGAATTTATCATTACTTAATTTTAACTAAGACTTTTAACATTTTACTCTAATTGTCACTGTGTTTTGAATCTAATGTCAACACTTTATGTGCCACGAAGTATTAATTTACTTAATTAAAATTGGAAATATTACGACTATTTAAGTTTTATTTTTTTTGCTCATTGTAAAAGTGATCTATATATATTTTATTAAGCTTAACACGAATATTTAAACCAATTTATATTATAAAGATATTTTAAATAATATTTTATATAAATTTAAAAAACAGTTGATTTAGAATCTTTGAGTTATGTACTATCGGTATGGTACTCACTTCACTAAGATAAGTGACAGTTTCTCAGTGTTACCTAATCACCTATATATAAAATTTTATCTATGAATTAAAAATTAATAAAGTGAAAGATCCGTAAAAGATCCGCCAAAAACTAACGGATACGGATTTTTCTTCTCCTTCGGATATCCGCGGATACGGACACGGATATCCGGCACATCACTAAAAATGATTAATGGAACATCTTCTAGCAGTTTTGACAAAGGGTTTTGTAGAAAATCTAGATAAATTCACTATTCAAATTCCATGGCAATTCAAAAGGCTAGGGAATTTGAATATTAAAATTTATCTACATTTTCCACAAAACCAATAATTTGGGATTGTACCTTATAAAATAGTTAACTGGGGTTACCTATAAAACATTTCAACAATGATATTTTCAAAAATTATAATAATAGTTCTGAAAAATGTAGTATAGGGTATTCTTTTTGGACGTTTTTCAATGAAGTGCATATATCTCTTTAAAACAATGATCCCGGTTATTTCAATTATTTTCCCTGGGTATTTATAAACTGCTCCACGTCTGGGTTTTGACTTGACGTTGAATTTTGGGGCACGTTGTATATCTTCAAATGTCTTAATAATGTTTAGCAGTATTTGTCTATTGTATAGAACATGAACCATGTCCTTGAGAAAGATTTTTGTCAACAGAAAAATTAACAACACTATCGTCATAGGTAAGGCAACATGTAAAAGCAAGTTGGTAATAGAAGGCACAAACATAACTATGAAAGGAATCTATAGCATACACTTTCACGAGATAGTGTGAACAATGTTCCTTCAAAGTAATAGTCTAAGAGATAGAGCCGGTTTTTGCTCGTCATCGAGAAAATGGACAGAATGTATCGTATTAAATTAAACGATTTAAATCTACGAAATACTTATTACAGAAATTGATAGATACTAATACTGTAATGTTAATACTATACAACTAGAGCTAGAGGAACGACATATACCAACTGTAAACATAGGACAATAACGGATAATACACTAGTAAATTAGATAGGGTAACTGAAACACAGATGAGTCTTAGTTATGTATCCTAAGGAAAAGGACAGAGGTTGGAGAAAATAACAACAGAATGAGCAATCCGTATTTTTGGAATTCTAAGGTTAAAGGGTAATAGTTATTTGCCAGCATGCTTGCTAGTATGTAGTAAAAAAATTGTGATCGTAACGATTTATCCTCTTTAGAATTCAAATGGAATATTATTCACATTGTTATAATTAATTTTGGTTTGCAGCAGTATAAACTCTGCGTTCGACGAGTTGCGTATGCACGTGCCGACTTTTCCTTATGAGAAACGGCTCAGCAAAATAGATACGCTGCGTCTAGCGATAGCTTACATAGCTTTACTGAGGGAAGTTCTAACGGCCGACTGTGATCCTCTGACGTACGTGGAAAGATGCCTGAGAGGAGAAATCAAAGCTGACAGAGCAAACTGGAATACAAGCGGTAAGCTAAAATCATAGTTACAAAAGAAATATGGTAAATTCCATTCAAACTAGTTCCATCCAAGCAATGTGTCATTTTAATCGTCCACTGTCTAGTGTGGCGGATTCTCAAAAAGCTTGCAAGTCGATATAAAAATTTCTAGTTAGGGTTTTTTCTTCAGATCCCCAAGAACCAAAATCAGTCAGCAGTAAGGTCCCTTTCCCCCAATCTCCTCATTAGCTTCAATCGGAATGTAGCCTTCGTCCGACCCATAAACAAATAGGGGACAGGGCAACTTTCATTACGAACGTGTCAAAGGTTGTCAAAATACAAAAAACAAGCGAAATAAAATGGAATCGGCATCTGAAGATTAGTAAAATATGCTAAAAAATATAATGAGTGTTAATGGTCAAATAGAAATTTGTTAGAAATAGAAATACAAGAACCTGGTTTTTTTATTATGAAAATTTGAATTGTTATTAGAATAAAGTGAAATACTGCCGTAAACTGCTGATATAAATTTTGTAGGGGTTTAAATTCTTTAAATACATATAAATTCATTTTGTACGTAATTATGAATATAAATGAAGTATCTTGAAAAAGGTCAATTTTTATATATGAAACTATATTCTTCGAATAAAAGTATTCACCTGTCCCCCATACTGGTAATAACAGCCCTTAAAAAATTAATGAATAGGCCTGTAATACGGCGTTTAAAAGGGGTTTCAATTATATCTATCAGCAATATACAATACTTAGTAATGAGAAATATCAATTTTCATTTGTTTAATTTGTAAAATAACACAGGTCAACATGATTTTGTTCCAAGAAACTAAAGGGTCATTTCGGAAGTAATTTTTCATGTAGAATCCGAATCCAGGATCCAAATTGTTCTATCACGTGAGAATTTTGAGATATCCTAACATAAAAGCGCAAAAAATGCGATATTCGGCTATATTTGAGGTTATGTAGCCTCGCGATATTCTTTCTTCGAAAAAAAAAAACAACCGATCACACCTCAACGTAAGTAAGTCTTGTTCTTTCAAATGCCGTTGAGTTTGCTTAATTCTGTATTGAGATATTTCATTTTGAAGTTTTCGAGTTTCATCAATTTCGCTATTCTCAAAATCCACATGATTCTTCAGTCTTTGACTCCCAAATTCGATACTTATGTTCAATTGTAAGTTTTCACATTTGTATCAAGTTCTGTTTTGCAACAATAGAATCTATAAAACCAAAATTGAATGTACATCAAGTTGTACGACCCAAAACCACCGCTGTGAAGGGAGCAAAAAGGGGGTGAAAAATGTAATATAGACCTAAGAGTATTTTATATTTTATTTTTCCACGTATTTGGTAGCAGTTTAAAGTAAGTGAGCCTATTAGAGTAAGAATACAATGTGCACCAAGTATCACCATCCAAATCCACCCCTAAGTTCCTTAAAGGGGGTGAAAATCGCTGAAATCGATCTAAATGTATTCTACTTTTTGACTTTCCATATATTTTTGAAGTAGTTTTATATAAATGAACTTTCAAGTGTAAGGAAGCGATGTAAACAAAGTTACAGCATCCAAACTGACCCCCAAGTACTTTAAAGGAGGTGAAAAGGGGTGAAAAACGATAAAAAAGTTCAAGAACGATTCTTACTCCAAGCAAACCCTAAACTCACGTATGCCGAATCCACGTATCTTAAACTCCAAGGTGAAACAATTCTAATCCCTCAATTAACATCTCATCGCATCTTACAAACAGTAATAACCTTACTTTTAGCGCTACCCAGAAACAACGACTTGGACGTAGTAAGGACTGTTTCCTTTGAGGTGATTGATTAAAGTAAGTCCCCTTGCCTCTCATAAACAGGGGTGCTTTTTTAACGCGAGTCTCCTTGCCTCTCACAAACCGGGGTGCTTTTTTAACATGAGTCCCCTTGCCTCTCACAAACCGGGGTGCTTTTTTAACGTGAGTCCCCTTGCCTCTCACAAACCGGGGTGCTTTTTTAACGTGAGTCCCCTTGCCTCTCCTTCTGAAATCTGTTTTTCTTATCTTCTAAATTTCTCCTATTAGATCGTCTTTTATGTTGGATATGTTGGATTCAAAATGAAATATCTCAATGCAAGATTAAGCTATTTGAGCAAACTCAAACCTTTGAAAGATCAAGACTTACAGTTTGAGGTGTCATGGGTTGTTTTTTTAGAAGAATGAATATCGCGAGGCTATATAACCTCAAATATAGCCGAAAATAACATTTTATGCGGTTTTATGTTAGGATATCTCAAAATTCTGACGTGATAGACCAATTTGAATCCTGGTCGGATTCTACATGAAAAAATACTTCGGAAATGACCCTTCACTTCCTTAGAACAATTCAAACATCTTTTTTTGCAGACCTGTGTAATTAATGATGCCATAGAAAGACATAAAATTTGAAGTAATTAACAATATTTACAATAACTTACTTTGTTATTACCGTCAAGTTCATGGTTAAGGACAAATGAGGGTCAAGGTCAAGGCCCTGTTTGGACTTTCAATACTGGCCCTCCTACAAATCCACACTGAACAGATGAAAGTTCTCATTTAAAAAAATCTATTTGACCTTGGTCATGGTTTAGGTCATGACTAAGGTCACGGTCAAGGTAATTTTGGACGTAAAATTTTCGCTCTTTCCGAATCTGGAATAAAAAATGCTGGTTCTAATTTTTAAAATTGCGTTTAACCCTGATATGACCCTCAATGTCAAGGTCACGTTTGGTCGTCCAATACTACGCCCTTACAAATCTAGAATGAAAAATGGAAATTCTCGTTTCTAAAAATCCATTTGACCTTTGTCGTGGTTGGGTCTTAAAATTTTCGATTTAACAGCATCTGGAAGGAATGAAAAATAGGGGTCCACATTTGAAAAATGCATTTAACCTTGATATGACCACCAAATTCATGGTCAAGGTCACTATTAGACAGCCAGGGAAAACTTTAACATTTTTAAAAAAATTCATGTCACAAGAGTTATTCATTGGCTTCCATACTTTAGGACCACACTGTATTTCTAACAACACCTGAAGGTTTAAATATTGACAAAAAAAAAGAATAAATTTCGTAGCGTTTCGCAAAAGTTTATAATATTAAATGTTGCAGATTTAACAGCGAGGCTATCATGGATTAACTGGGAAAATCTCGGCGTTACGCCTGGGCGAAGGAGTTCACTAACATCACTAGCCTTGACTTCGGAAAATGTAAATCCCTGAGCAGTTTAAGATCCTACGTTGTAAATATTGTAAATAGATTCATTTGTTTGATTGTTCAAGTGCAATAACAATATTCTAGTGAAATTTATACAAGTGCAATAATAAAACATTTGTATACTCCCCTTTGTGTTGTTTATAACCCCTGGAATCCCTTAAAGGAACAGTTTCAAAGAAAATAAGGGATATTTTAAGTGTGTAAACATATTTAATCATTTTCTTTCCAGTGACTCCATAAAACATTAAAAAAATATATATAACCGACTTCTACCCATAACTAAAAAGCTAAAAATAATTATAACAAAATACAACTCTAGCAAATAAATAACACATTCAATGTTGTAAGGTACCTACCCAGGAAGTAAAAAATGTAAACATTAAAAGGTGCTCATTCTATACAAATTAATTACATACCAATCTAGTATATTTTTGAAGCCGGTCCCAAGCAAATCTAAAATCCTTCATTGCGTACTTATCTACTAATTCATCAAACTTGATTGTTGCTTGGCACCGACTTCAAAAATATACTAGATTGGTAGGTAATTAATTTGTACAAAATGAACACCTTTTAATGTTTACATTTTTTACTTCCTGGGTAGGTACCTAACAACATTGAATGTGTTATTTATTTGCTAGAGTTGTATTTTATTATAATTATTTTTAGCTTTTTAGTTATAGGCAGAAGTCGGTTATATATTTTTTTAAATGTTTTATTTTCAACTTTTTAGTATTTTTGAATTCAGGTAGTTTTCATTCTTTATTTATTATTTTGTATGTAAACCTTAATAGACAGAACCAGGTAACATCGAAAGCCTCAACATTACACAATGATACTTTCCCATTTAAATTGACAGGTAAATCTTGTTCAAAATGTATTAGTACGCGTTGACTTAATAAGCCCAAAATATATTTATGCCTTATGGACTACGCCATGTAACCTTTTTTCAACTTTTTTTGACTACCCTGTATAACTATAGAAAATTCCACTCCAACCTATGTACCAACCATCCTGTACATACGACTGCCCACGGACAAGCATAAATTTGTTAGCTGCCTTCGATGCGACGGAGTAGAATCCATCCCATATTTACGGAGTCAAATCCGTCCTATATTTCAACCATAGTATATAACTCCTTGTGGGCTAGCCCATAAATTAGTTCATTTTTTACATTTTATATTATCGCCCTGAGTAACATTAATTGCTCTCCACACTTTATGCAACTTTTTATGGGCTTTAAAAAAATATTTTTTAATCCAAAATTTGAAGTTTCACCAATCCGGATATATACTCTATTAAACAAGACCATATTCATTCAAAACGGTGCACCACAGGAGAAGAAATCAGGTAACATACATACAAAAAAAAAGCGAAAAAAAAAATACGGGACGAATTGATAACCTCCTCCTTTTTGGAAGTCGGTTAAAAATGTGAGTTTTAAAGATGCGTTTGGGTCAGAGATAAATGACAAAGAAATCGCAACAACCAGAAGTTTAAATTTAATATTGTTTTGGTAAAACATAGATGCTACAGAAAGTAGTAAATTATCAAAATTGAATAAAAATATCAAGGAGTTTAATTGTTTTTATTAAGTTTGGTATTGGCATTGATTCAATAAGATGATCTATTTTTTTCTTGAGGATACTATCCCAAGCTAGCTGCATTTCATGTCTTAGAACCTCCAAAGTCCCTGATAGAAGGGGTAAAATTCCGAGCGTTCCATCCATCATATTCCAAAAAAGCATTGTGTTTCGTGACTCTTTTTAGTGAGCCACCTCATTTCGTTCTGCTCACCAAAAGGAGTCGTTCACACCCGTGTGCAGTTCATTGTTCAAATTAATATTAATTGCTGAGTCATAATTTAAGGATCATTAATTTACGCAAAAATATAAATTTCTTGTATATTTGGCAACAAAAATAAACTCCAAACATTAAAATGTAAACGTTCTAAACTATCAAAACAAATAAAATTATCGTGCTTCTTATAACTCAAATAGAAATTTATAAAACAAAAACACTGCAAAACAATAACAAGCCTGTGACTTTGATAATAAAAATACCTATTAATGGATTTGTTGGAAATAAAAACTTTCCGACCGAATTTAAAAATAATACCTACATCTCATACTTTAAGTAATTTCGAAAAGATTGATGAGGAGGTCTTGAATTATTTTGCCTTTTCATTGGGGTTTTCTCTCCTCAAAATTTTTTCCTGCAACAGATAAGTATTTAAAATCGTATTTGGAGAAACAAAGTGTAGTAAGGCAATTTTTGCCAGGATTACTGACTGTCCTTACCAAAATTCTTCCTCGCAATTATTCTGAGAGAAAGAGATGTCTTAAAATGATCAACCAGTATTCCTGTATATAAATAGTGTATTGTATATGGTGTTATACTTATATTTTTGGAGACGTTTCAACTCCGACTCTTATGCGGATTTTGTTGTTAGTCAAAATTTTTTGACAAACAATAAAACCCACATCAAAGCGAAATTTTTTTGAAAAAACCTCGAAATACTCAAAAAAACAGATAACACAATATACAATACAGTATTTATGCAGGGTGAGTTTTTTTGATGATCAGTATGGGGAACTCGGAAAGTAGTGAAGATAGAGCAATGGTTAAATTGGAAAAGATTTGCAGTTTTACTGGACCAATTTAATGACACTTTCGGATTTTTGTGAAAAGTCATGGCTTACTAGATATTTTGAAAAAACGAAATTCTGTCCATTTAGTCAAATCCCTCAAGCTCTTTTGTTTTTGATTTTATAAAAAAAGTGTAAATATCAAAATTGAAGAGAATTGTATCCCGAATATGACCGTCATGTCCTCGTTTGCGTGACAGTTTTCGACACAAACTTATATTTTTTTGAATAGAAACCATAGTTGGCTATGACCTCAAAAAATTGGACATTTTTAGAGCTTTTCAGCGATATAATACTCGATATAGTTATTCATAAAATAACGGAATTATGGATGCTTTTCTTTCTTATTTTCACTTTTAACGTAGTTAAAAACTTAAGAAAGTAAAGTACATGATAATGGTTACAATTTATGTTCGAAAAGTTCACCATTGTTATTTAGACAAAAATTGCATCTTTTTAAGATTGACATTAGCGCTTTCTTCATAGACCGCCTATCAATTTCTTCGATTGCTTGTAATACCGCCTCTCTTATGTCACCAACTGTCTCATACTTTCTTTTTTAGCGCACCCCATAAATAGAAGTTTATAACTGCCAAATCGGGAGACCGGGGTGGCCATTCCCGTGAGCCATTTCTTCCTATCCAAGAGTTTGGATAGATATTATCTAAGTATTGTCGTACTAATAACGAGTTATGAGCAGGTGCTCCATCATGTTGGAACCACTCAAATTCTAAACGAGTTCTCAAATTCAAATTATGCAACATGTTTTGAAAAGTGGATTGCAAGAAATGCAAGTAGCGCTCCCCAGTGATTCGTCATAGAATAGTAGACCCTATGATACCACACCAAACATTAAAACCCAATTTTTTCTGGGGTCGCCTTTGTTCTACATGGAAAGGGTTTTATTTAGTCTAGTCTAGTTAAATCTAGTTTCATCTGATCATAACACCTTTACTGGAAACTGTGGATTGGTAATGCACATGTCTCTAAACCATGTACAAAACAAAATACATCGATGTTCGTCACCAGCATGAAAAGTTTAAGAAACTGAAAGTTTGTACGGGTGGAACTTGTGCGCTTTCAGTACCTTAACCACAGTTCGTTGAGATGTGCCAACTTCTGCCGCAATCTCACGAGTTGATGTAGATGGATTTTGATTTACCATTGCCAAAACATTTATTTGTGCTGCTTCGTTAATTTGATTACGTTTCTTTGGTGGTTTAGTAAAAGATCCATATCTGCGTAAACTATCGTAAAGCCTCTTAAATGTACATAGAGAAGGTTGACGGCGATTAAAATATCTACGAAAGTATTCCTCAGATGCACGAACTGAATTTTTATGGCATATGATGTAACATTCCACCATATTCTGTTTTTCTTCGTTAAAATATTCTAATTTATCACGAAAACTTGTCAATATCGACTGTGAGTTCAGCACTACTAATGGAATTACTCTCAAATGTGGAAACGTTAAAGTGAAAACAATCTTTTTCATGGCTACCTATGTTAAAAAGTGAAAATAAGAGAGAAAAGCATCCATAACTCCGTTATTTTTATGAATAAATATATAGCGTATTATATCTTTGAAAAGCTCTAAAAATGTCGGATTTTTTGAGGTCATAGCCAACTATGGTTTCCATTCAAAAAAAAGATAAGTTTGTGTCATATCTCGAAAACGAGAGCTGTCACTCAAATGAGGACATGACAATTATATTCGAGGTACAATTCCCTTCAATTTTGATATTTACACTTTTTTTATAAAATTAAAAACAAGAGCTAGAGAGATTTGACTAAATCGACAGAATTTCGTTTTTTTCAAAATATCTAGTAAACCATGACTTTTTACAAAAATCCTAAAGTGTCATTAAATTGGGCCAGTAAAACTGCAAATCTTTCCCAATTTAACCATTGCTCTATCTCCGCTAGTTTCCGAGATCCCCACACTGATCATCAAAAAAAAACTCACCCTGTATACAGGCATACTGGTTGATCATTTCAAGACATCTCTTTCTATCAGAATAACTGTGAGGAGGAATTTCTGTACGGACAGCCAGTAATCTGGGTAATTTTACAAAATTGTCTTGCTACACTTTGTTTCTCCAAAAACGATTTTAAATACTTATCTGTTGCAGGAAAAAATTTTGAGGAGAGAAAACCCCAATGAACAAGCAAAATCATAACTTGCCGGTCGAAAGATTGAACGAGTCTCTATTTCCTGATTGAATGTTGAACGTTCAGCACCACCGTCGAGTTTCAACTCTGGTCTCGCTCGAGCTGAATTGCTAAATGATTATTTAATGGCGAATTGAACGAGCTATTTGACTAAACAGTGCCGCTCATACACCAATGACCCAATCCTATTCCAATCGTGTTTTATGGGCGCCAAATCGGGGTATCTGGGCACCCATGGCAAAAAAGTTTCAACTAAACCCGAGCAGCCTGAGGCCGAGATTTTTATTTTTCCGAGTTCTTTGGAAATAACACCACATAAACTTGAAAGTTTGTATACTTCAAAAGTCCAAGCGTTTCAAGGTCTAAATCAGACCAAATTTTCAGTGGTATTAACACAAAATGAACAAGGAATTAGAAAAATTAAAAGGATTCGCAATGACAAATATCGTAATCACAATTTGACATTGTGATTTAGACCTTGAAACGTTTGAACTTTTGAAATATACAGACTTTCAAGTTTATCTGGTGTTATTCCCAAAGAACTCAGGCCCAGTATTATCTTGTTCAAATATGGAATACATGTATCGATTAAGGTAAGGAAATAGATACAGCAACACTACTTCATGAAGATAAGGTTACGCTGTCTGCCTCGAACAAAAAATAAGGGTGACCTATTTCCATGTTCAATAGCACCCCGTACCATAACGTCTACTGTTCGGTACCCATGTAGCTCAACATCAAATTCAGGTTGACGTTTTTCTCCTTGACGTCGTCTAACCTTTCTTCGGCAACGTTCTCTGCACCACTGTAGTCGTTGCCGTCCATCCTCAGCTGTCAGAGATAGCACAAGATGGGGTCGATAATGCTGCAGTCCTAAAGACCTTATGAGGCAGTAAACCGTCCGGACAGTTAGAAGATGACTTTGTTCTCTTAACCACTCATCAGTCAAATTTCGAGTTGTCGAAAATCGGTCACTAACGGCCATAAAGTCATAGACGCCAATTTTAATCTTCATTTATGCCCGCCCCTTCAACGTCGGGTGCCTACTTTTCTCCGAATTTGTGTATTATCAAACCACGCTTGACAACATCTCATAACAGTAGTTGGATTTCTGTTCGTGTGGTTAGCGATTTCTCGAAATGAAAAAACTCCCTCTCGTAAACCAATAATTCGACCTCTTTCAAATTTACATTACTGAACATCAATTTTGGATCCCATCAAACAGATTGTTTTTTGGTATATTAAAAAAAATGTAAAAACGATAATATTAATTGATAAAAAAAGTTTAAATGAAAATACATTAACCAAACTTTATCAAATTTTAATCATTTATTCTTTACTATACCATCTATGTTCTACCAAAACTATATTAAGTTTATAAATCTTTCGTTCTGGGTTTTGCGATCTTTTCGTATTGTAGTTATTCTCAACTAGTATAATTTAGTTTTAAGTATATGCCACCAAAATAAATATAATGCGGTGATGTTGGTTGCAGACATCTATAAAAATACAATATAATTTTTTTTTGAAATTGTCAAATGGGTTACTCTGTTACCCCCGGGTGCCGATACCCGACCTAACCTAGGCTTAGACGTTTGGAGCTTTTGAAATATACAACTGTTCTCAAAGTGTGTAGATTTAGCCAAAAATTCATAATGTAAGTAGGCAGATTAAGTGAACTGTCTCAAGGCTAAATTTTTTTTATAATTGTAGGTACCTGTTTTGAACATCTCTATTAACTTTATATCGAGTGGTCACTATTTTTAAGTGAGATAAAGTAGTAAATATTTAAAATCTTTATATGGAGGCACAACTATAATGTGTCCTGTCTAGAATATGACGTTTATGTGAAGATTTTCAGAGAAACTTAGCTACTGACAGTTAGATGTCACCCTTGGAGACGGCGGTGATTTTTGAATAAAAACTGATAGATTTCTCAATTGATGTGATTTTAAATAAAAGAAACATGAAAAATTCACTTTCAATATTTATTAACAAATGTATAAATTAAATATTCCATGGTAAAAAATAAATTATGTACAGTAATACAATATATAACAATGAGTCGTATATTTACAAATGTACAACAAATAACTAAAAAGTCTTTGGAACTGACAGACAGAATAGTAAAAACATTTGAATATATTATTTTTACATTGAAGGCTAAAACAATTATAATTAAAATACAAATAACAACAATTGATGAATTACACAAATCTGCAAACTTTTGTTGCCACAGAGCGGAAATTGGCATATCACTTAAGCATTTTGACATATTTGAGATTATGTGCACCAAAAATGGGTATTTTGTGCATATACTTAATACCATATACTTAGTACTGATATACTGCTATCGCCCGTAAGCGGGTCACCGACTAAGAGAGATAGCAAATTATACCTTTCTACTGTACCTAAACCGTTTTCGGCAAGCCTTGCCAAGAATCAAACAGAGAGAAAACATAACCCACAACAGAAGAGCCAATTGGGGCATTTTCTAAAGTCTGCTAGCAGTATATCAGTAATAAGTATATGCTTAATACTGATATACTGCTATCGCCCGTAAGCGGGTCAGCGACTAAGAGAGATAGCAAATTATACCTTTCTACTGTACCTAAACCGGTTTCGGCAAGCGTTGCCAAGAATCAAACAGAGAGAAAACATAACCCACAACAGAAGAGCCAATTGGGGCATTTTCTAAAGTCTGCTAGCAGTATATCAGTAATAAGTATATGCTTAATACTGATATACTGCTATCGCCCGTAAGCGGGTCACCGACTAAGAGAGATAGCAAATTATACCTTTCTACTGTACCTAAACCGTTTTCGGCAAGCGTTGCCAAGAATCAAACAGAGAGAAAACATAACCCACAACAGAAGAGCCAATTGGGGCATTTTCGAACATGCGCATACGCGGGTCAGACAAGAGATAGCAAATTATACCTTTCTACTGAAAACCGTAAGCGTTGCCAGTGAAACATAACCCACAACAGTTATAGAGCATATATAGTAATAAGTATATGCGTATACTGGACTGAGAGATGATTATACCTTTCTACTGTTTGCGCCTACCTCTAAAGTCTGCTAGCAGTATATCAGTAATAAGAATATGCTTAATACTGATATACTGCTATCACCGACTAAGTGGGTCACCGACTAAGAAAGACAGCATATTATACCGTTTTACTGTATTTGACTCGTTGTGCGCAAGCGTTGCGACTCTGCTAAAGGAATGTAATTGTGATGAGAACTCAGTAACCACAGATCAAACAGAGAGAAAACATAAACTCTACGCATTTCGGATATGCGCATAAGACACGAAGTACAGTAAAACTATATAGACTTGTCTGAACCGTGATGTTTGCGCCTTCCTCTAGATTCCGGTAGCAGTATATTAGTATTAAGTATATGATTTTGTGTATATTGAAGGTTAGATACAGGTTGTCTACGAACATTGAAATATGCGAATTTTCCCCCATTCCATCAATTAGTACTATTCTTCCTCTTCAAAATGCGGTTTTAAATGCTGCCGTACGATGTCTCTGTCATGAGTAGGGCCATTTTATGATTCTGTGATTAGAAAAAAATCCATACGCTGTACTAGACAAACCTTCCATTCTTAGAACAATTGGTTATTAAAAGAAGTATACAGAGTCAATTGTTGATACCAAATATAAGGTTAGTTTTAAAAAAATTAAAGATGGAAGATCCAAGATGGCTGACAGTCATATCTGTAAATTGAATGGTCTGATTGTGTACACTTAAATGCCACATATTATCAGTGCATAAGAAGAGTTACGGGTAAAAATGATTTAATACGAAAAGCAACGAATTTTAGAATTTGAAAAATGTGAGAGGAAAACTAACTAAAAAGAAAGTGGATATTCTATGTTGGAGGATTGATGATTATGTTTAATTTACTTGCACAAAATTGCCTAAATTTGCTATACGAGAATTTCTGAATAACTGGGTCGATTGCGAAGGTTAGTTTTCCAAAAATTTTTCCCCAAGGGTTAAAAATAGAGGTGGAATCTTTTAATAAAATCGCCTCAAATGTATTATATATATAGGTTTTTGTGTTTCTATGTTGGTAATATCTTTTACATATAGTGTAAATTCACAGCACGCCAAGACACAAGGCGCAAGCCGATTCTGCTTTTTCCGGATTTGGACCGCCTCATTTTTTTATATCTGAACCAACATATAAACAAAGTTTTCCGAACTTTCGCCTACACCTATAAGGGGCTTTTTCAAGGATAAGAAATACGAATGTTGTACCTTCCAGTTTCAAATTGTGTTTGTGAGAAAAAGACTAAACAAATGTAGTGGCCGCAAGGTTAGTAACATTTGTATTTCTCATCCTTAAAAAAACCTTATAAGTGTGGGTGAAACGTAGGTTGGTTCAGCTATGACTCTGGCCGCAAAAACCCAAGTTCTCTTCCTCTATTCACAACACTGAGGGGTGAATATTGTAAAAACTAATTATCGCAATCGATTCAGCGCCCTCAAAAAACCTCTCTATACACTAAATTTTAGATGTGATGAAAAAATGAAAAGGGGTAAACTTTTGATCCTACCACATTTTGATCGTCTTCATTGATGTTTAATCTACCCCTACCCCTAAATTTGCTTCGACTCTGCAGACTATTTTTAGTAAAAATGGCTTTATGAACGTCTGAGCATGAAAGGTTGGTCTGGGACAGCAAATGGATTTCAACTAATCACGTAATCATAAAATGATCATTACTCATGACTTCACGACAGCATACGTGATAGGCAAATACTGAACGCAAATTCGGATTTTATACTATCCTATTACTTGCAGATCTGTGTTATTGACAATAAATCACTAGAAAACACAAAAAATAATACATATTTACAAATGTTTGTTTTCACATGAATTTATACGTTTTAAAATGAGACACCGAAATTTGTAATTGCGTAGGAAAGTATCTATTGACTCAGTTTATCTCATATTGCATGATATCAGAAACAGGATTAAAATGAATCAACAATTCACATCTGTAGATATGTAAACAAACAAAAAGTTGCGGCAGAAAGAACTCTGATGTCTGTAAACAGAATAGCTCAAAGGCTGCTTGAAGTACTGTGACAAGTAACAGTATATGGAGTTGAGTATAGTGACAAAAATTTTCCTCCTTTGGGCTTTTCAAGGAAACGTTCCTTAGACATATTGATCCCTTGCGTGATAACATCGCTTTGCCGCCAGATTTGATACCCTATGACTTTATTTGGAGCTATGTTGAAGCTCAGAAAATAATAACATTATTTACAGTACCTTAGGAATTCTTAAGGAAGTATTAAATCAGAAAATCACCATTTCCCTAAAAAGAAGCAGGTCAAAATTTAAAACACAGTCTCTCTGAGGTACTGTTGCATCTTGTAATATGAAATAACTTCTTTAAAATTCAGGATAAACACAGCTAAGTTTCACGCCATTTAGGTAACACTATTTACATACAGGAATCATATTCTCAGATATATGTTTCTTTCAGAAAATCTGTGACAAAGAATTTCCATATACACAACCAGTAAGCCGGGCACTTTTTCGAAATTGCCTTATTACACTTTGTCCCCCTTTTTACAATTTTAAGTACTTATCTTTTGCAAGAAGAATTTGAGGAGATAAAACCCTAATGAACAGGCAAAATAATCAAAGGTGTCTACAACAATCTTCCTAAATTTACTTAGCATTTGGTATGTTCTACCAGGTATTTGCTTAACATTTGTATCGTTATCTAATATGAGGAAATGCTCTAGATTTGTTGGAAAGTTTCTGAAACTAAAGTCTGCTACAGCTGAAGTTCCTCAAGGAAAGATACTAGGGCCATTGTTGTGTAATAATGCAGATGACCTGGCCGATACTGATGGAGGATAATTGGAACCAAGTTGAGAGAACAACAGTAATTGCCAGATAGCTTGCTTGCGCTAAATAAGTTATCCCCCACATTGAAAATACTGTTTTTATTACTTTTAGCGGTGTATCGGAAAATAGTAACATTAAAATAGACTAATCAAAAATCATTAAAGTAGAAACCGAACAACATATTAACTAGATTTTCAACCAAAATAAATAATTAATTTTTGTACTTTATAACTTAGAATAATGCAGGCTTAAACTTCAAGATCAATATGAAATCAGGGCGTGCTAGATCAGATAGATTGACAGAATGTCAGATAAGAATAAAATTAAAGGTAAAGCAACACAACGACCATTACACTCCTCACCTAAAAGAAGACGGAACTGGATATAAGAAGATAAACGCTAAAACTAAAGATAAAGAAGAATTTACTATGAAAAATCCAATGCTATTTGAAAAAATAATAACTATCACTTCTGTATTGTTTTCTACTGTCTATTAATGGGTTTATTGGAAAATTATTCTACACTTGAGAAAAAATCCAAACATTTGAAAGTCTTTTTCTGACTCTGTCATGGCATTAAAAGCTAAATAAAATATATTATTGAAATTTGAAAGCTATATTGTTTTGACAATTTTACATAATATAACTAAGGAAATTTGTCGTTTTTTTAATATACAGGGTAGCACAAAAAAATCAAAGTTGCAAAAACTAGGAATTTATACAGGGTGTAACATAATGCAGTGCGGATGTTACACCCTGTACGTGGCGGTCGTAGGGTACTTTTTTGTAAAATAGTGTATTCGCCAAAAATGCATTTATGAAAATCCACTACCCATTATATTTTATTTAGATTTTAATGCCAATGACAACGAACTCAGCCTTTCTCTGAATTGTGGTGTTATATCTTAATAAAACCATTAAATGAAATCATCACAGTTCATTAAAAACAACAAACATAGTTTGTCCGGAGAGTAATAGGACTGATTTTTTCCGCCGCGACTGTACTTCAGAGTACGCGCGCACCGACTGGATTCGGTAAAGGGGGTTCCTAGCTAACGAACGAGCGGCTGATCGGTTGTCTCCGAGCACCCGGAGAGTCAGGACAGGCCTTTTTCGCGCGAAGTGTTTCTGTGAGTGATGCAAGCCGAAAATGCAGCGTTCATAAGAGCAGAGGTATGCGATTAAATTCTGTGTGAAACTTGGTAAATCTGCGACAGAGACGTTTGATATGATCAAGCAGGCTTACCCAGATGATGCTTTAGGAAGAAGTGATGTGTTTCGGTGGTACAAGGCCTTTTCGGTGGGCCGGGGAGCAGTCGCCGATGAAGATCGTGCTGGAAGACCTTCGACTTCGGCAAACACCGCCAATGTGACTAAGTATTCGTTTAATTGCCCAGATGTTAAATTTACCTAAATCTGCGGTTCATGACATTGACGGAGCATTTGAACATGCGCAATGTGTGCGCGAAGATGGTCCCAAAAGTGCTTACTGACGACCAGAAGTTGCGGCGAGTGGAAGTGAGCCAAAAAAAATTTGAACATGTGTGAAAGTGACCCCCAATTTTTGGATAACGTAATCACAGGTGACGAGTCATGGATCTTTAAGTATGATCCCGAGACAAAGAGGCAATCCTCCATGTGGTGTCTACTCGCCCAAAAATGGGCAAGAATGAGCAAATTCAAAGTGAAAACTATGCTCATTGTCTTTTTTGACATCAAAGGCATCGTTCACCATGAATTTGTTCCTCCTGGACAAACCATCAACGCCAAGTTTTACGTGGAAGTGCTCAAGAGACTCAAACGAAGGATCAATCGGGTGCGACAACACATCGCAGCAGACTGGAAGTTGTACCACGAAAATGCCGCGGCTCACACCGCCTTTCTTGTGAGAGCTACCTGACCAAAGCAGGTATCCCAACGCTTCCGCAGCCGGCCTACAGCCCAGATGTGCCCCCCTCCCCCCCGGACTTCTTTTTGTTTCCGCGCCTGAAAACACCGATGAAAGGCAAGCATTTTGAGATGACAGAGGGGATCCAAGCAGCTTGCAATGCTTGGAAATGGCGCAGGCAGCGCCGCATCGAAGCAGAAGGAGCCTACTATGAAAGTTTTAAAATAATTGTAACGATTGGCTCAATAAATGTTTTTAAATCGACTCAGTCCTATTACTTTCTGGACAAACATAATACTTCTGAAGTCGAACCAGGAATAAAAACACTAAAACTAACCAGAAAATAACTGACAAGTTATAAGAGCGCTTCTCTTAACGCAAATAACATTTTTAATTAAGAAAAAAATTAAAATATATACATAAACCTTTATGTTGATTTTGCAGTTTCACTGTAATCTTGTAGCTTTATTTATTGTAAACTGGTAAATAAATACGTCTGTACTCTTCTCTCTTCTAGCAAAGTACGAACTGGTTTGTGAATTTTATATTATATATTTGAGGTAGTACATAATAACTGGACTAGACCTGCAAACAACGACTTTTGTATACATTCAGAGGTTTACTAATGAAAATTATGGGACTGAATAAATAAATTCTTTATTTTCCTTAGCTTTTCAAATTTCTGCTGCAATCTAGATCAAAGGTCAGCAACCACTTTTAGCAACGAGGGGGTTCAAATCACGGTCGCTATACGGTTGTCTACTCCGTCGTATTTGCTTACGTCACAAGTGTCTTAAATTTCATTGTGTATTAATGGTTGTCTACATTAGATTATTCTTATTGTTGTAATCACGAAGTATAGATATAAGGAGTGCGAACGGTATAGGCTTTTCCGCAGTATTCGTGGTATACAATATTAAACTCAGATCATAGTTCTCTTTTCTGCCACTAGCTGCGCAAATGTTCAGGACGTACCGATGTTATTATTATTATGACACGTAAATACGCGCTGGCTCGCGAATGTCGAAATTATTAAAATTATAAAACTAAGTATAAAATATCTATATATAAATAGGCTAAGACAAAACGATTAGGTACCATTTTCTCCTCTGTTTCTCAACCGATTTTCTTCATTTTTGTTTTGTTTAGTAGCTACTGAGGACCTTCAGTGCAGAATGCTAATCTTAATTTATAATATTGGTTCATTCATTAAATAAAATGTAATAAAAATCCATTATTTACGTCAATAATGTCAATGCCAAACAAATGAATGTGCCCCTTGCCGCTGCCGCCAGACTCAAACCATTGAAACCATATAGACAGACCAATGCTATTATATACTTAGAGCATGTACTTCTGGAGGTGGCATGCAAGCGTTGTTAGTGTTTATTGGGTAAAGTAATCGTTGAATATCATAATTATACAGGGCGATTCCAGATATGTTAGAAATAATTTTTTTAATGGGTGGCACATAAGCAATTGCATATTTAGGGTGTTTAAAATATAGAGTAGAGTGCAATTATAACTAATAAAATAATTATATAGGGAAGCCCATTAGCGGTTGAATTTACAGGGTTCTTGGAATAGAAGGTGCAGTAAAATTACAGTTATACAGGGTGGTGCAAAAAATGTTATACATAGATGCATATACAGGGTGGCGGAAATGGAAATGCAACATTTCGTAACCCATAAGCAGTTGTATATATAGTTAAGATGAAATATAGGGTAAGAGGAATTATAGATATACAGGATGGTGATAAAAAATGTTAGAATAGGAAATGATTTATAGAGTAGACCACGAAGAGTTCCATATGTATAATGATTGAAATATAGGTCGGAGTAGAATTATAGTTACAGAAGATAATTAAAAATTTCATAAACAAAAAGAGTAAATCTGGTGGGTCATAGGCAGTGGCATATACAGAATGGTTTACCCGGTGGTTGAAAAATGTTAAAAAATATTATGCGTGGTCCATAAGCAGTTGCATATACAGGGTGGTAGAAATATATAATGAGATGGAATTATTATAATGAGGATTTTAATAAATGTTAGAGAATTGAGTGCAATTATAGCTATACAGGGGTGTTAGAAAAAATAAATATGTAGGGTAGCCCATTAGCAGTTGAATTGTTGTCATATTAAATTAAGAATTACGAATTTGAACACAAATAAAGTTCTATGAATTATATCTGAAAAAAACTTGAATATCGTTACTTATTTGTAGAAGCGAGATGTAAGACCGACATCTAGGATTTTCGAGGAAACTATCACACAGAGGTTCCGAATCTGGATCCGTTCTGTGTAATTGCTGTTCTCCCTAAAGTCCTAGGATAGAATGTCACTATAAAATTTTCATGTTACTTAACCTGCCAGAGATATTGACACAATTGGTCGAATTTCGACCACTGGGCGACAGCTAGTTAATGTAATTGTTTAAAAATAGTTTTAATAAAAAAATGGGAAGGTGTTGTGCTGTTTATGGTTGCCCCAGTGGCCGAAAGGCAAGTGGAAATGTGGCTAAAGTGGGTATATTCAAAGTTCCGGAAGTGAGTAACCTAAAAATAATATTAAACATCAGTGTTGTTAATAAATATTGTATTGTATACATTGGTGTATTTGTCAAATCTAAATTGTTTGGTATTTAAATGTTAAACGTCTTTTATTTATAACTAATACGATTAATAAATAATATATTTGATTGTAATCAATTAATTACTTTCCTATTATCAAGCATTGTAATACTGAAATAAATAGGTATTTAACCATTTTTGAATTTATATTTACTACTTAATTTGCAGAAACTATGTTTAAATTATTTACTTCAATTACGGTTTGTTTAATAGTTTAACACGTAGAGACAAAAGATGAACTATAATTTTAATTCTTAAAGACCTGTTGATAACATTAATTTATTTTTCTAATAAAATTGTTTGCTGTCAGCTGTCAGTATCAACAAGATTACCCGCGTAAGGATTTAAACGAGTACTTCCCATAGAGCTATTATATACGTAGAGTGAATTAGGTATGGGCGTTATTGTAAGTGGCAGTGTAATAACAGTAGAAAGAGAAAGACAATATCAGGGAGCGCTTGCTAATAACAGTAGAAAGAGAAAGACAATATCAGGGAGCGCTTGCTATGTCTCTACCCTACCAATAGTAGGCGTCACCACTGACACTGGAATGACACGCGTATTCTCTCTCTCTTTCTATTGATATTACATGAATTCCGCTACTTCACGTGCTCTACAGTATTAACCTCTTTGGTACTTCCTCAAAAGTGGCGCGCTGCACCGGCAAAACATTCTGTCCCCTAAAATGCTACTATTTATTTAACATTACGTTCGGACTCCTTATATCTATACTTCGTGGTTGTAATAAACATTGTGTTAAGTTAGTTTCTGACATATTTTTGGGTCATTTCAGCTCTATTTTTATTGCATAATAACTATTTGTATTTATTTTTTAATATGTTCATTTGAAAATGAATAGGTATATTGCCTTTATTGAACAAATACTCAGAAGTTCGAAATGTATAATTACTTTTAATTATTGAATGCCAAAATGTTTTTTTTTAATAATTGAAACAAACTGTAGTGTTGCTGTTTGTAAAAAGGGGACCGTATTTTAAATTTTATAGACATTTAACAACAACCCTAAATCATTTAAATAATGTATTGAATTATTAAACAAAATAAAGCTATAAAGAACCATAGTTAATTTTTCGATAACTATAAGTTTCTTAACCAGTTCGTATAATTATAGTTTCTATTCACCCTATATGTGAAACTTTTTATAAGCTACCAAATACACATACATATAGGGTGAATCGGAATTATAATTATACGAAGTTTGATGTTTGAACATAAATGTATTATATGGTAGCTTGCTTGTAGAGAGGCCTAAAAGCGGTCGCATATACAGGATGGTTGGAATATGGAATGAAGTGGAATTTTAATTATACAGGTTGATTAAAAAATGTTTGAATGGGTTATCCAAAAGCAGTTGCATATATAGGGTGGTTGAAATACAGGAGAGAGCAGAATTGTAGGATTACACAATGTAAGTTAAAAAATATAAGAAAAACATATTATATTAGGTAGTTCAAAATAAGTTTACATAGCAAATGTCCGATTATTTTGATATATGTATATTTATGATGGAACTTTGAATTTACGAGTGAAGCTCGGTCACCCAGGTACTAGTAATAATAATCATAAGAAATAGGGCCCTCTAGTGAATTCTGGCATGGGCACTTATCGATAATAAGTGATTTCACTGATGAGAACATAGATGGCAGAGTGTGACACTTTTAACATTATTTAAGTTTTGATTTAAAGTTAAATCTATAATATATTTTGAGATATTTATGGTTTTACATCCCATTAACATAAGAAAAATATTTTAGACCTCAAATTTCTGTAATCATGTGGTAGAATAATGATATTCAACAAAAAAAAGTGGAAAAAATAGAAAAAAAAAACTATTTTGCCAAAATTCAAAAATTCATATCTTTAAAACGAAAAAGAACACCTCTCTGCAAATTTCAGAATTTCTTTAGATATGTTAGAGGTATAATACAAAAAAAAATTGAGGCCAGAATTTTCCCGCGATGGTTACTTTCCACGATTTTGAAAAATTTTAAATTTTTTAATTTTGATAATTTTCAATTTTTTTTTCAATTTTTTTTCTCATACCTCTAAGTGTCTTCAAAAAATATACCAGAGTTTTTTTTAATATTCAGTAGTTTCTGAAATATTAAATAACTAAACTCATAAAATCCGAAAAACAGTGAAATTTTGAATTTTGAATATCTCTTAGGAAAAATTTTTTAAAATTTTTTCTTCGGCCGAACTTCGTTTTATGATGAGACAAAACTCTCCACCAAAATTCATCCGAATCGGTAGGGGTCGCTTCCAACTATTTGACGAATTGATATGGAATGACCCATAACTTATTTTCAAATGTTGACTTTGAATGTTTCAGAACTAATTCTGCCAATGCAAGGTTTCTGTTTTATGATATTTATGTTGACAATGTCTTCATACCTATTCTTTGTTGAAATATATAATAAAAAATAAACGGGGAGACAATAACGCCCGAGATGAAAATTTTAACGTTAAGTTCTTGTATTATATGATTTTCACTTGGTAATATTTTAAAGTGGGACACTTGTGACGTTTTCGCGGGCTAACTTTTCACTGGCTAATTAGGACTAGGCAACTGTATAGATTGTCTTCTAAATGTTATTTGTGGCATATTCTTGATTATTTTTATCTTTTCTTGGGAATAACACCACAATTGAAATAAAAACCTGTATATTGAATGAAAAAAACCAAACGTTCCAAAGTCGATTCTAACTTCGTTGTCAATATGTATTGAAAATGTAAATTGCAAAATGAAAGTTTGATTTAAGACATTTAAGTTGACATAAAAAAAAATTGTTTTTATATATACAGGTAGCACAAAAAATTCTAAAGATCATGTATTATAGTTAAACAGCTTTCAAATTGGAAACATTCCAAACAAACAAAACACACTGAAATCACTAATATCAAAAACAAAACCAACCAACAAAACTCAGAACTCAAAAAACTGCATATACAAGAGTCCTTAATTTTATATTGGAGAAACATCGAGACCATTAAATGTACGAATAAATGAACACAAGAATTACATAAAGATACGACAATTTGAAAAATCGAAAATTTGTGAACATGCTTGGGACCTGGGCCATAAAATACAATTTGACAATTCAACTATACTTCACAAAGAACAACATTACACAAAACGAAAAATAACAGAGTGTCTTAATTTTTTTGACGTTAATGAGATCACTGAAACAATAGAATTCTTTGATCGCATTTTTGGCGAATGCGTTATCTTATAACAAAGTCGTACCTAGGAACGCCACTTGTAAATTCTAAAGAGAACTCTTTCAAATGTTTCCAATTTGAAAGCTGTTTAACCATAATACATGTTCTTTAGAATTTTTTGTGCTACCCTACCTGTATATATATAAAAAATTCTTATGTCAACTTAAATGTCATAAATCAAAATTGTCTGTCCCCTGTTTTAAGTAACATCTTTATGGACAAATTTGAAGAACAAATGATTTTTTCAAAAGAAAATAAACCGTTGGTGTGGTGGCGTTATGTTGACGACATATTCATTATTTGGGAACAAAATCTGGAAAATTTGCAGGAATTATTAACCGACATAAACAACAAAGAACCAACCATAAAATTTACATTAGAAATTGAACAAAATAACAAACTACCTTTTTTGGACATTTTAATAACAAAAACACAATCTTCATTTGAAACAGAAGTTTACAGAAAACCAACTCACACTAACAGATATCTCAATTTTAACTCGAACCATCCAAATACGGTAAAAAGAGGTGTTATTAAATCTTTATATGACAGAGCAAAGACTACCTGCTCAGATACTACTAAATTCAACAAAGAAAAATCATTTATACAAAATGTTCTAACTGCAAACAATTACCCTCAAAAATTTATTAACAAAGAGTTAAATAAAATTGAGCACAAAACAACTGATAACCAACACCAGACTTCACCTAATAATACTGACAACCAGGAAAACCACATTATAACAACAACAATACCATATATACAGGGCCTGTCAGAGAGATTGAGAAGAGTAGGCAACAAATTCAACATCAAAACTACATTTAAAACAACAAATACGCTTAAATCTATTATAACAAAAACAAAACCAAAAAACGCTACGCAAAACTCAAAAAATTGCATTTATAAGATTCCTTGTGAATGTAATTAGTTTTATATTGGAGAAACCTCTAGACCTCTTAATGTTCAAATAAATGAACATCAAAATTACATAAAGAAACGTCAGTTCGAAAAATCAAAAATTTGTGAACATGCTTGGGACCAAGGCCATAAAATACAATTTCAAAACACAACAATATTACACAAAGAAGAACACTGCATAAAACGAAAATTAAAAGAATCTGCCTTAATTCTGTTAAATGAAAACGACTGCATCGCTTCTACTTCCGTAGATTTCAGTCATGTCTGGTTGCCGATAATTAAAGATGAAATTAACAATGGGCATATCCTTTTGAACAACCCTATATCGGGATAGTTCATGAGGTTTTTCCTAGGTTTTCCCTTATGACTTTAATGGGATCACTGAATTATCAGAATTCTTTGATCGCATTTTTTGGCAAATGCACTATCTTAAAAAGAAAGTCGTCCCTAGGAACGCCACAAATAAATTCTGAAGACAATTTTTCAAGTTCTTCCAACTTGAAAATTTTTTTTTTTTGATTTATAATGATCTTTGGAATTTCTTGTGCACCCTGTATATTAAAAATCAAAAAAAAAAAATTTCCATAGTAACGTAAACATATTTGTCAAAATAATTGTCATATATTTCAATTTTACTTTATAAATTTATATCCATTGAAAACGAAATCCGACAGGATTTTGAAACGTTTGGTTTTAAAATATACACAAGTTTGAACTCTGATGTGGTATTATTCCCAAGAAAATCTAAAATAAACTAGAAGATGCCACAAATAACATTCAGAAAACAATCAAAATTTCATTTTGCAATTTACATTTTCAATACATAGATAGCCATTGTCAACGAAGTCAGCATCGACTATGAAACGTTTGTTTTTTTCGTACAATATACAGCTTTTTATTTCAGTTGTGGTGTTATTCCCAAGAAAAACAAAAACAACCGTATAGAGTTGGGTTAAAATCACTAAAATGCGAGTATTATGCCACCCACATTACTGTAAGGCTGTGATGTAGGTTGCATATGTCTATTTTATAAATTATACATAATTTTAGGAACTTAAGTGGATGATTTCAAATTATCAAATGGGTCACCCGGTGACCCGTGCGTCTTACTTTGCCGACCACTGCTCTAGATTGTGACTTTGTACTCCTCTAAGATTTTAATAAAATAATATCGAACCTGAACAACAGAATTCACCCTATCCGGACCATTTGACACCTCCTTCTCCTTGGCAACTGACGACTTTTTCTTATAACGATAGTTCCAGTGCTATTATCTATGATACTATCTAAAGGATTCGTATTGGTTGAAGAGTTTCCTGCTGAAGAATCCACAGCAGTTAGGGCAGAATGATCTGCATTTTCTACCAAACTTCCAGTTAAACTATTTGCGGCAGAATTTGTGTCAGTAACATCCGACACCTGTTCGGAAATTTCGGTTGTTGCTATGGAGTTCGAGGGATTTCCTCGGATTGTATCGCCCGCTTCACTTTTTTCATTCTCTGAGGTAAACAATATAGTTTTCTTCATATTTACAGCATCGTTGTTATCAACCCTACTATTGACATTATCTGATGCCAATGTACCTTCTGTTTTTTGAATTTCCGATACAACTTTGCAAGCCAATGGTGTAGAGCTGACTTTACCCAAAAAGTTTTCGAACGTTAATGATTCATTTGAGGATTCCACAACCATACCATGTTCAATATTTACAACCTCTTCAGGTTCTTTGAGAATATCGCATTCCATAGTAGAAATATTCATGTTGTCTAATAACTTGATGATGTTTTTATCTGGATATTTAGATGCAATTTCTTCTGGCAAATGGCTAAAGTGATTTTCGTCTAGAGTGAGGACGGGTATCTCACCTTCGTGAGTAAGATGAAGAGAGCTCTCCAAGCCCTCTGGCATGGATTCCTTGTCATTTTGTCTTAAAATGTTTTTGAATGTACACGCCTCTGTAGAAGCAGCAGCTGCTGTTGATGAAGACGTAGGTTTTTCCACAGAAGCATTTTCGGTTTTATCTTTTTCGATATTCTTTATGTTTCGTTTACTCCGTCTAAGCTCTGTTGGCTCAACTGTTTTTTTGATCGCTGCTCTAGTTCTTGGTTTCTTTTTCTCGGCAGCATTAGAGTTTTCTTCGACTGTAATCACAGTACTTCCAGTTGCATCGCTGGATATATCCATTACTTCACAATTTGAGTTTTTATTTCTTTCAGGGGTTAAAATGTTCTCAACATCAATATATATGTCGTCTTTTGTTTCTTCGATAGTGGAAAGATTCGGAAGAACCTTTGGAAGACTTAATTCGGCAGAGTTTGTAGTTTTGGTTTTATCTGTAACTTCTGTCACAACCCATTCAACATTATGGCAACTTTCGATTGAGGTATTTGGAGAATTAAGTGGAGTTAATCTGACATCACTGAGAAGAACAATTTTTGCACCAGTTTGTTTGTTTGTTCGGTCTTCACCAGAAGAATTTAGAGCATCTGGAGTTTGAACGCGATGATCTTGTTCGGATAAATTGGCGATTTTATCTGACCATTGACAGACTCCATCTGGTTTGGAAGTATTTACTGCGTCTGCGGTTTTGAGCCTGGGTGCTTCTGTATCTGAACGAGGAACACTAGTTGTCTTGTGTTCCATCTCGTCCGATTTTTCTGTTTCTTCAAACGATTTTTTCAAAATATCTTTTATTTTATCGACAGAACTCAGTTCGCCGATATCTGATGGAACTAAGCATTCATCACGCTTCGTGATCTTTGATGATTCAGTCTGATTTTTGTTGTCTTCTTTATTTCTAGCTGGTGTTTTAGATTCTTTTTTAACTTTTTTTGTGCCTTTGGTGCTCTTATCATCTAAGCTTTCTATAGGTTCTTTGGTTTCTGAAAGTTTTCGTTTTCTAGATACTGACGAGGAAACAGAGTCAGATTTCTTATTGGTTTTTTCGTTGGATTCTTTGGCTTTCCTGGTTCCTTCAGAATTGCTATCTCTTTTATCCACGTCTGGTTTACTGTCAATAATTTCATCTTTCTTGGTGTTTTTAATAATTTTAGTTTTTTCTTCGGCTTCTTTCTTAGTGTTTTTATTTGACTTTTTCTCTGTCTTGTCATTCGTAATTTTATTATCGAATGTGACAGCCCCAACTTTACTAAAGGATTCGCTTTGTCCAGTTTTACATTTGATAAAGTCTTCTTTAACTTGTGCTTCTTGTGGCTTCAATTTCTTAGGAATTTTGTAATTACTTAAAGCATTTTTTTGGTTTGTAGGACTAACTTTATCTGATGTCTTAACATCTCTCATATTACTTCTAATTTTCGAAATTTTTGAAGGACTTTCACTTACTGATTTGCTTCTTTTTCTACCTTTCGTAGTTACAACTGGTTCTTCATCCGAACTGTCTTCACTTGACGACCCAAATAATTCCTTGACATGCAAAGACCTGCTTCTAACTTGCCTTTTCACTGGCATGGGTTTAACTACAACCGGCTCTGCCTCGTTTAAGTTTGGCAAAGTATTTTTATTTAATTTATTGAAGCTATTTTCTTTGTTCATATCGTTCGTACTTTGGAGTTCTGCGGATTTGCTCAACTTCACATTGCCTTCTAATTTACTTGTGTCTTCTAATTTACTTGTTTTTAACGGTTTTGGTTTAATATTAGCTTTGGAAATTTGATTGTCCTTCGGAGCGAATTCTTTTCCATTTTTTTCTAAATTCGTAACAAATTTGGTTTCACTGTGGGTATGAAGTGCAGTAGTAGATTTTTCTGTAATATTTACAATCAAGTCTTTTCTACTATCACAATTAGTCGTCTGGGGTGTGCTGTTAATTTCTACATTTATATTGTGTTCATTTGTTTTCTCTGAATTACTGTCCTCCTTTGATTTCTGTTGCGTTGTCTGATGAATTTTATTAGCGTTTCGGTTTAAACTGTAGTTTTTATTGCAGCTTGTGTTTTCTTTTTTCTGTTCTATCAATGTTTGCTGATCCGTCGTTTTGCTATCATTTTGTTCTTGTAATAACCCTACAAGAAGAAAAGTCGTTAAACACAGTACGTTACAACAAAATACTTTATTTCAAAATAATATTATTTATTGCCATCAGGTCACATGTGATATAAGCAGCACTAAGTTTTATTTATTTTGAACATCGATCAGCTTTGTACAAAGAAACCAAATAAATGTTTTCATTAGGAAATCATACGACACATTTATTACATGTAAATATATTAATAAATTTGATAACAATTTGAGATATTCTGACAAACCCAAACACATTTTTTCCGATTTAAAAAATAATCAGTTTAAAAGATATTAACAAAAATTTACCCATCCCCCCCCTTATCTCCGAAGGTATAAGAACCAAAATTTTTTAAAAAAATTAGAGATAGGGCCTGAATTTTACAGGAAAAATACAGAGAAACCCCTAATATTAATTTTGTGGGGGCAATTTACAGAATTAAATGGAAAATATAAAATCAAATCAAAGGTCCCATTATGAAGAACGCAAATATTTTAAAAATAAATTGTTTAAATATATTAACAAAAATATAAAAAAATACCCATTCTCCCTTATCTCCGAAACTATAAGATATAAAATTAGTGGTATAGGGCCTCATCTGAACTTTACAAGAAAAATAAGGAAAAACCCCTAATTTTAATTATAGGGCAAATTATAGAATTAAATGAAATTGGTTCATTATGAAGGACACAAATATATTTTTTTCATATTTTAAAACATATTAACAAAATTATACAAAAATTTACACACTACTCCCTTATCTCCGAAATTCACTTGAATTTTACTGGAAAAATACGGTGAAACCCCTAATATTAAATAACAAAAATATAAAAAAATTTAAACATTTCCACTTTATTTCAGAAACCATAAAATCTAAAATTTGAAAAAAAAAATTAGGCATATATGGCTTTACTTGAACTTTACAAGAAAAATAAGGAGAAAGCCCTAATATTAATTTCAGGGGCAAATTATAGAATCAAGGAGAAAATAAAAAAATATACTTTTTTAAATGCATCATGCAATATATCAAATGAAAGGGCTCATTATGAGGAATATGTACAGATTTTTTTCATATTTTTAAAACCAATGTCTAAAAGATATTATATTATATTATATATATATATATATATATATATACCCATTCTCCCTTTATTGCTGAAACCATACGACCCAAAATTTTGAAAATAATTAGGGGTATTGAACTTTATAGGAAAAATAATAAGTAAACCTCAATATTAATTTTGGGGGGCAAATTCTAGAATTAAATGGAAAGTAATATGTTTTTGCAAAGGCATAATGTAATATATCAAAAGAAAGGGCTCATTATGAAAAATGCAAATATATATTTTTCCTAATTTTTAAAACCATTTGTTTCAAATATATTGAGAAAAATATAAAACATCGACTTATTCCCCCCTTTATTACAGAAACTACCCAACCCCAAATTTTGAAAAAAATAGAAATATAAGATCTCACTTGAACTTTAAAGGATTAAATAATTTTTTTTTCAAACACATCATGTAATATGAAATATTAAGTGGAAGAATGAGGAATACAAGTATATCTTTTCAAATTTTTAAGATAATGTGTTAAAAAGTTATTAAAAATATTTACAAAATTCAACCCATTAAGAAAAGTAAAACACAAATTCTAACAGTAATTTATAAACTTTAGTGGATTTTTTTTTCTTTTTAAAGTACACCCATAACGTAAAGTACCAAATGAAAAGAATCATCATAAAAATACAAATATACTTTATTTATTAATATATAGAATTGTGAACCTCCTTCTTTTCAAGGTCCTAAATGGGTAACTGAATTTTTTGAAAATGATTAAATCTGCTTTTATATTTTATTTATTTGAGGACAACAATTCCCAATAAATGAATAATAGTCATTCTCCCATAGAAAAACTCCAAAAACTGCAGTACCCCAGCTAAAGCCATAAAATCCATAACAATTTTGTAACAAGTAAAAAAGATAATCTTCATATCACAAATTAATGAGACTGACTCAACAAAAAACAGACTTACCTTCACATTTTTTATGTATTTCATTCATCTTGACTTCTACATCCATCTCATCCTTTAACAGTGTTTCACAGTCTTTAATTTCCGATATATTAGCAGTAACATTCTTAGGTTTCTCACTTTTCTCTTTTACATTAACAGATCGCTCTATGTCAACGTCTTTTAAAGGCGGAGGAATATTCCCGAATTTTTTGTGATTAAAACCGTCCCCTGAATTCATAACAAGTTCATTTCCCCCTTCACTAGGTACATTTGGCAATTTTCCATCTTTGGTAGATTGTTCTTTTTTCATAGATTCGGCTGTAGAGTTATTTACCTTTAAAATTTTATCATCTTTATTAACTGCCTCTGCAGAACATTGCTTGTCCCCTTTCTGATCAGATTCAATTAAAAGGTTTGTTTTGCGTCCAATAAGAATAGTTTCCGAATTTTCATCTTCTATAAAGAGCTTTCCTTTAACACATTCAACTTTCGGATTAATCACTTTTAATGAGGCACATTTTTTGTTCTGTTTTTTTACCTCGAGTGTTTTAATTCCTCCATTGGAAGATTTTTGGAGGCTACTGCTCTGATTTTTATCACTGACTAGTTCCTTATTCCCTTCTTCTCTACATCTACTTTTCTCCCTGTCAAGATCTTTCATTGGAGTTAAAACTTTCCTTTCTAACACCTTGACGAAATTCAATTTCTTGGTCTTTTTTCTCTTTGCTTGCGTTTCTACAGAGTCCTCTGATGTGTGAGTGAGAAAACTTGTCGAAGTATCAAGCGAAATTGAAGCCTCTTCTGTGGAAGGTATTTCACCGTCTTCTTTTTGATCGTTTTCGTTGCACGGTTCTGTCTTTTGTTTAATTTCTTCTGTAGATTTTGTCTCCATTGGCGACGTAATTTTGAAAGCGTCGCTACCATCAATAAGTGTTGAATTTAATTCGCCATCTTCAAGTAGCGTGATGTCTGATGAGTTGGTCTCATGCCCAGTATATAATTGCTGAAGTTCTTCCAAAATCTCTGTTCTGAAAATCAAAGCGAATTAAACATTAGTTAACCTTGTCACATACACACAAGTAAATTACTTAAACAACAGAAATGCAGAAAAATATTATTTTTGTTTTTAGAGTTCCGTTTCTACAATATATACAGATACCCTTATAATATCACTCCAGATTTCTGCCTCTGTCACATCACAACCATTTTCTTCTAAACTACTGGATGCAAGAGATTGAAATTTGGCATCAATGTAGAGTTTGGTGACTCGATCAGGAGTACATATCGTAATAGAAGAAATTTTGATTTTAGGGGTACTTCTGCGGGGAAAAACTAAATAGTCGACCGTTCCCCCCCTGATCTTCGAAACTCCTGAGTCCAAAATTTTGAAAAAAATAGGAAATATAGATCGTTGCGCGAACTTTACAGGAAAAATAAGAAGAAACCATTAATATTAATTTTTGGGGGCAAATTATAGAATTAAATGAAAATTTAAAAATAAAAAAATTTTCAAACGCATCATGTAATACACCAAATGAAAGTTTCCATTCTGAGGAACACATATATGTTTTTTATATTTAAAAAAATAGATAAAAAGATATTAACGAAAATATACCAAAATTTACATATTCCCCCCCCCTTATCACCGAAACAATAAAACGTAAAGATTTGAAAAAAAATTGAGGTCTAAACTGAAGTTTACTGGAAAAATAAAGAGAAACCTCTACTTTTAATTTTGGGGGGCAAATTACAGAATTAAATGGAAAATATAAAATTAGAATTGTTTCTAACGCATCATGTTATATATCAAATGAAAGGGCTCATTTTGGCGAAAACAATTTTTTTTCATATTTTTAAAATAAATAAATTAAAAGATATTAACAAAAATATAAAAAAATTACCCATTCCCCCCATATCTCCGAAAACATAAGTTGTAAAATTTTGAAAAAAAATACAGGTATAGCGCCTCACCTGAACTTTAGTGGAAAAATAAGAAGAACCCCCTAATATTCATTTTGAGGGGCAAATTATATAATTAAATGCAAAAAACAAAGTTATAATTGTTTCTAACGGATCAAGTAATATATCAAATCACAGAGCTCATTATGACGAATACAAATATATTTTTTTATTTTTTTTTAACTAATATTTCAAAGTATATTTAAAAAAATATTTAAAAAATACCCATTCCCCCTTTATTCCCCAAACTATAAGACCTAGATTTTTTTATTTACAGGAAAATTACGAAGAAATCCCTAATATTAATATTGGGGGCCAAATTATAGAATTAAACGGAAAATAAAAAAATATTTTTTAACGCATCATGCAATACATCAAATGAAAGGGCTCATTATGAGGAATACAAATATATATTTTTCATATTTTTAAAATTAATTGTTTACAAGATATTAACATAAAGATATAAAAAATTCTCATTTCTCGATTTATTTCCGAAACCATACTACCTAAAATTTTGAATATATTTAGGTGTACTGGGGCTCACATAAATTTATAAGAAAAATTATTAGAAAACCCACATAGTAATTTTAGGGACAAGTTATACAATTAAATGGAAAATAAAAATTCAATATTCAAACGTTTCATGTAATATATCAGATAAAAGGCTCATTATGTGAATTACAAATACATCATATTTTCAAATTATTTGTTTAAAAGATATTAACAAAAATATTAAATATCGACTTAATTCCCACTTTAGAAACTACACTATTTAAATTTTGAAAAATATATGTTATTTGTATTTTTAAATAATTTGATAATAATTTATAATTTTAAACTTAACCTATTTTGCCCTTTATCTTCCAATCTATAGAGCCTCAAAATTCAGACCGTAGATTATAGGCTTCCTTGAAAGTTGATTAGTAAAATAAAACTCTAATGTTAATTTTTGGGAGCCAAATTAGAAAATTAAATACATATATATTCTTATCAAAAGTGAAGCGAATCCTGAAGCGGATAAAATAAAAAGTCTATGTGTGAAAAATGAAAGTGTATATTTTTTATAAATTTAAAACGCTTCCTTTAAAATATATTAGGGTAAATATAAGAAAATGTACTCATTCCCTACTTGTCTGAAACTGGAATATTAGAATTTTGAAGGAGCTACGGAACCCTTAGTATGCGAGTCCAACTCGCACTTGACCAAATTATTTTTATTTTTGCTTGTTATGAAAAGTTAGTTTACACGTCCTGACCAGAAGATTTTCAGCTGTGAAATGCCAAAACAATCGATTAAAAGTGACTTTTTTTACAAAAAATCCATAACTGTGTTGTAATAGAAACTGCGAAGTTAATTTTCCTCATGTTAGAATTGATTGAGCTCATAATGTTTTTTTTTGATAAATAGTATAAGCAGAATTGTGCATAAAAAATATTTTGCGAGGTATATCGTCTGGGTGTTCCTACAAGACGAACAACCGATAAGCAACCGGTAATCGACGTGCGCATAACATCTTTGTAAAAGATAACTTGTTACCGCCCACGGAGATTACCGTTTGCGTAGGAACGAACCTTGTATTAACTATGTGCGTCTGATTGGGATGCACCAAATACATTTCAAAAGTTCAAAAGAAATCGTGCCAGAAGGAGACATAAATAGAGGTGGTGGGGGTAGTTAAGCTAATATACGGTAAGTGAATTTTTTGTGTGACGGGTTGCTCACAACTGGGCGCGATTGAATTTATGATATATGTATAATATTTTTAACGCGGCAAGTAAAACTTGTTTTTTGCATGCAGTAATGGAAATTTATTATTCTATATTTTATTATCATATAACTTGTTTTTAATGACATCTAAATGTGTAGAGTAGAATAAATAGATTTTATTATGAATTTTATCTATTAAAATATGAAACATATTTATTTATTTTTAAAATATCCCTTTTGGAATTTTATAATGAACGAAAAACTACAATCCAAATTATTATAATTATTGATTAAAAAACATATTATAACGTACATCCATTACAAATATTTGCTGTCGTTTATGCAGCAAAATGTACATCAATCGAACAAAACTACATTTACATCAAAAAAATATTATAAATCCCACATATTCCGTTATCTGTGACTAAAAAGGATAAAAAATTTAATAGTTGATTGTTTTGTACTGCTCGACTATAACTTACAGAACTAGCAAAATAATTAGTCATAATATTAACAGTGTTCGGGCGTTATGCTTGACCATATTTTGTGAAGCAGGTGTCATAAGAGAATATATATATATATATATTAACATTCTCGACATTTTTGGTATTTTGTAAATTTTTGACAATTTTCATTTATTTCACATATTTGACTTATTTCCACCCAAAATTCCTCAATTAAGGGATGGTTTGAACTCCCAACCCCAGTTGACTACGGAATTTGTGGTCTGCAATTCACAAAAATCGTGACAAGGCTAAAAAGAGGCGGCAATTGAGAGAGAGAGAGAGAGAGCAACACACTATTTCACTCGATTGGGAACTGCTTCCACCCACTATTCAAATAGCCTATTGCTCTCTTTATTGCCCTCTCTTTCTACTCTTGTCACGACATTTGTGCATTGCAGGCTACTTCCAGAAGTATATACTCCAAGTATATGCTCTAACCTTAGATCATGTACCTTCTAGATATAGCCTGTCATTCAGAAATGTCGTGGTAAGACTAAAGAGAGAGAGAGGGCAATAGAGAGGGCAAGAGGCTATTTCACTTGGTTGGGAGATGTTTCCAATGAAATACGTTCAGCATGTTGTTCATTGGCTGCTTTTACCCACTAAGTGAAATAGCCTGTTACTGCCTCTATTGCCCTCTCTTTCTAGCGTTGCCACGATTTTGTGCATGACAGGCTATATCTAGGAGGTACATGATCTAAGGCTCTAACGCCCCTTATTAATGTGCACTACACGCTACCTCCAGAAGTATATGCTCTAAAGTATGATATTAAGAAATTTAAAAATATGAACTTTAGTCCAAACTCAAGTATTATACAGATGTCTTCATGTAAAATGTTTACTTTATATTATGAACTTGGTCAGGACATAAATGTAATGACAACTTGTTAATTGGTAACCACAGTAGGCAACGTAGCCCTTTTCTGTGGTGTTCTGACTTGTGACTTGTGACATATGTCAAGTCTGTAATTTAAAATACCACTAACCGAGAATTGAATGTTTATTAGAAAAAAAGCAAATTTTGTGCCTGGCATTGTATTATTATTACTATTTACTTACAAAGGAAGAGACGCTTAATATACAGGTATGGAAAACGTTTGACTGGGGTCGGAGAACGCTAACGTTAAACAAGGACGGAACTGCTACTATATGCATGAGACGAGGATTGTCGTTTTAAGTACGTCTGTTTCACGAGCATTCAAGGTAAAGCACGAGAATATCGTATCGTATGGGAGGCGGGGGCGGGGCATCGATCGTCACAGTCACAGAGCGACCGTCCGTCGTCCGTCTCGTTCCTCGTCAGTAAGGTTTTATCAACGAAGGAGTATGATTATTTACGCAAATAATACGGATTTCGGAGCATTTTTCCTTTTAATGATTTTTGCGATGAAAAATTAATTGTCCGCTATTACGCCAGAATGAAAACTTAACATTTTTTCTGTTTTAAAAATGAAATAAAATAGATACTCTTAAAAATAAAATAAATTAGTAACTGTTAAAAAAATTGTCAATAAGAAATTAATCATTAACCTTATAATTATTTACAACATATCGTATGTTTTATTTTTAAGCGATTGGAATCGTCGGAATGTGGTGATAAGAAAAAAAGTATTTACCGCCCGAACACGTCCGAACTCGCGTTACACCGACTTCATTCTCCTGGTGCGTATTGCGTTGATTGATTCAAAATCGCATGGGATTCTACCCGACCCCAGAGAACGAATTTCCACACCTGTATAACCTGATCCCTGTTCCTTAGATAGAAAACTAAGTTGTATGGGCGTTTCAACATAAAGTCTAAGTTTCACTTCTCTACTGATCTATATTCTTATGTGGAAGTGTAGCTGGAGAATCTTTCACTTCAAAAAACACATCCCCCCTATTGCATAACAG
Organism: Octodonta nipae; assembly: GCA_034190945.1. Classification (NCBI taxonomy): domain Eukaryota; kingdom Metazoa; phylum Arthropoda; class Insecta; order Coleoptera; family Chrysomelidae; genus Octodonta; species Octodonta nipae. The sequence continues at coordinate 137,394,618 of CM067219.1, read as the reverse complement.
AAAAAAAAATTTATTTCTACTATCTTACATAATGCGACCACTACTTAGGAACCAAGGAGTATTAAAAAGTGAAATGAAAAAAAAAGAAACAAAACCAATGAACAATAAATAGAGATAACATGATTTAATACCTGGTGGCTTCCATTTTTGCAACATCCTCACTTCCAGGCACATTTTGTTGTCGTTCCCTATACTCAGCATATGAAATTCTTGAATACTGAGTGTTTTTCGTCTGGTCCTGTTCCTGAACAACTTCCCTTTCAGAAACCTTAACAATTTTCTCCACACCTTGATCTTCATTATTAATTCTGTCTCTTTCCTCATTATCACTTCTACCTCTGATTATTGAAGCATCCGATTCGCTTTTATGCCTTTCTCTGCTCCTTGCAAAACGACTCCTCTCGAAAAAATGTTGCCTATCGTCTTCGATACGTCGATCGAAGTTGTTAGATCTATCGTAAACCCTGTCTCTGCTGGCAAACCTTCTTCTTTTGTCATCCATTCTGTCATCTTTCTCCTTGTAATCTGGAAGTCTTGGGTCCCTGTTGTAAGATTTTGAACCGGAGTCAGACCTGTCATTCCTGAAAACAGATTTAGTTTGAATTATTGCAAATCGCAATTTTGGAATATTTTAATTAGTGATGGGCATAATCGAATGATATTAATAATCGATTATTACAACTTGAGTGATTTTAATGATCCATCACTCGGATAGTACGTTTATCATTCTAACGATAGCGCTTGTTTTATTCTCAGATTCGTAACCTTTGCTACGTGTCTGTGGCTACCCTGTGTGTAAACATTTAAATTTAGGTAAAATTATACATTTTTCCTAAATATTCATTTAATTCAAAATTTATTTGTGAATGAACTGTTATTAATAATTCAAAGAACAGTATAATATACGTTAATCTACATTAACAGCGAATTCATCAAATTACTTCACATTGCAATAATTGCATCATACCCTTGAAAATACAGTATTTACCTATTTCTTCTGTCCTATGAAAGTCGTAAACAAGCTACTGCATAAGAGCGAGAACCGAAAGTGACTCTATATGAACGCCGAATGAAGAAACGCACTTCTCGATACGCTAGGAAATCATTCGGATTATAACTGGAAATCAGCATCGCTCGATCTGTGGTATCGCTCGTTCTCGGGCTCGGAATTCGGTGAATGTTTCGAGATAAATAATCGATTACTTTTTAATTGGAATACTTTGTATATTTTTATATTTCTGAAACAAATCTTAATACACTATTAAAAAAAACATAAAAACTTTGTTATTCAGAGGATGCATAACTTGAGATTTTTAAGTGACATAAAGTGTAATAGCAAAACGCTTACGCCATCTTTATCTTCAAAATGAGCTTCCACAAATCTTGATAGGAACAGTTTTCACGGAGAAAATTCGGAAAAACCGGTAACAAAATGAGGAAACCACGATAGCAACCGTTTTACTACCATACACCAAAAGCTTGTCGGGAAAACTTAGACGTATTGGACACGGATTTGGTATCTAAATGGATTTCAAGAGTAACAACACCTTGAGGAGCATGATCACAAAAACAAAGCCGGATAATCCTGCAGTAACAAAAAACTATATATACAGCATACCATGTGAATCTGGCAATCTTTACATTGGGGAGACTAAGCGACCACTGGACACCAGGATTAATGAGCACGGCATAGCTAGTCAAACGGGAAAGCGAACAAAGTCTGGATTAGCTAATCACGCATGGACCGAACACCACATCAACTAGGTCCAGGCAAGGGTAATTCACAAGGAAGGGCACTGGTATAAAAAAAAAATTCATCGAGACGACATACATAATCTCTAATGAGAATATAATAAGCGAGCCCAGCGTCCAAATTAAAAACATTTAGAGACCTCTTCTTGAGCCACTGCCTCTACGCATCGCCGACAACCAATCGCCAGGTCCCTGGCTACGCTGATTGGACGAGACAGGGGATAACGCGACCCAATAGGAATGCCCGGTTAAGGCTATAAATACGACGGGTAATCTGAATTTCCCATCATTCACCTGATGACGATAGTAGATCCAAAGCTATTGAAACGTTGTGAGATCAATCATTTCAAGACGATGGAAGTCCAAAGAAACTTCGAGGAATTAGCCTAGCTATTGAGATCGAACCCACGATAATTTATAGTACGCAATTCTCGTCATTTCAATCTTCTTGGTCGACTAAAATCAAAATTATGTTGTAACTGACCAATTTATTTCTGATATCTATATATAAATAGGCAAAGACAAAACGATTAGGTACCATTTTCTCCTCTGTCTCTCAACCGATTTTCTTCATTTTTGTTTTGTTTAGTAGCTACTGACGACCTTTAGTGCAGAATGCTAATATCAATTTATAATATTGGTTCATTCATTAAATAAAATATAATAAAAATTCATTATTGACGTATATAATGTCAACACCAAACAAATGAAAGTGCCGCCACCGCCAGACTCAAAACATTGAGTAATTATATATAGAGGGACCAATGTTGTTATATACTTAGAGCATGTACTTCTGGAAGTGGCATGTTGTTATTGTTTAGTGGTAAAGTAATCGTTGAATTTATAATTATAGAGAGCGATATGTTAGAAATATTTTGCACATAAGCAGTTGCATATATAGGGTGTTTAAAATTTAGAGTAGAGTGCAATTATAACTAATAAAATAATTATATAAGGAAGCCCATTAGCGGTTGAATTTACAGGGTTCTTGGAATAGAAGGTGCAGTAGAATTACAGTTGTACAGGGTGATACAAAAAATATTAAACATAGATGCATATACAGGGTGGCGAAAATGGAAATGCAACATTTCGTAACCCATAAGCAGTTGTATGTACAAGGAAGATGAAATACAGGGTGAGAGGAATTACAGATATACAGGATGATGATAAAAAATGTTAGAATAGGAAATGATTTATAGAGTAGCCCACGAAGAGTTCCATATATATGATGATTGAAATATAGGTCAGAGTAGAATTATAGTTACAGAAGATAGTTAAAAATGTCATAAACAAAGAGAGTCAATACGGTGGCTCATAGGCAGTGGCATATACAGAATGCTTTACTGGGTGGCTCAAAACTGTTAAAAAATATTATGCGTGGTCCATGAGCAGTTGCATATAAAGGGTGGTGGAAATATATAATGAGATGGAATTATTATAATGAAGATTTTAATAAATGTTAGAGAATTGAGTGCAATTATAGCTATACAGGGAGGTTAGAAAAAATAAATATGTAGGGTAGCCCATTAGCGGTTGGATTGTTGTCATATTAAATTAAGAATTACGAATTTGAACACAAATAAAGTCCTATGAATTATATCTGAAAAAAACTTAAATTTTGTTACTTATTTGTAGAAGCGAGATGTAAGACCGACATCTAGGATTTTTGAGGAAACTATCACACAGAGGTTCCGTATCTGGCTCCGTTCCGTGTAAATGCTGTTCTCCCTAAAGTCCTAGGATAGAATGTCAAAATAAAATTTTCAGGTTACTTAACCTGCCAGAGATATTGACACAACTGGTCGAATTTCGACCAGTGGGGACAGCTAGTCTTATTAATTTTAAGACTATATTTTAATTTTTCTGATTTTTTGGGAATAACACCACCATTGCTGGAAAGTCTGTATATTTCAAATAGCCAAACGTTTCAGGGTCTAAATCAGACCGTTTTTTCACTGGCAATAAAAATTAACAGAACACAATATTAAAAGGTTTGCAATGACAAATTTAGTCATCCACAGTTTGATATAAAATAAAACTTATGTAACCAACTGTTAGTTGGAGTATAATTACAGTTATACAGGACGATTTAAAAAAGTTATATAGCTTGAAACATAAGTACTTGCTTAGACTAGGCGTTTGAAGTAAGGGTGGGGTAAAATTATTGTTATTCAGGGTGAATCAAAAATTTGTTATATAAGCATAAGCAGTTAGGATTTTGAATTATAGGACGGAGTATAATTATAGATATGGGTTCAAACATTTTTAGAAGCAGTTGCATATACCAGGTGGTTGAAATAAATGATAGAGTAAAATTATAGTCATAAAATGTGGTTCAAAAAAGTGAATTTTGTTATATAGGGTAGACCATGAGCTGTTGCATAAATGGAATACTAGACATATGGGGCGAAGTAAAATCATTGGTATACAGTAATAATTTAAACAATAAAAAAATAGGAAGAGTCAAGAGTGTGGAGAGGATTTGTACTTATACAGGGTGGTTTTAAAGATATCAGGACCGCTGTAATATTGTGTTGAGTTGATTTATAGTTGTACAGGGTGATTCAGAAAATGATAGACCAATAAGTTATATAGGAGTGACCAGTACACAGAAGCATATAGAGCGTGGATGCAATATAGTGTTTCAAAAATGCAAACAATTTTTTTTCTTTTGGTTTTGAAAAGTTGAAAGTACATAAAAAAACAAAAATTTTGGCACTAATTAGAGCCCTTAATACTGATATTAAGGTTTGCCTCTATTCATTTGTTTTTTTTTTTCATTTAAATAACACAGGAAATTATTTTTCTTATTTTTGAATTTTGATTACTTTAAACTGGTTCATTTGCTCGGTACCAAAACTTCAGATCTTATAGGAAATTTTCACGCTCTACAAAAAAGACGTGAAGGTCAAAGCTCGTCAGAGCAACCGCTTCAAAAATATTTGCGATTGAAAGTAACACTAATAAAAAATTTCACATTTTTTCTATTATTACTTTAAAAAAATATCTTTTGTTATTTTTATTCTATGTTTTATCTAAAATCACTTTAATTCTGTTAATCTAAAACTGTTTTTTTTTGCCAATTAATTCAATATGTAACAAAAAGCACGAATACGTAAATATAAAGATAAAAAAATTCTATAAATAAATTTTGGATTTTTCTATAACAAATTCATTTTATTTTTCACTAAGTAACAAAAATTTTTTTAAACAATTAATTCTTTATAATAAACAACAATATATACTACTTATAACAATCTTTTGTTGACTTTAAAATATTACGGTGTCACAAAATTAGATTTATTACAATTCGGATATTGTTTTCTGTGTTCTGTGATTACTTGCAACAAATATTGGAGTTGTTCTTCATCTTTGGTTAAGCAACGATTATACTGTTCTATCAATGCCACACCACGTTCTGCTACATCATTTACAACTTGAAGCTTCTTAAAATACTCCAGGTTTTCTAAGAAATTTTGATTTTCAGGCCAGAGAGTAACATCTTCAATGAAGATGTTATAGAATTTTTTTTATCTTTATATTTACGTATTCGTGCTTTTTGTTACGTATTGAATTAATTGGCAAAAAAATAACAGTTTTAGATTAACAGAATTGAAGTGATTTTAGATAAAACATAGAATAAAAATAACAAAAGATATTTTTTTAAAGTTATAATAGAAAAAATGTGAATTTTTTTATTAGTGTTATTTTCAATAGCAAATATTTTTGAAGCGGTTGCTCTGACGAGCTTTGACCTTCAGGTCTTTTTTGTAGAGCGTGAAATTCCTATAGGATCTGAAGTTTTGGTACCGAGCAAATGAACCAGTTTAAAGTAATCAAAATTCAAAAATAAGAAAAAAATTTCCTGTTATTTTAATGAAAAAAAAAACAAATGAATAGAGGCAAACCTTAATATCAATATTAAGGGCTCTAATTAGTGCCAAAATTTTTGTTTTTTTTATGTACTTTCAACTTTTCAACACCAAAAGAAAAAAAAAATTGTTTGCATTTTTGAAACATCCTAATATAGAATGAATTAGTTACATTTATAGAAAGTGGTCCAAATAATAAAACAAATAAAAAAGTTCAAATATATTTGGAAAATATAGACAAACAATAAAAATTAGAGAGGGAGAAAAAGAGAGGGATAAAGAGAGAGAGAGAGAGATAAGGATACGCTAAAATGTTCAATTGAATTGTACCTTAATTAAATCAAATAAAAAAGAAGATATGTCTGAATAGTGAAGTGAAGTTGGTTCTTTTATAAATATAAATTATTAGTATAAACAAGTAATTAAAATTTAACTATATGAGCATTCACCTCTCATTTGACAGTTTTAATAAAAACACAACAAAGGTGCATCACATGCATTTGCATCTCTTTTCTAATTATTTCCTATTTTTAGCCAACGTTCAAAAAATGGGATAGGTTATTTCGTTGTAACTGGAAATTGTTTCAATAATTTTCTTTTTAAACACCTTAATTTGAAAGATTAGTTGATAATACTTTTTTTCTAATTTTAATTATGGATAGAAATGTAGAAAACTACGATATAATGAATCACATTTAATTTAATTCAGGCTTTAGAATTTCTGACATCGCATCACAATTAACAATAAGATCGTTCCTATTGAAGAAATAACCGATTCGCTACCGGTAATCTCCGTGCGCGCTAACAAGTCATCGTTTACAATGATGTAATGCGCATGTCGATTACCGATTTTGCTTATCGGTTATTCGTCTTATATAGGAACAAACACAATGTAAAACAAATTACCTAAACCTATCATTCCTCTCATTCCAGAAATCTCTTCTGGAACGACCGTTCCTATTGTCAAATCTTTCATTGCGCCTGTAACTATCGTCCCGCCTGCGGTTTCTTTCGTCGTCAGAGTTCCGGCCAAAGTTTTCCCTAAACCTGTCATTCCTGTCATACCGTCTGTTGTCGTCCATCTTATATCTACTACTGCTTCTACCTCTCGAACGGTCACGATAGGAATTTCTATCACGACCTCTGTCCCTTTCCGAATCTGAATTGTCGGTATGATGCTTGTTCCTGTCTCGATCCGTCTGGAATTTACTTCTATCAGATACCACGCTTTCTGAGCTTTTGACGCTTGCGCACTTTCCCATTTCTTCAGAATTGCTAAAAACAAAATAAAACCATGTATGTTTTGTTAATATTGAATAAAAACTACAACAATGTTCGATAGTTGTCAAATGTTTCATAGTTTATTCAAACTAGTGGTCGCCCAGTGGTCGAAATTCGACCCTATTTCATGAAATTGTAAAGAGTATATTTTTATAAGAAAGAGTTGTGGAGAAATCGGAGAAGTAAATGTAATGATCAAAATTGTTCACTCATATTGACAAATCTATTGAAATAAGATGAAAATAAAAATGTAATCAAATATCAGTATTCGAAATATTTTTGACAAATGTTTGGCTGGAACTGCTCCTGGCAAAATATTGATATAATAATTGGAAGATTGTTCTTTGCAACCTAAAAGTTTTCGTTATTTGCGGTTTCAATCAAGTTCAGGAATATTAAAGAAAAGAAAGGACCAACAACCCTAGGAGAACTTAAATATTTAATACATTTTCTATTGTCCGCTGTTTGAAAATTTTTTACACAACACCTTTTCGAAGGTTGTGATAATAATATATTAATCAAATAATTAAGTTCACATTAAAAACAGAATATTTAATATGAAAGTTATTGCAACGCGTCCGAAAAATTAATACTGATCTACTACATTGACTATTTTACCACTAAACAATAGCAACGCTTGCATGCCACTTCCAGAAGTACATGCTGTAAGAATATATGTAACAATTGCTTCCTCCATGTATAATTACTCAATGTTTTGAGTTTTGACTGTCTGGCGGCGGCGGCACTGTCAGTTGTTTGGCGTTGACAATATGGACGTAAATAATGAATTTTTATTATATTTTATTTAATGAATGAACCAATATTATAAATTAATATTAGCATTCTGCACTGAAGGTCGTCAGTAGCTACTAAACAAAACAAAAATGACGAAATTCGGTTGAGAGACAGAGGAGAAAATAGTACCTAATCATTTTGTCTTTGCCTATTTATATATAGATATTAGCAAAATATAGGAACACAAACAAATGAAGGTTACTTTTTACCATTGAGTAATTAAAGGTCTGTAACCTAATTTCAAAAAATTTAGTTCAAAACATTGTGCAAAATTTGTTATAAACACTGAAATTTTAGTTCATTCATCTAATTTTTCTTTCTTCCTAGCAACATTATAGGACACTCTGTAAAAATCATATGTCACCTTATAAACAAGATAACAAAATGCCTGTCATAAAGTTTATGTGTTCTTGGGAAATTACACCACAATCAAAACAAAAATCAGTATATTCAAGGAACCAAATGTTTCCAGGTCTACTCTGACCTTATTTTCAATGGCTTTAACATGTACTGAAAATATAAAATGTAAAATTAAAGTTTAAAGTGGTGGTATGAACACAGTTAGTGTATATGTTACACTAAAAGTAGATATTGCGGCAAATGTACACATTTTCCCGTAAATGTGCACATTTGCCTCCTCATTTGGGTAATGTGCATTCAACTAACATTTACAATTTCAAATATGGGAAATGTACATTGAATTCACAATGACTATGTCGTTTTGGTAAATGTGAGCATACAAAATACGAAATCGCAAGTGTTAGTAATGTGGTGCGCATGCGCACTTGTAATGGTACGAGAACTACCGTTATTTAGGCATGAATTCGCCATTTGCGAACAAAAGTTTATATCAAATTATAGGCAATTATAGGAATTCAGTTCCTTATTGATGGACAAGGTTTTAAAAGATGCACCTGTAAAGCAACATGTTTCTCAAAAAATGCAGTTGTAAAAATGCTGGAATGTTATGTAATTCTAAATGCCAGAATAGCAATTCTTGCTCAAATAAATAAAACTTTTTCATTATGAAATTTCAATATGTTCCTTTATAGTTTTATAACATTTAACTATTAAAATAAAGAAAAGTATGAAATTATTATTATTTGTTTGATTCCCATCATATTGGCCCTGAAAAACTAGGACGAAAATTGTATTTATGAATATTGGGATCATAACCTATGACATATTATATAATATGCAAAGAAAAGTATGTTTTGTTTGTCATTTACATTTTTTAATTAAAATAATTTTTGTTGTTAAAGCCTTTTATATTATGTTTAAGTATTTAAATAAATATTTTTTTTACTGTAACAACATAATTTATTTGTATTCCAACTTTTCTTAAAACATAAAGGTAAGAATATACATTTGCCATTATATTCAATTAACATATACCTAACTTTTTGGAAAATGTACACATTTTATGGTAAAAGTGTACATTTCCCAAGAGTGTACATTTACCTTAATATATACAAAGTTAAATTAACCGAAATGTATGAAGCAAAGAAAAAAAAAACACACTGAAGTACTTCTCATAGAAACCATTTATTATACTGTTGTTACAAACCTATGGGAGGCTTCAAAATGAGTGTGAAAGACAATTTTTCACATTCACCATAGACAGATAATTTAAAGTTGGATCAAAATGGGGAACTTGAAGATGGGATAATGAAAAAAGGATATAAAGTCACTCCAGGAAACAGAAATAGAATGAAGTGCTAGCATAAACAATAGCAAGAAAGCAGAGTCCAAATTCCTAGAGATTAATAAATGTGAAGTTAAAAAATACTACCCCTGCTTCTTATACTAATGTATTCAAAGATCTATAGACATAAAAGGATACAGGCATGTGTGTAGCCCTGGTGGAGCATGTGAGGGGGCTAACTTACTCAGACACAATCTCTTGTAGTTCATAAGTTTTATTCCTAGAGATGTCAAGATGTTTTCTTGAGTAAAATGTAAAACTTTTTTTTTCATTACCCTAGATGTAAACCTATGAAAAGAAAATACCAACTCTGCAAAAATATTTGGAGAACAGTGTCACATTCTGTTATTAAATGTGAGGTTCATTATATGAAAATTCATTTTTTCCCCTCTGTACAACTTAATTAAAAATCATATAACATGCATTACTTTAATTACACCTTTTCAAAAGAAATTAACTTGTCATTTTATAATTCAAGTTACTACAAAGATATCAATTAGTAAGTTCTTTATAGCTTGATGGAAAATAAATTGAATTATAATGATGAATGGCAAGCATTTGTTCAAAACAGGGTATGACACGAAAAAGGATGAAAATTCATTAAATAAATTGCTATATTTATATGAAGAACTATCTTTTTTAACAAATTTAATTTTATGTGGTGTTAGAACATGGGTGATAATATGTTTGTTTTATGCAATTTTAAAGGGCCAGCTGTTTTTGGGTAATACACCCATTAAATTTAGTTCTGAAGCACCACTGACTATCACAAATTAATATCTATAAGAGCCTATAATTACCTATATTTATCAAAGGAAACTTTTTCTTGAATCCTTTTAAAATCTTCCTCGTAGTTTTCACCTCTATCAAACTGTTGTCTTACATTAACATTTATGTGGTCTTCAATATGTTGTTGTGGGTCAATTGTCTTACTGTAACTACTGTAACACAAATGTAAAAAATAATTATTTCAATCATAACTGGTAACACTTCTAGCAGCATGGATATAAAAAAAACATACCTGTGATTGTGAGTCACTGTTTCCTGGCTTGCCGGATTTCTTATATAAAAATCATTATTTTGTTCATTTGCAGTATTCATCCCTTCACATTTATTTTGCAAAGTATTATCTGAATTCTTGTGTGAAAACTGCTGTTCACTAAATTTAGTTTCAGCAATTTTAGAAGGTCCTTGATCTACAGATGCTTGAACTACATGCCTTGTACCTAATCTTCTAAATTGTAAATCTTCTAACTGACTTCGAAGGTCATTTATTATTCTATTTTTCCTGTCAATTTCAGTTTTTGCTGTTAAATAAAGAGATGATATATTCTTTTTCAAATTATTCTGTTCAGTAGTCAAAATTTGCAAGGCTTCAATTAGTTTCTCCTTATCTTTTGTAAGACCTTCAATATCTTCCTCAAGTAATCTGTTCTTTTCATTTACCTAAACGAATCGTGATTAGGACATTTTTGAAATTTTGTATTTTATTACCTTATGAATTTCGGTTCCTAAATCATAATCATCAATATCCCCATAAATATCAACATTTTCACAATTTTCTTCTTTTAAATCTTCAGTTGTAGTAACATTTTCTTCAAAAGTTTCTAACTCCATTTTGGACATACGGCGCGTTTGTTTGCAGGGCAAGTTTTATTATACTTTGAATATTATCAATAAATAATTTTAATTTACCAAAATGCTGCTTTAACCATACTTTTATAAGAAGTCAAATTTGTCATTTTAATTTACATGCTTGCCAGATTTGTAGCCTAAAATGTCTAGAAATAAAATAACTTTTATTTTAAACTGTCTGACAGTAATTCTTGTTATGTAGTTCTGTGATTTATTTATCCCGACATAATCAGGAGGATGAACACGAATCGTAATGATTAAAATTATTGTATATAAAGAAATCCGGTCGTTTAGTCATTACCTCCATAATATTTAATGTGTTTATTTTCGACTTGGCAACGACGCCTGAAGGTCTCGTTTGTAATGCCAAAGTGGCGGGAGAAATATAGCAACAAACTCACCTGTGTAGATGGCGTTTCCACGCGAAAGACACCGTGAAATGTCATTCATTTCATAGCCCACCTTGGTTCCTTGTTTGAGAGATAAGTGAGATTAGTTAAAGCGAGAAGTGGTGTATGTCAACTCGTGTCGAAGATTTTACGCAAACTCCCGATTTTTGTTTGAAAAAACGTGTGGAAAAGCGCTAAAATATGTAAAAGTGCATGTTTTCCAAATTAGAAAGTGAGTGTTGTGCATTTTCGTAAGACTTTAGCCGGATTAAGTTTTTGTTTTGGATAAATGGTTTAGTGTTGTTTGTGCAAATTGTTTTATACTGGATAATAGATTTACAGGTAAGTTGTTAAAAACATGTTTTTTCTTCAATTTGGATGTTTGTTCACGAAAAATTATTAATTTCAAGTTTAAATTACTTTGATTGTGATGGAGCATAAAGCTTTACAATAAATTAAAGTAAGTTACAAAGTTGTTGGAAAGTATTTAGTCGGTGTGGACAGGTAAAAGCCTTGTTTACACTGTGTAACCTACACGAGCAAAAGTTTAAATGTCCAGTTTAAGTGATTCGGAGAATGTTGGATTGTAAATTGTAATTAAAGCAAATCTAAATATTTACTTGATGCTATTATTGGGTGGATTTTTATGAAATGTGAAATTGATATTGTTTACGTAGAAATACATTGAATATGGATACTTACAATTAGAAAATTTTTGATATTTGTTGAAATTAAAATGTTTCGTCACGATATTAATCGTAGCAATTGTTTTATACCTAACATGAAATAAAAAACCCTTTGTTTTTTTCTTCCTTTTCTTGTGAATCAGTATTGTAATTTGTTGAAAATACATTTATATAACCGAATTTTTTATTTATTTATTCCGGTTTTTAAATTTTGATGTGATACATTTCTGCAAGTATAGTCCAATATGAAAGAATCTTATGCTTTGTAGCTTATGTTCTTTTGAGCTCGTATATGCGCGTTATTTTTGGTAAGTAATATATTTTTGAAGTCGATGCCAAGCAAATCTAAAATCCTTCATTGCGTACTTATCTACTAATTCATTAAACTTGATTGTTGCTTGGCAAAATATACTAAATTGGTAATTAATTTGTACAGAATGAGCACCTTTTAATGTTTACATTTTTTACTTCCTGGGTAGGTACCTTACAACATTGAATGTGTTATTTATTTGCTAAAGTTGTATTTTGTTATAATTATTTTTAGCTTTTTAGTTATAGGTAGAAGTCGGTTATATATTTTTAAAAATGTTTTATTTTCAACTTTTTAGTTTTTTTTTTGAACTCAGGTAGTTTTCATTCTTTATTTTTTATTTTGTATGTATAACCTTAATAGACAGAACCCGGTAACATCTAAAGCCTCAACATTACACAATGATACTTTATCATTTAAATTGACAGGTAAATCTTTACGAACAAAATGTACTAGTAGGCGTTGACTTAATAAGCCCAAAATATATTTATGCCTTATGGACTACGCCATGTAACCTTTTTTCAACTTTTTTTGACAACCCTGTATAACTAGATATTTCCACTCCAACCTATGTACCAACCAGCCTGTACATACGACTGCCCACGGCAAGCATAAATTTGTTTGCTGCCTTCTGTAAACTATAGGACGGAGTAGAATCCATCCTATATTTACGGAGTCAAATCCGTCCTATATTTCAACCATAGTATATAACTCCTTGTGGGCTACCCCATAATTTATTTCCTTTTCAACATTTAATGTTATCGCCCTTTGTAACATTAATTCCTCTCCACACTTTATGCAACTTCTTATGGGCTATAAAAGAAATAATTTTTTTAATCACACCATATAAATATAATTCAACTCCAGCATATATTTCAACCATCCTGTATATGATTTGCTTATGTCCACATCATATAACAGTTTTTTAATCACCCTATATAATTCTAATTTCACATTTTTTTCAACATTTTTATACCACCAAACGTCCAGTCCACCCTATATTCCAACCATCCTGTATATACGGCTGCCTACAGACCACTATCATTCTAGTCCGTCCTATATTTCAATCTTCATATAAATGCAACTCCTTCAACCACTTTACTTTGTGATTTTGTTTGCTATAACTAAACACCCTGTCTATAGGCCACCAAGTACCAGTTTAAAGTTTGACATGTGTTGTCACTGAATTTTCTATTAGGCCGGGAGAATGTGACAACCAAAAGTATCGTCTTCGTAAAATGGAAAAATTTGCATTTAAATAGGTATTTGCCTGGTATACAAACAAAACGAGCTTGGTACTCATTGATTTAAGAAGCCGAAAATACTATGATTTACTACCTATATGCTTGAGATGTACACAGAAAGTTTTCAAATTCGCAATTAAAACTTCCAGTGCCTAAAATTACCGCACCATTACGTTGGAATTAAAATATTTATGAGTCTGTTATGTCATTTCGATGAAAACTTTGATAAGAATTTTGGAATTTTCGGCGATTTTCTGCAAAACTGCAAGTTGCACATCGCAGAAAAGTATATGAGATCACCTAGGGATCTTCCTTAATAGATTAAACGTTAAAAAAACCATATACATCCATAAGGAGTTTTCGAAATATCGTCCAATATGTTAGGGATATTGGTCGATTTCCATGCATGCATGTGTTCATTCACAAATTTTATCACTTTACCAATAGAATTCTTTTCCAAAATTTGAAGTTTCACCAATCCGGATATATACTCTATTAAACAAGAGCATATTCATTCAAAACGGTACACCACAGGAGAAGAAATCAGGTAACATACATACAAAAAAAAGCGAAAAAATTACCCAAAAAGAAATGGGAAAATGTTATTAAAACTATCACTAGATTAGTTTGAACTTCCTGTGTGCTAGCCTAATTCAAGAAATGGTACTTGAGCTCCGGCTGGGGGCATGATTCGCCTTGTAAAATTTCGCGCTCGATATAATTTATTTTTATTTAATAAATAATAGTCCTATTCATTTGTTGGAGTTTGTATTGGTGTAACACAACTCTTCATAATTAAAAATTATTTTTTACATTTTAGTTCGGTTTACTATTAAAGTGTTTTTTAGTTTTTTTAAACTATAATTTATTGTATATTTGTTTACTAGTTATAAATATGCCACAATGAAATACAGATCATTCCAGAGCAATACTATGATTCAATGGAAAAATCATTGGCTTTTCTCGGGGTGCAATTGTGTTCACCCATGGTCAGTATGATAAACTCTTATTTCCAGGTATTTGATCTTTTTTTGTAAATTTATTCATAGCTTTCATAATTTAGTTTTAGACGTTTCGTACTTATGTTAAATCCTATTTTCAGGGAACAAGTTTAAGAATTTGGATTTTTTTCTCGTAACGTAATTTTAATCTCACCCAATATATCTTGTGTCACATTCGAATTTAACCAACAAAGCCCACTCATTGAAAACGCGATTATATCAATTTTCTCAAAGCAATAAACTTCAAGTTCCCATAATTTATTTTTCTTTCAGTTAAGTGCTCGAGATTTCTGGGAACATTTATATTCTCGACAATCTTGACGATAAGCATCCAAAAACTTTCGAAAAGGTAATTCTCTTAAAGTGAAAGTACGTTCAGACTTTAAATATAGCTATGGCTTGAGTGTTTGACAGGCTATTAGCCGATAAAATAACCAGAACTATTTCAAACAGAACTCTTTTTGTATATTGAGAGATAAGTGGAAATTTATCGGAAACGACAATGCATGCAATATAATTTTAAAAAGTCACTGAGAACAATTTGTGTGTTATATATACAAGGAGTTTGAATGGTAAATTAGGAATTTGACAGTCAGAAAACTGAGAAAACTTACCAACTGCTGATAGTGAAATATTTTCGTCTTTTTTTTTCTTACTCTCTTCGAGGTGTCATTCCTTTGTACGCAAGACAATACTTCTTTAAGTATTTGAAACATTTCGTTAAATTTGAAGACGCGAGATGTAAGACCAACATCTAGGATTTTCGAGAGAATCAGCACACAGAGGTTCCGAATCTAGAGCCGATACAATTTTCAGGTTACTTCACCTGTCAGAGATATTGAATATAGGTGAAGTAACCTGAAAATTTTATCGTGACATTCTGTCCTAGGAGTTAAGGGAGAAAAGCAATTACACGGAACGGCTCCAGATTCGGAACCTCTGTGGGCTCATTCTCTCGAAAATCCTAGATGTCGGTCTTACATCTCGCGTCTTCAAATTTCATGAAATGTTTCAAATTCAGAAAGAACTGTTCGAGAGGACATTCAATTGTGGGAAGCGCAACTGATGAAGGTTCCCTGACCAGAAACAATGTATATTATATATAATATATATTGTCTTGCGTACAAAGGAATGACACCTCGAAGAGAGTATTCAATATCTCTGACAGGTGAAGTAACCTGAAAATTTTATCGTGACATTCTATTTTAGGAGTTAAGGGAGAACAGCAATTACACGGAACGGCTCCAGATTCGGGACCTCTGTGTGCTGATTCTCTCGAAAATCCTAGATGTCGGTCTTACATCTCGCGTCTTCAATTTTTTTTTCTTACTTGTCTTCTGCTGGCCAGCTTTGTTGTTTGATCTTATCCATGTTTCAGCTTTTTAATTTAATGTAGTATGCTAGATTAGTAGTAGTAGATGTAGAGTAGCTGGGTAGTTTCAATTTTACAGAAAACTTTCCGAAACTACGGCCGAAACCGAAACTACATTAGTAAGTTTTCGGGAGCAATCGGTGGAGTAAGAAGTGTGAGATATGCTAAAAATGATTCCGAACATTACGCGATAGTACTAGTCAGATAATATTCAGGTGAAGTTGTTTCAGTGTTTTTGAGCATACGACACTCAAAAAACTACGATAGTTAAGAAAAACTCCATTGAGATTGCACTTATTTTACTTGACACACTTAACAAACTACATGTTAGAGAAGATTTTTAGCGATTTTTTGAAGGTTTTCAGTGATTTGCTCTCTCTACAGATTTTGGTTCTAGAGGCAAAAATGTTTCTGAAGTCATGGTTGCATGAGCTGATTGCTTAATTACTCAAAATGATCAATTGGCAGATTTTTAGCGACAATTTCAAGGTTTTGGGGCAAATCTGAACACAGATTTTGCCACAAGAGGCAAAAATACTTAGCATAGATAGCTACACTGTTCAAAAAATTATTCATTTTTCAGATTTTCGACGATTTGCTGCAAATGAAAAGGTGATGAGGTAAACCTGTTCACCTGATACGTGTTCAGGAGGTACATCGGAAACCATAAACTGCATGTAAATTTCAGGCAACTTTTTTCTGATTCTCTTTCCACTTTAATTATAACTGAGACAAAGCCTTAGATACTTCCAGATACTTACACGTAAGTTCAGAAAGGATTGAATTGAATTTTCAAATTATTACGCAACACAATATTTTAAAATTACGGAATAAAGTGAATACGTACTACTTGAAAGTGATAGGTTTTCTTGTAAAGGAAGTAAACAAATCCATGCTTAGGTGTTTTTATGTGTCATTGTGACTGATATACTTTTGAATTAATATTTAACATTCAAAATAACTAAATTATTATAACCTAGTGTTTATTGTTGACAAATATGTACGTGACCCAGCGACCGCTCTAGTGTTTAGACGGCACTGGGCCAAATACAAATTGTCGTCCCATAGAATACATAGCATTGCAAGTGTTCATAGTTTCGTACACTTGTTTGTCACCTTACTACTAATAAAATACATTTTTTCTCATTTTTTTTAATATGTTGTTACAACGTTTAATATTACACTACTAATAAAGAATTCCTCTAGATATTTATCATTTACAATAAAAACCATTTATCCGAATAAACAAACGTTGGACAGGCAAGGTTACTACGAGCCATTTGAGAGTAACTGGGATAGGGTATAAATGCGATCATACAGCAGGAGCAGGTAGAGTGGATCACGACTTATTGTGACATTCTGGTATGGAAATAAAGATTTTTTTGTGGAGTAAATATAGTGATTTGAACTTACGGAAAACTCGCAGTAATATTTATTATTAAATAAAATAATGAAGATTCAGTTAAGAATAAATCAGGTTTTAATGTAATGATCTTACAGCATAATAAGTACTGATAATAATAATACAATCAAATCTTTCCTTTTGAGTCTCTTACATGCTATTATGACATGTTTAAAAATATATTATTATTAAAAATCCAACAGTTCTACAAGAAATATAAGTATTATTATTCCAAAAAGAAATAAAACTGTAAGCAGTAAAAATAGTTAGGTTAAATCTATTAATGTTTTTAACAGCCTACCAAATGATTTGAACACTCTAAAAAACCTTAACACTGTCAAAAAGAAAAGAAACCCATGGAAAATGGAACTTGGCTAATATTTAAAATTTCAAATGGCAGGATAGTAAATTATATAGGGAGAAATCGATATTTAAAAGTTCTAAGTCTTTAAACTATGTATTAGTATAACATAATTATTTCAGCAACAACAACTTTGTAGGATATTAGTACCTAATAAGATTTTATAGGAAATTATCATGAAGGTTAGTGTTAAGATTTTCAGATCTGCGAACAGGTAACTGAGTTTACCTCTGTAGGGTTTATTATATTATACCTAATGAATAAGTATTGTAAACATTCTGATAAATAAATAAACCATACAAAATCTATATGTAGCCAAACATTTTGTACAATCATCGCTATTATTTAGAAAAGAAAACAAGATAATATCAACTAGGTTAAATTACAAAAAAAAACTGTCTTTGGTCACTTTGAATTCTGCAACAAATCTTCTTATTAATTCTTTTAATGTTTTTTCCTTTATTTTCTGTAGACATAAGAAGGTTTTGGAAACAGTGGGTACTTCCTAATGCAATAAACAGTTTTCCAAATTAGTCATGTCCATTAATATCTATTAAATCGGGGTTTCGACTGTACGAAAGATTCCGTTATATTTTTGCGAGCTGTAAAATGTCTAGCCGAGGTTATGGCCAAGTTTCAAATGGCACTTCAACTTTAACAAAAGGTAAATAATGTTTTTACATACCTTTCTTACCTGCTAGCTCTCAAAGGGCCGCCTACCCACGCTAGAAGGTACTAGGCATTCATAAATTTTGTATATTCGTGAATATGTTCTTAACATCTAGGGGTCTTGAAATTTTGTGTTATTTGTGATTACAAAATGTTACAATTTCGGAAGATGTCGTTTTATTTCAGGGTCTTGATTTTATTTATTACAGCTCTTCAATTCAATGTAGGTAATTTTGAATATTTTTTACAAAATTATCAATATATAAATTCGGATTATTATTTAATTCCAATTATATCATCAAATTTAAGTAATTTTCTGTCATTTCGCGTTCCTGAAGGGTATAGTATTTTCTTTTCACTAATCGGAACAACAAATGAAACAATCATATTTTATCCAGTTTAACCGATTTTATCTCAATTTTTTTCCAATTTATTTATCATTATTTAATTGTGCAACCTTGATGCGGTCCTCAAAATTTTCCCCTACTATCAGAAAGCCTCGCGAAATGTACCTTGCCCACATTTCTCTGTTTGTAAAGTTTGGTTTTTGAACCATCAATGACTGGATCCAATTTAGATATACATGTTAACTCGACTGAAGTATTATCTTTCTTTTTAATTAGCATTACTATACAGGACTTTCATTTCAAAACTAACCACTCAAAATAACTTTTAAAATATATTTAAAATAAAAAGAAAAAAAAACACGCCTAGGTGTTGAAACTGTAGGATACGTGTAAAATGTGTCCCCCCGTAAATATAAATGAACGTGATTTTTTGTCTTTTTCTTTTAAAGATATTTTAAAAGTTATTTTGGGTGTGTAGTTTTGAAATGAAAGCCCTGTAAAGACACCTTTACTTTTAAACCAGTGACTTTTATTTATTTTGCTTATGAAGTAATCATGAGATTGTGTCAATTTGGTATTTTTCTCAATAACAAATAACTTTAAATAATCAGTATCAGCTTCCTTATCCTCTTTGTATCTATGTTATTTTTGACGAATTTTTTTCTATGCCTAATCAAACAATTATTCTGATAAACACTCAAAAAAATCTGGTTACATTTTTTAGTTGACTAAAGACGGTTGATAGCATAATTTGTGATCATATCTGAAACACTTTAGATTATTAGAAATCTTGTTTCTCACGAGTTTCTCAAATTTTATAATCTTCTAAAATTGTTTCTATAATTACTAGAAACGACTTAGCTCGAAAATACTATGAATCATCTAGCAGATCATCTCGTTTTGTTTCCCATAATTATTTTTATTAGTTGCAAGTCAGTCAAGGAAACGAACGATAATGACTAATATGTGTGTATATTGTTTCACAACATTTTAGCACAGCACGTCATCATATTGCCAGTTGAGATGGAGGCATAAGAATATTAACAATGCTAATGAACACTCCTGTCAAATTAGCGTGAGTTAAATGTTTGTTTCTTTAGCTATATTCCTTCGCGGTGCGATTGGCATTCAGTTCATTCTAACATTTTATGTTGTGCATCTATTAGACAAGAAACGCTAGGTAATAATACTAATAGAAGCCATTGAGTTTAAAATGTAATAAATTTGTGACTATATTAGTAAATAATAATTTTGAAATGTTTAAAACTGATATTTGATTAAGATAGTAATAGGCTAATGGAAAAAATTGTGGATAATTGAAGATACAAAATGTATCTGTACCTCGCCAATAGGGCATTGCTCCGTAGGATCAGAGGCGGCTGTTCCTTAAGTGCACTCGTGCACTGAACCACAAAATTTAATAAGCTTTTAATAAGGTTAAAAATCAACACAAAATGTTTAATAAACATCATTTCAATAACAACGAATTTATCAAAACTAATCCAAACTTGTATTAAGACTTATATTCGCTTGAAAGAATATTTCACCGTGCACTTCGGCTAGCGCACGGTGAAACTTATATAGCTTCTATGAGATACGATATAACACCCTTAAAGCGTGAGATAGAAGATAGCTAATGCAAACTATATGGAGCAATTGGCAGATTCTCGTACGCCGCACGGAGACACCGAGCTGTTCTGATATTGACCGGGCGTATCCGAACGTTTCAATGATTCAAATTTTTGTTTACGTGTTTTAATTAGTGGTTGCTTTGTTTTTGTCCTCGTAGTCTATGAAAGAATATTTAATATACAGAGTCTGTGTGTGTTTACATAACTGTGAAAATGACTTTAACATTGACTATATTAAAAACAATAATAAATCGTTTCAAAACAAATTAGATATAAAATTGGCTGGTCCACCTAGGCCATATCTTAATTGAAAACAAGAATGCAAAATGAAAAATAAAGTATTTACAGGAAGTTTTAAAAGTAGAATTTATAATAAAAAGAAATGGTTGTGTGGATGTGATCGCATCAATACATTATTTTGTTTTCCTTGCATTATTTATGGCGGGGAATCTATTTGGATGGAAACTGGAGTGAGTATTGAAAAAAATATATTCTATCAATGCCAGACTTTAATAAAAAGGTCATTGAACATTTCGCTTTCGAAGAAAGTCGACGAATATTTTAGTTATTAAAAAATAAATGCAGTATTAGCAAAGCTATGATTTGTTTTGTTGCATCTTTGAATCCCAATATTTGACCAGTAAAGTGCACCACCAGTTTCATAACCCACCAGACGCCACTGCTTAGGCTACCAATATAAAAATCATTTTAGGGGTAGTGTTAGTAAACCCAGAAATATGTCCTCTAAACCAGTAAATTCAAAATATATTTCAGCTTTCCAGTGTTGTCAGATGCTTTTTCAGCAAAACTGTAGATGAAATAACAGTAGATGACACATCAAATTATTTGTAAAGTTAATAAATAATTTAAAATGTCAATATGTGATTTTTTAATTTTCTTCGAAGAATTCATTAACCTATCCTAACCATTAACTTCTTTTTTACTTCATTTGAAATGGTTGGTCTTTTCATTGTTGCCAACATAAATAGTTTGAGTGCATATATATTTTAGGTGGAGATAGTATACATCAAATAAAACAAAAAAAAACGTTATAACACTATGGTCTATAGGCCTTAATAAGCGAGGAAATCCCAAATACATGTTTAGTAAATTATTGCCAATCCGGCAACATCGCGGTAAAATCAGATTCACTTTTAGTGCATATAATAATGAAATGAGTCGCCACAAAAATATGAACCTGTGATTTTTTCTGTATTGAATAATTATATTGTTTCAAGTGCCGTTAGATTTATTGAAGTAAATCAAATTTTATGAAATATTATTTTCAAAAATGTACGCTTTAAACAACTATGTATTGCAATTGATATTTATATTTGGCGATTTATTTTATGCATCAAGTTGAAGAAGGGAGGATACAAAGTTCTTTACATATGATATAGAAATAATTCGTCTTATTAAACAAAACATTCTTATATGTTTGTGGTCGAGAACCCTCATAGGATAAGTTATCAGTCAGGAGAACAAACGAATTCTTCATAGTAGTAAATATTCACTTCCCACACTTTCCCCACAAATTAATAACATGAGAGTGTCATGTCACAAACTTATACCCTCGAGGACAAAATCACAACTGTCGAACAATTATTTATTTAAATTTTTGCACAAGAATATACAGCAAAAAAACAATTGATATTTAAAATAATAGATTAAGTATTAAAAAAATGACATATCATTTGGTGCTTGAAATCTAAAAATACAGTGTAGATGGTTGAAAATGAGAATCTTACTCTTAACGAGATTACTCAATCTCTGTAATGATCGACATTTATTAGTTTAACTAGAAATAATTGATTTTCGGTTTTAAAAACATAAAGGTAAGTAATTTGCTAGCAGATAGAGGTTAAAAGAGAAGACCGAATCTGCCCATTCTGAGCTTTGTTATACGTTTTGAGGTGTCCACGCAAGACAATGCCGTTGCTGATGTCCTGTCGATCTTTTAACTCATTAAATGTGTAGATGCTACTATCTACGATTTCTGTGTCACACAAAATTAAAATTATCTTACTTCACCTGCTTAATTTTTGAGTGTATATATATTCCTACCTTCATCAGTTGCGCGTTAAAATGTGAACCAAGCAATAGCTTTCTTTCTCTTCCGGCATCAATACATTCAGCACCAGGCACAAAGACAGACCAAATTTACACAGAATTCGCTTTTTGTTTTTGTATCGCGAACAACGTCAAGAAACTTTTACTTTTGGATAAAACAAACGTCATAATCTACAGTCTTATTAGCGACTATCTACGCTATTCCGTTTAATTTTTGAGTGTACTAGAAACTCTTTCTTATGTTTGTTTTTGAGAAGACGTGACTCTTTACTGTACTATGCCATGGTCTCAGTCAACCGGTAGGATGACTACCTTGACCCCGCGCGGCTCACGGTTTTCTTTTTCTCTTCTTGCGTGTGTTATGTCTTTACACCCGACGAAGGTCTACAAACTTTGCATTCAGTTCGTTTTGGTTTGCCAAAGTATCTCAAGTGGAACTCGATACATTGTCGCAAATGTCGTTGACGTTTCAGACGTTTTCAACTAAATATCTTGCGAAGTAAAACGGTGTTAACACTTTTGAGATCGGGATAATGTTTTAGAGTTTTCGAAAAAATCAGTTGTATGCAACAGCGGAATACACAAAATGCAGTTTGGTCTAAAGAACCTATCAGAACAAGTGGATTATGAGATCACACAATTTAAGCTATAAATTTTCATTGTTTTCTAGGGTCAGTAATAGTTGATGAAATAATTTCATTTAAACCTTGAGTTTATTGCAGAAATCTCTTACGTCAGTGGATTTCTTCTTAGAAATCTTTCCATAAACACCGAATGAATTGAAATTTAAAAGTAGGAAATAGCTCAGAGAATATAAATTACGAGGTCTGGCTATTAAATAACGAGACTGCGCGTTTAGAAGGCATCCTAGAGGGGTGGGGAGATAGCTGGAATTATCTTCTATACCAATACGAAAACAAGTTTTACTCGCTCCAGTAGTATTTTTTCTATAGAAACAAACTGGTTTTTCCACGTTTCGATAACAATGTGTGACGAAAAACGCGAGCAACAGATCTACGTGAAATTTCTCGTTAAATTTAAAAAATCCGACTGCGTGCTATAAGTTGTTGAAAGAGGCCCATGTTAAGAATTCTGTTTCGTCCACGTGTTTTTTTGTGACATAAAAAGTTTTCTGAAGGCCCAGAGAGCACCGAAGATAACGGACGTCTCAGTTTCAACTCCGCAAACAGTGATCAAGATCAATGAAATTGTGCGGGAGATCCTCACATGAGCATTCGAATGATTGCTGAAATTGTAAACGCCGATGAAGAAACACTCAGAAAAATATTCATGAAGATTTGAATATAGTGAAAGTCTGTGCGACGATGGTACCAAAAAATTTGACATCGGACCAAAAGCTCGTCCGTCAACAGATTTGCTGAGATTTTCATGAGAGGTTAAATGAAGAGCGTGAGTTGAAAACGTCAAGAACGAAAAAAGCAAGGATCTCGAAATCAAAATTTAAAGCTATGTTGACTTTTTTTTTCGACATCAACGGCATCATAACTAAATGGGTTACCCGAGGGTCAAAAAACCAAACTTACAATTTGAAAGTTTTAGCAATACCTACAGACCGAGTTTGAACGAAACGTTCGGAATTGTGGATTGAATGTTCATCTGGGATTTTAGAAACTACTTGATAAACATGTAACCAATAATTCAAAAGCGTTAAGTTTTAAGAAAAAATAACGCGCTTAAAAACTGTTTTTTATGATTGTCTTAGGCTATTAAAAGAAACTTGTTTTTGTGGAGTTCTTGAGTCTATTTATTTAAGCTCAAATAATGGTGTGCCAAATCTGGGTGAAAAGGCTGTGGAAGCAAGGTGACGTTGTCTCGCATGAACCTTATATTAACCATTGCTGCAGAAACAAGTACGTGGTCTTATCGGGAAAAGAGATTGGCTTAATCCTCATAGGTATGAAAAGGCAAGGGACTGGCAAATCTCACAACGGTCGAATTCAGAAGTATTTATATTTGAAACCAGTCATACCTGAGTGGAGCTGCACACTGCAATTCCTTAGATGAACCAATCAACGCTACTGTCTGTCGTCTAATTGACATTCATCGATGTTGATTGGTTTCTGGATATGCTCAGCGATAATGGTTCAAGAAGTGTCCATATGTTCCTTATTTGAACACTGGGTCTCTATACATTTCTTCTGTACCAGTGCTCCGTCTTTTGAACTACCTTCACCTTGTGTCAGGTAACGTTATGGCGCCATGGACTTGGAATCTCAGTCCTTTTAGTAGCTATACGGTATTTTCGAACCCCTGAGATTGTTCTCTTTTCCATTCAAAACTTTCATACTCTGAATGTCCGATCTTGGAAATTGGCTTGAATTTTATAGACAGGCGTCTGTCTGACAGGATAATTTGGTTTCTTCTTCCGGTATTATTAGTTTAGATTTAGAATACAAAACACCAACTTTTGGAATTTTTCTCTGTCTGAACAGGCATCACACGAAATCTACTGGATGGATATTGATAAAGTTTGGCGTGGAGGTACGTTAGAGCTCCGGTTATTACATAGGATAGTTTATAACGCGATAAAATATCTCATGTCGGAGAAATTTAGAGAAAAAAAGGAAAAGTACGCAATTTATGGCTAGATTTTGATAAAATTAGGTGTAGGAGTACTTTAGTGCTTGCGTTCATTGATATTATAGGATACTTTTGATGGCGAAAAATGGTCTTAATTATATATTTAATAAAACGGTATCTTTTATATATTGTTTTAGACAATAGGTAAAAGACGTTACAATATCCTATACCAACATACAAAAGAGAAAGTCTTATGGAGATTTTCAGGGCTAGTTTTTTTTTTCAAAATTCGACCCCTAAGTGGATGAAAGAGATGATGTCAAAGTTTGTACGGGAAAGCTCAACCTGATACGAATTTAATAAAATTTAACTGGCAGGTAGCTGTAGTATTTGAAATAAATAAACTATATTTACAGCTACATACTGTTACGTTTAATTTGACTAAAGAAGACAGAAAGGGCTGTAAAAGTTGTTAGGAATACTTTTTATGTAGGCATAAGTTTTGTTTCATAGGTACATTTAATTTTGTTTCGTTTTTAAGTAATCGGCTTCATCATATGCATTCATAATGTCAACTTATATAGGGTGAGTTTTTTTTTTTGATGATCAGTATGGGGATCTCGGAAACTAGCGGAGATAGAGCAACGGTTAAATTGGGAAAGATTTGCAGTTTTACTGGCCCAATTTAATGACACTTTCGGATTTTTGTAAAAAGTCATAGCTTACTAGATATTTTGAAAAAAACGAAATTCTGTCGATTTAGTCAAATCCCTCTAGCTCCTTTGTTTTTCATTTTATAAGAAAAGTGTAAATATCAAAATTGAAGGGAATTGTATCCCGAATATGATTGTCATGTCCTCGTTTGCGTGACAGCTCTCGTTTTCGAGATATGACACAAACTTATCTTTTTTTGAATGGAAACTATAGTTGGCTATGACCTCAAAAAATCGGACATTTTTACAGCTTTTCAACGTTATAATACTCGATATAGTTATTCATAAAAATAACGGAGTTATGGATGCTTCTCTCTCTTATTTTCACTTTTAACGTAGGTAGCCATGAAATAGATTGATTTATTAATAACTATTCCAAACAACATTGAACGATTTTTTATTAGGTAGATCAGATATAACGAAAAAACTAAATAAGTAGGTACTTACTAAAACTGAAGAAATTAAAGTAGGTACATAATAATGGTTAGAATTTATGTTCGAAA
This sequence comes from Octodonta nipae, assembly GCA_034190945.1. Taxonomy (NCBI): domain Eukaryota; kingdom Metazoa; phylum Arthropoda; class Insecta; order Coleoptera; family Chrysomelidae; genus Octodonta; species Octodonta nipae. The sequence goes on along the minus strand of CM067219.1, from coordinate 137,368,339 downwards.
AGTCCACCATTGTTATTTATTGACATTACCGCTTTCCTCACACACTGCCTATCAATTTCTTCAATTGCTTGTAACACGGCCTCCCTTAGGTCACAACGATATAATACTCGATATAGTTATTCATAAAAATAACGGAGTTATGGATGCTTTTCTTTCTTATTTTCACTTTTAACGTAGTTAGCCATGAAATAGATTGATATATTAATAACTATTCCAAAAAACATTGAATGATTTTTTTATTAGGTATATTAGATATAACGAAAAAACTAAATAAGTAGGTACTTACTAAAAACTTAAGAAAATAAAGTACATAATAATGGTTACAATTATGTTCGAAAAGTCCACCATTGTTATTTAGACAAAAATTGCATCTTTTTAAGATTGACATTACCGCTTTCCTCACCGACTGCCTATCAATTTCTTCAATTGCTTGTAATTTCGCATGCCTTAGGTCACCAACTGCCTAATACTTTTTTTGTATACTTTGTTTTTTAGCGCACCCCATAAATAGAAGTCTATAACTGCCAAATCGAGAGACCGGGGTGTCCATTCGCGTGGGCCATTTCTTCTTATCCATAAGTTTGGATAGATATTATCTAAGTGTTATCTTACTAATAACGAGTTATGAGCAGGTTCTCCATCATGTTGGAACCACTCAATTTCTAAACGAGTTCTCAAATTCAAATTATGCAACATGTCTTGAAAAGTCTATTGCAAGAAATGCAAGTAGCGCTCCCCAGTAAGTCATAGATAATAGGCCCCAGAATAGTAGACCCTATGATACCACATCAAACATGAAAACCAAATTTTATCTGGAGTCGTCTTTGTTCTACATGGAAAGGGTTTTCTTTAGCCGAGATATGCTCATTGTGTCTATTGCACATACCGCAGTTAGTATGTCTCTAAACCACGTACAAAACAAAATACGTCGATGTTCGTCCCCAGCATGCAAAGTTTGAGAAACTGAAAGTCTGTACGGGTAGAACTTGTGCGCTTTCAATTCGTTGACATGTGCCAGCTTCTGCCGCAATCTCACGAGTTGATGTAGATGGATTTTAATTTACCATTGCTAAAACATTTATTTGTGCTGCTTCGTTAATTTGATTACGTTCCTTTGGTGGTTTAGTAAAAGATCCATATCTGCGTAAACTATCGTAAAGCCTCTTAAATGTACATAGAGCAGGTTGACGACGATTAAAATATCTATGAAAGTATTTCTCAGCTGCACAAACTGAATTTTTATGGCATATGATATTCCACCATATTCAGTTTTTCTTCGATAGAATATTCCATTTTATCACGAAAACTTGTCAATATCGACTGTCAGTTCAACACTACTAATGGAATTACTCTCAAATGTGGAAACGTCAAAGTGAAAACAATCTTTTTCATGGCTACCTACTTTAAAAGTGAAAATAAGAGAGAAAATCATCCATAACTCCGTTATTTTTATGAATAACTATATCGAGTATTATATCGTTGAAAAGCTCTAAAAATGTCCGATTTTTTGAGGTCACAGCCAACTATGGTTTCCTTTCAAAAAACGATAAGTTTGTGTCATATCTCGAAAACGGGAGCTGTCATATTCGGGATACAATTTCCTTCAATTTTGATATTTACACTTTTTTTATAATATCAAAAACAAAGGAGCTAGAGGGATTTGACTAAATCGACAGAATTTCATTTTTTCAAAATATCTAGCCATGACTTTTTACAAAAATCCGAAAGTGTCATTAAATTGGGCCAGTAAAACTGCAAATCTTTCCCAATTTAACCATTGCTCTATCTCCGCTAGTTTCCGAGATCCCCATACTGATCATCAAAAAAACTCACCCTTTATACGACTACATATACATAAATAGGAAAAATTCTTTATTTATCAGTTTGTGAGTCAAATATGTGGAGACTCAAAAATGTCAATAATTTTTAAAAATGTCAAATGGTCAAAAAAGTCGAATGTGTCGAAGTTGTGAAGTGTGAATCAATTAAGTGTAAAAAATGTTAAAAATTTAAAATCTCGGAAGCTTGAAAACCGCCAAAAATGTCAAACATTCACTAATATCAAAAATTTAAAAATGTTAAAAAATTAAATATGTAATCTAGTAATGTCAAAAAAGTGGGGGAAATTAAGTCGTTTATTCTAGCAATATTATACAGAAATTAAGCAGAACCACCTCACTACCATGAAATATCTTCACGATCATTTTTAGATACATACCTTTCCTGCGGTTTATAAATATTGAATATATATACATTTTTGCTTAACGAGTGAATCATACCTTTGGAATCCCACCGACAGGAAAGACTTGAATGAGATAATAATACCTGATTTCAGTGTAGTGTATCCACAATCCATTCACTTGCATTCAAATAAATCGTGATGTACAGTGTTCGACCTTCGTGTTATGAACTTTATCAGTTAACAAACATCTCGAGAGAGAAAATGAAGCCTGACGCAGGTGACACTTGTAACGTATCTTTTGTGAGGAGAGTTTTCTTGAAACGCGTATTTATGTAATAAAAGTCTGGAATGTAAACAATTGCTCATAAATTATTTAAGACAAATATTACAAAAGATGGCTCGTTCTTAACGGTTTTAATTGTTTCAAACGTTGAAGATTGTATAAGAGGTTTATTAGATGTTATACAGGGTGTCCCACGGTCGATGGTACCTTAGACGTTTACGGAAAGCGGAACATGGGATGTTTCTGAAAATTTGGTTACCGAAGTAATTGCTCCAGATCTATCGATGTTGCCACATATACCAAAAAGTAGTAACATTTTTTATATTTTAAATGGGACACCCTGTATATGATTTTTGGATTCGTAATCACTTTCTGATTATTTTGTCTTTATACTTCCCTATACCTATCCCTAACGGTTTTCTAGTTATTAATTGTTTTCTATAGTTTTTGTTCAAAACATCGCTCCAATTAAATGTTTGTTACGATGGCATTTGAATTTATAGAAACATAAAATTTTAGAAGTAGTTTACCACTGGCCTATGTATTAGGCTGGAAGAGAGAAGTTTGTTCTGTGTTATACAGGATGTCTTAAAATTCGTGAACTTATTGCTAGATACAAAAATGTTAAGAGATTTTTTTGTAAATGGGACCCCTGTTATTATCAACTAATCTGAAAGGCAATCAAAATCCCTTTCAAATGGTATATAATATTCCTATACCTAAATAATAAGAAATCGGAAATAAAATCAAGTTTATGTAATAATTGGATTATTTTGGAATATTTATCTAGTTAGCGTTAAAATTTTGACAATTAGTTCGATAAGGATTAAAATTGAAGGAAATAACGATTCCAATGAAGTTTTGATGAATCTATTCCTTATTCATTGACAATGTCGAAAAATTACAGCAAGAACATGCAGAAAGTTCAATGACATGTATCCCGATCTATAACCAATGAACAAGATTGCAAAATAATTTCATTAATTATGGGTCAAAACTGAAAACAGAACGACGTTTACCGAAGCCTGTAACTTTTGACGACATCATAAACGTTCTATTTTCGGGCGTATTCCCAAGAGACTATAAGAAGGACAAAAAATGATTTAGGTTTAGCTCGTAACTCTGTTCAATCATGTTTACAAAAGTTCAAGCACTCAAACCAGAAGATTGTCAATTCCAGGTTCGATTTTGTAAAACGATTTTAATCCACACCCAAGAAGGTCCTAACTTTCTAAAAAAATATAATTAGGACAGATCAATCTAAATTTTCCAGGGGAGGTATTTTTAATAGAAGAAACGAGCATTTCTTGGATGACGAAAATCCACATGTCGTCAAGGAAATGGAATTCCACGAAAAGTTAAGTGTTAACGTTATTTGTCTCCTAAAATATGACAAAAAACATTTTCTTATTTGTTTGAAATGTTCCACGATCATTGGTATAGACATTTGGGGCCCTAGGATTGGCCTGTTAGATCACCTGATCTCACGCCACTTGATTTTTACTTGTGGGGTGAATTGAAAAAAAAAGTATTTAGGACACCGGTACTGAGTAAACAAGACCTCCGCCAATGAGTGACCATTGAAGGTTATAAGGAGGGCTACAACTACGGTTATCCAGATTCTAAAATGTTTGGAAGTCGAAGGTCGAACATTTATTAAAATAATCTTCTAATTTTGGAAAATATGCTTTTGTTTTGTATTGTAATTTGTTGATTTTATTATATTTATATTATTTGATGTACTGAAATTGTTTTTTTTTCAGTTATTACCCATAATTAATGAAATTATTTGACAATCCTAGAAACTTTGTCTTGTTCATTGTTTATAGATCGAGGTACATTTCCTTGAATTTTCTGCAATTTTGCTACATTGTCCATGAATCAGATGAAGATTAAGAGAAACTTCCATTGAATAGGTAGTTATTTCCCTCCTATTTAATCGTTTTCGAGTCACTTTCCTTACGATGTGCGCAAATGTATCGAAATAATTGTCAAAATTTTATTAATGACATTTCTCGTTAACACATTTTAACGCTATCTAGATAAATATCGCAAAATAATCCAATTCTTATACAAACTTGATTTTATTTCCGAAACCTTAGTATTTAGGTATAAGAATATCATATATCATTTGAAAGGGATTTTGATTGCCTTTCAGGTTGGTTGATAATATACAGGGTGTTCCATTAAAAAAATCACATTTTAACATTTTTGTATCTAGTATTAAGTTCACGAATTTTAAGACACCCTATATAACACAGAACAAACTTCTCTCCTCCAGACTAATACATAGGCCAGTGGTAAGCTACTTCCAAAATTTTAAGTTTCTATGAATTCTAATACCACCGTAAGAAACATTTAATTGGAGCGATGTATTGAACAAATAATATAGAAAACAATGAATAACTAGAAACCCGGAAGGGATAGGTAGGGGGAAGTATTAAGACAAAATAATCAGAAGGTAATTAAGAATCAAAAAATGCTATCATATGCAGAGTGTCCCATTTAAAATATAAAAAATTTTACTTCTTTTTGGTATATGTGGCAACACCGCAACGTTGAAAATATTTTACATCGATAGATCTAGACTAATTACTTCGGTAACCAAATTTTCAGAAACATCCCATGTTGCGCTTTCCGTAAACGTCTAAGGTACCATCGACCGTGGGACACCTTGTATATTTGCAGGGAATTTTATTTCTTTACTATTAAAACTGGCTCTATTGTTTTCCAGACATTCCCCATGAGGATCAATATAGTTTTGCGTGCGTTTAAGCCAGTTATTGTTCAAGTTTTTCCACTTGATTGACACGCAATTTAATTTGAATGTGACTGAATAAATTTAATAAAACTTAAATTGTGCCTTTAATTACTTACTGCATAAACAATATTTTAATTTCAGTTGACTATCCTATCAAATTAAAACGCAAACAATAATTGTCCTCATATAAAGGTATTAGCCAAACAATTATAACAAATTATAGGTCACTCTCAATAATAACCAAGTTGCTGAAAACTTCTAAAGAACAACGTATTGAACTTATTGTTAGAAAAAATTATAAAATTAACAGTGGACAATTTGGTGACATATATTATATGTGTATGCAATCACTTCCAGAGTCCAATGGAGAATAATAAATACTGGTGTACTACAATCACACTGTTTTGCACCGCGGTTGGAGGCTGGGGTCCAACCACTGACAGAGAGAGCAGTCCGATCGACCTAGTAGCTCTCCAAAATGATTTTTATATACCAAGACTCTCTGGCTCGTATGGTGGAGGATTCGTCGTTGAAACGATCAATCCACGTTCGATTTCCCCCACAGAGCAAGCATTTTTTCTAGTTATTAATTTACACGTCTGCCGCTTGATGGCATTTGTGTGACGGCCGCCATATTGCTGTTACTACCGGTGTGACATCATTTCCTTGGCCGCTATGTTACTGCTAGTCCTCCCTGATCTCTATGGCGAACGTCAGCTGCCATCCGCAATATCTCTATGGACACTGATATTTGAAATTCTCGCCAACAACTGTTTAACCAATAGGAGCGATTACGTCACACGTCACGGGCCGCTGACCAATAGCGTGGGGTCAAAAGGGGGTGGACATTGGCGGCAAAGAGCCGCCTTAGCTGGTTTTGAATATTTTCCAACGACCAAGTGAGGTGCAAGTCCTACTACAAGGATACTAGGACCTTTTCCTGCACATAAATAATGTGTTTAGTGTACCTTGACACTTATATATGCAGATCATTCGTATTTGTCATTAAAAATAATGTAGAACTATGGACTATTAGGTACTTTTCGGGAGTTATTAAAACAGTTCCTAGATTATCGGCTCTTCAATTTTTACTTGGGGATTTATTTCGAGGTGCAGACCACGGTAACAAACCTGACGTTCCTTATTAATTAATTTTGTATTTAGGTTCAACATGGGCTCTTTCCATTAAGCATTTGCTTGCTCTAACAGTAAAAGATTGGGTTCTCAATAATGTAGCAACATTACTCCATTTTTCTTGACATTCTAAATTAATCCTTTCTGATAAGTTTTCCGTTGACCTCACAATAAAACAAAAGGTTTACGATGATCGAGAAGGTCAAGCCACTGGCCATCCTAAAATGGTGAGGTGTCACATCATACATGAATCGCATGTCACATCATATTCGTAAAGATAGATCTCTGAAAAATTCTGGCAATTTGTTCTGACAAAATTCTAAATAAAGTGTCACAGGTAATTTCATTGGGAATAAAAGTTACCCAATTAAATGTTGATGTTGGATGATTCTGACCCTCACAATGGAGGCATGTGGAATTTCGTCTGCCATTTAGTGAAAATTATGGGAATTAGTATTCCATTTGTAGAAAATCCAGATGACTGAACCGCTGAAATTTGCAATGATTGAAATCTACAGGATGTGCTCTGTAGATGTTGCACTTGAAAGTGTTGCTCTTTAAAGCTCTAAACAGTTTTGATGTTTTTCATATTTTTGGTATTTTTCGCCTGAAATTTATTAAATTTTTGACATTTTTGTGAGTTTTTACATTTGCCATTTTTTAAAATGTATTAAATTTTTGGTATTTTTGTGAGTTTTGAGATTTTTGACATTTTACTGATGTCAACATTTTTTCTTTCCATTGTTTTTGATATTTCTGACAATTTAGATATATTTTATTTTTATAGTTCTGTTATTTATGATATTTTAGGTTTTTTTATATTCTTGTCATATTTCAAATTTTTTCCATTTGGTAAATTTTAATAACAACGCAACTACCACATGTCAACTTATAGACAGCCGAGTTGTTATTTTTATCTTTATTGTTTCTTATATGTTTTCCTAAGTTATCTGTTTTAAAAGCTGTATGAATGTTCCTTCTTAATAAATAATGGGCTATTTTTTGAGAGAGAGAACCGATAAATAATCTTCATAAACTATTATTTTTGTGTTATAATCGTACAGGTTTAAAATGTCATTAAAAAAGTTATTAAATCTCTCAAATGTTTCCACTTTGCAACAAATAAAATTGCATTTTAAGTACATACGAACATTAAAATTTGTCGAAAGTTCTGAGCATTTTAAATGAAGCATTTAAAATGTGTGATGCATTCATTGCTCAATTTACAAGAACCAGTAACAAGGAAGCGCTTCTTAAGACTAACTGTCTTCGTTGATGCTAACAGCATTTGCTACGTTTGAAGTTAAAACCAGCACCGTTATATTATTAAAGGTAAATCTAAATATTGTGTATTATAAATAAAAAATTCCTTACTATTTTTAGACAGTCATAACTCAAGAATAACACGTTTGTTTTGAAAACCGGTCAATCATCCCGAAACAATATTAACAGATGTTTGTAAATGCATAGTTTTGCCTTTTAAAAACGTCTTGAAATCGACCTGTCCACACATGTCAACGTCGTATCTCGATTCTTTTAATATTCCAAATTCGTTGCTGTCATGTTGACGTTTGGTACGTCATGTGCCAATTAGGTTTTTTAACGACGTGTATAGGAAAGCGTTAATGTCAATGCTTAACGTATACCATGTGTGGGCACACAAATCTAGCGTTGTTTCTCAGAGAACGTTTCGGAATTTTAATGGACTGATTGTTAATTACTAAGAAAATAAGTTAAAATGCCAATGCGGTCTGTTTTAAAACAAACGCATAGAAATGAGCTGTAATCTGAAATGGATATGTTTCGGTATTGATCTTGTCTGTTAGGCATATAGTAGTTCTCTAAGAGTGCATTTGTTTTTAAAACGCTCTTTAGTAGCCCTTAATCAAACTGGTCTTAGTTATTACAAGATTTACAGCAGAAATGATATGTTTGTGTGTTTATTCTACAACTTGCAAACGTTTTCATTGATTCTCATGTTAAAATCGCCAAAGGCTACCTTGTTGTTAAAGTCATGATATTAGCTTAATATACGGAGTGGCCCATCGAAAACAGACTGGCACGGTTTACGGGTTTGCATACAATAATACGCATGATGATAGTGATATAAAATTATTAAAATATTGGAACAAATCGCTCAATATTGCTCTAGTTTTACCTGAATTATATTCAAAAAGTATTTTCATTTATCCAACTAATGATCTTTAGGATTATAGTACCTATTATAAATAACATAAACCAGAAAAACAGAAGTGTCGATAACATTAACATGAAAAGTTTAAAAACAATATCGAGATTTATAGTTTAACCAATTGGTTCTAGATCATATAGCAGACCAGATATTTCCTTGGTGGATTCTTGAATTTTCGAGAACTTTAACAGAGCTAGCCGCCTCGAGGCGCCAGACAAATGGCTTTCTGGATTCCGCGAAATATAGGATGAAAGTCGATTCCCCGAAAAATCGGATGAATTCCCCTAATAATATCCTTAAATATGTGGACTCAAGATTTAAGAATTGACATCTAGAATTTTCGGGGAAACTAGCATACAGATATTCCGAATCTGGAGCTGTTCCATTGCTATTAACCTGTAACTCCTAGGTTAAAATTTTCAGGTTGACTTCACCTGTCAGAGATATTAAATACTCTCTTCGAGGGGTCATTCTTTTATTTTTATCAATTGTTTATCAGTAAATCGAGTGTAGAAGGAATAACATTTTTAAAAAGATATATTTATACATTAAAATCTACATTTACGTATTTTGTGGTATCTAAATAACTTTAAAAATGAGCGTTTTCTGAGCATAATAAGAATCATTACTAAAAAGTAAAAATGAACTCAATTGGGTAGACATTTCAAACAAAAAATATATGTACTTTGAAACTTTATTTGAAGTTTGTGCCAATCCTGAAAATATAACTTGTGTAAGTACATATAATATTTTTTTGTATAAAATATTGAGTTATTTTTTACTTGTTAGTTTAATTATTTTGATCATGCCTTACAGTCGGATATTTTTTTAAGTTGTTTATCTAAAGTCGGGTTTTGATTTTTTAATTTATTTTTGATGACATAATGACACCTCTGCTGCAATTTTCAAAGATAATTAACGTTGTTTCTCAACAAATTTCGATATTTCTGAAAATAAAGATACTATTAAGCAAATATATTTGTTGACAAACCTCGTATAAAATTGAAAAAAGTGGCATGTGATGATTTCCTTTTACGGTTCAGATCAAGGGCGTCTCCAGAAATGGTAGGTTTTGGTTTTTAGGAGGGGGGAGCAAGTCGGCAATTATGGGGTTTATTTCACATATTACGATGCGCCCCGACCCCCTTGATTCAGATCATGTAGATCTTTTTATGAAAAGTAACTTTTATCCTTTGTAGTAATATTACCGTATTTTCTTTTAAGCATAATCCTTTTTTGACAAATCTCGATTACAATTAAAAAATGGATCCTTTGATGATTTTATTTTAACTGTCAGAACCTGCATATCTTTTTTAAGGACAATAACATTTACCTTAATAATATGAAAGTTTTACTCATAATTCCAACTTAATTAGTCACACTGTATAGACAGACGAATTAAGAATTTTCATCTTTTTTGGAAATCTTTTATTCTCATTTAGTTTCATCATTATATCCTACCTGAAATTTAGTAACGTTAATTACTTTTCTGATTTTTTAGAAATAACACAATTGCTGGACCAAACGTTGTTTAAAAGCAAGTTTGGTTTACTCCTTGATGGCAACTTAGAGTTGTTGAAACGGCGTTGAGTGTTTGAATTAAAGGTTTGGTCTTAGGGTCCAAAACTGTGTTTTTACATTTGTGACACACCAAAGGTTCCACAGCATTTCCAATATCTGTTAGTGTGAGTCGGCTTTCTGTAGAGTTCTGTATCAAATGACGATTGTGTTTTTATTATTAGAATATCTAAGAATAAAAAATACAAACCAGAGATGCCACAACTATCTTTTAGAAAACGGTAATTACGTTCAATTAATACCCGCTCCTACGCCATTTTGAGGATCAAATAACATGCAGTCCAATTTACGTCGTAGGTAAATTTTTTTGACTAATCTGGATGTGTATTCATTCAAATAACAGAAGAATTATCCAAATTGGTTCATAACTGACGGAGTTCTGGGGTAACAAACATTTAACAAAAAGTTTGCCGCCCTTACTGGTATGATATTTTGAGTGACCATAGTAATGAAACTGCCATAATTCTCGACCGGAAGATCCTTTTTGATTTTATTTTTGTAGTTAAGGTATTTTTATCCAAGTTTATTTTTTATATAATAAAGTACCCTATCTTGTTTCGTTGCTACAAGTTTGTAACACGCAACTGACAACGACATAAATTCCGTTATGTACAAGAAAACGCCAACCTCATGTTTCGTCGATATTTCTTCTTCTCTATATCATATTTCAAAGCGTTCTTTCGCCTGCTACAAATGTTTCCTGTGCAACCACTATCCTCGACAAGCAGAACTACACACTAGTTGACTGACCCATAAACTCGTATGTTTATCGAGTTTATTCAACTTTTCATCGATTTTTATTTTGTGTAAAGTCGTCTCCCCTTCCTGTGACCCCTTTCGGCTGAAACGCAACACGGAAAACGGGAAAACTTTTAACAAGATTACCATATCGACGGAATGTGCAGAAGAGGGTAAATACCTGGCACACAATTGAACCGAATATTGAGTTCCCTATAAATAGAATCAAGAAACGACACAATAACAATAACAATCGAAGCAAATTTACGGTTTCGTGGTCGGTACACTTCGATAATGAAATTTATTGGATTCATTGTTGCGGTTTAGCATTAGGTAATGTACATACAATGTGGCAAAGCTTAGAAAACGTTTTAAATTAAATAATAATAACTAAACAACTATTAGTTATATTTCCAAAAGTAGTTATTTTTTACAAATTATTTCTTTATTTAATTCTTCTTTCATCGTTTCTTATTGTCCATTATTATTGGGTAGTGTTTTGATATTATATTATCATTCCATGTGTACAAGATTTCCACAAAGCTATAGAAAATCATTGTCAAATGGATGCCGTGTACACCTATTTCCAAATCGCCTTTGGTTAAGTGCATCATGCTACATTGAACTTATTTCTGGTGTTCTCCAAGGGTCCCACCTTGGACCACTACTTTTCGCAATATTTATTAATGACAGAGGCAAATGTTTTTGTAAACTAAAGATAGACTAAACAAGGTCTATTCAAAAATAATGTGAATTTTGATTTTTCTCGAAAAATATTTATTTATTCATTAATTTCTACTTTATCCCCTTCAAAGTAGTCCTCGTCAGATATAATGCACGTTTTTTCCAATCGAAGTAGCACTTAATTCCATTTTTTTGGACAGTAGAAAATTGCCGAACACAAAAAACACTTGTATGACTCTCACAAACAAATTAAACATGTCATATGCTATACAGCTAAAACTGTGAACACATTTTCGTCAGGGGCAGCTGTCCCTTAAGTGCACTCGTGCGCTGAACCACTAAGTTTAATAAGTTTTTAATAAGGTTAAAAAATCAACACAAAATATTTAATAAATATCATTTCAATAACAATGAATTTATCAAAAAACAATTTAAGCTCTAATCCAAACTTGTATTAAGACTTATATTCGCTTGAAAGAATATTTCACCGTGCACTTCGGCTAGCGCACGGTGAAACTTATATAGCTTCTATGAGATACGATATAACACGTTTAGCGCGTGAGATAGAAGATAGTTAATGCAAACTATATGGAGCAATTGGCAGATTCTCGTACGCCGCACGGAGACACCGAGCTCTGCTGATATTGACCGGAGGTATCCGAACGTTTCAATGATTCAAATTTTTGTTTACGTGTTTTAATTAGTGGTTGCTTTGTTTTTGTCCTCGTAGTCTATGAAATAATATTTAATATACAGAGTGTGTGTGTGTTTACATAACTGTGAAAATGAGTATCAACTTTAACATTGACTATATTAAAAACAATAAGAAATCGATTCAAAACAAATTAGATATAAAATTGGCTGGTCCACCTAGGCCATATCTTAAATGAAAAGAAGAGTGCAAAATGAAAAATAAAATATTTACCCAAGTTTTGAAAGTGAAATTTATAATAGATAGAAATGGTTGTGTGGATGTGATCGCATCAATACATTATTTTGTTTTCCTTGCATTATTTATGGCGGGAAATCAATTTGGACGGAAACTGGAGTGACGGATTAAAACGTTTCTTAGAAATACGATGTCTCAGGACTGGCTAAATGCTCTTTCTGTGCTTCGTATGGAAAAAAATACATTCAGTCAATGCCAGACTTTAATAAAAACGTCATTGAACATTTCGCTTTCGAAAAAAGTCGACGAATATTTTAATTAATAAAAAATAAATGCAGTATTAGCAAAGCTTTGGTTTGTTGTATGTTTGAATCCCAATATTTCACCAGTAAAGTGCACCACCAGTTTCATAACCCACTAGCCGCAACTGGGTACAATATAACAAAAAAAAAAAGATAATCGAATGTACCTAGCATAAATGGACAAAAGTCAATTGTACTGTAACAAGTAACAGGTAGAGGGTCAAATACGTTTTATTTTAGGATTTATGAGAAAGGTAGACTTTCTGTCGAAAAAGGTTAAGGTAAGAGTTGTAGATAATCAAAGGATCTATAATGTGTGTTTAAACCATTTTTTGAATAACCTCAAAAATATTGAGAAAACTCTACCAACCAATTTTTAGTTCTATATTTCACAAAAATGATGAGATTTTGATAAGATTTGGTAAAAGTGTACATGTTTGTGTCGCAATGCTTTAATTGAAAATCGAGTTAATTTTATGAAAAATAAATAAAAAAAAACAAAAAAAAATGGTTTCTGCATTTTTCTCCATACTTTCGGGGTTATTTAAAAAAAATGTGCAAACAACTTATACATTAATTAACCTGTACTTTTCCGAGAAATCGTTTACCCTTGAAAGCACATATTTCCGCTTTTATAGACTGTCACTCCTAAGTTTTCCCACTAACTTTATAGTGGTAAAAATTTGTTTTTTTTTGAAATTCAACATTAAGGAAACTGTTAAAGTCATACAGGTTTATAGTAAATAGGGCAGATGGGGTAATTTAAAAAAAAAATCATTATTTTTCGGGAATGATAAAAATCACAAATAGGAGAATTGTTGTTTTCTGGACGATATTTGTGGCATATTTTTTAATGTCTAAGTACTTCTTGGGAAATAACACCACATTAAAGAAAAATTGCTGTATATTCCAAACGTTTCGGGGTCTATGTCAGACCCCGTTGTCAATGGTTAAGAAACTATGGATAAAAAAGGCACAATTCTAAGATGTAAATTAAAATATTTGACAATGTGTATTATTTGATTTCTGACGTATTTTATTTGCAATATACAGGGTAGCACAGAAATTTCTACAGATCATATAATCATAAAGTTCCTTTCAAATTGGAAGAATTTGAAAGGGAGATCTTCAGAAATTTATGTGGCGCTCCTAGGTGCGACTTTGTTATAAAATAGTGCATTCGCCAAAAATGCGACCAAAGAACTTTGTTGATTCAGTGATCACATTAAAATCATAAGGGAAAACCTAGGAAAAACCTTATGAACTATCCCGATATTGGGTTGTTCACAAGGACAAGACCATTAGCAATTTCTTCCTTAATCTCGGCAACCAGGAACGACTGAATCCTACGGAGGTAGTAGCGATACAATCGTTTTCATTTAACAAAATTAAAGCAGACTCTTTTAGTTTTCTTTTGGTGTTGTGTTCTTCTTTGTGTAATATAACTGAATTTTGAAACTGTATTTTATGACCAAGGTCCCAAGCATGTTCGCAAATTTTGGATTTTTCAAATTGTCGTTTTTTTATGTAATTTTTGTGTCCGTTTATTCGAACAATTCAGAGGTCTAGAGGTTTCTCCAATATAGAATTTATTACATTCACAAGGGATTTCATAAATGCAATTTTTTGTATTTTGAGTTGTGTTATTTGGTTTGGTTTAGGAGAATTGTGACAGTTATTCTTTAAATTAATGGAGGCGTGGTTCCTTGTTTATCCACAATTAATATATTGAATGGGAGGTGGGGGCAATGATGGTTTCTATTTATAGACAAAATGAATTTCTGGGAAAGTTAAATTGATGAAGCGTAAAAAATGGTTTAAATTCTCCTCACATGTCATTAAATGAGTGACTGTTGTTAACATATCCAAAATGAAAAGTCAAAATGGCATAAGTTTTAAGAGAACTTAAAATGTCATATATGGCTAAAAGGAAAAAATCTCAAATTATACTGGTTATCAGAAAGAGACAAAAATAACGGTTAGACAAAAAATCTCATAAAATTTCAGAAATGGTAAAAATTTTCAAAAAAGAGCAAACCTAAATTAGAGCACAGTTTTTTAATCGAATTTGGATCAGACTAGTATCAACCTTACTCAGTTTCAGACTGACCCAACACATTCCGAACAAAATTTCGTCCATACTTGATTTCCAAAAAAGCAACTTAAGCATGAAATATATGCATAAATTCGTAAATTTTCTCCGGGCAATTTTGATGATGTTCTTCCAGTTTGTCTTCCGGAATTACATGTCCCATATTGAATTGACATCTTTTTAGATGCGGATAATTTTTTCCACGTTCTAAAATATCTCTTCCAATACGTTTTTTTGTTACCACATGATGTGCATTATAGGGACATATTTCACGATCATCTTTTTTTGATTGCATGATCATGTGTATGGTAAAGTAATACTTTGAAGAATTAGAAGCGAGTCCTTCTTTATATACACGAAGTGCTGAATTCTTTCTCATACCTCCCCTAAAAATATTAATTAGTACATTGATTATTACATGTAAATCTACATTGAGTTATTTCTCCATTTTTTCTTAATTATAATTCATCAACGTTTCAAGTTGATCAATACTTGTAAATTTACATTTAAGTTAAGTTTAGCACAGAAACTTAAATTACCATAAAATAAAATCTTGAATTAATTTATTCAACAATTTTTTTTTGATCCATATTTTAAAATAAAAACTGGAATCAAAACATCATTTCTGTAAAATAATTTTTCATAATCTTAAAATTAATTAGTTCAAATAGTTATTGTTGGTTTTTAAATAACAAATTATTTATTTTGTGTATCACTAATCATATTAACTTTCCAGAAACAAAGAGATATCAATAAAAGTTGATGCATAGTCGAAAAGCAGTTCCATGTATTTTTTCTAAAGAACCGCGTCTTCAGCTATAATACCGAGAACAACAAAATTATATTTAAATGAGGTAATTTTCTTTATTCACACACCAACCGGCCGCCTTGGACGGCGCCTTCTCATGTAACCACTTTTCTGGAAGTATCAACATCCGTCGGCTGAATCAGTTTTGAATTTCAATTTCTCATTTTGCTGACCTTTCACGTCGAAAACATGTGTCCACTGTTAACAGTCAGCATTCTTTTGAAGCAACAGCAGCTGAATACG
Organism: Octodonta nipae; assembly: GCA_034190945.1. Taxonomy (NCBI): domain Eukaryota; kingdom Metazoa; phylum Arthropoda; class Insecta; order Coleoptera; family Chrysomelidae; genus Octodonta; species Octodonta nipae. Next base: position 137,352,454 of record CM067219.1, on the reverse strand, counting down.
AAAAACTTCGGAGACAATAAACAATAGAACGTTAGAAATATTCAATTAGCATATATGGCGACCCACAAAAGAAACAAAGGAATTAAATTCACAGGAATTTTCAATCGGCTTTGCTTCAGTTGGTGAATGCGTTTCGATGAAAACAAAAGCTAATTGTTTACTGTCATTTTATAATTTTTATTACTTAAAATTACAACCCTAGCTCTTAAAATGTTTTTGAGGTATACTTTAAGAGTATGTGTTGTTTACTAACTTAAAGTTATCTCGGCCATTATTCCAATTTTTTACCACTTTCGACATAATCCATGTTACAATTTAATTTTTGAAACTGTTCGATGATATGGTGAATTCGAGGTCGTATTTATCTTGTCCAAAAACAGGGTTCCGGAAACCATTGCTGTGCCAACAAATGATAACAGAGATCAACCTTACACATTAGCTTTTGACATTTGATCATTTAATAAAGAAAAGCTCAAAAAATACGACGCGGTGCTTCATTTGTGCTTGTCAAAATCATATGGGTGTTTCAAAATCCAACAAAAGTGTCAGTTAAGCGGTTTTTTTTCGGACCAGGATGTGCAGAACAGTTTAAATTTATTATTAAAACCAACCGCCGAAGACGGATTTAAACCACCCTGTCAAAAACTGGACCACTCAAAACATCGGGCGCTACCAGTACGTTCACTGGGTGTTACAATTTTGAAAGGGAACATTTTCTTCAAAAGTTCAATTGCAATTTTTTATTTTGTTAATTCAGTTTATAAATTATTGATAACAAGGTCAGAATGATGGATTTTTTTAAATATACAACTTTTTGTCATCCAAGTGTTGTGTTATTTCCTCAAAAACCATAAAAAGGGCGTATGGAAATTTTGGTATGGAATTGTTTTCTATTGGGAGCTTCACTATAGAACCGTCCAAAACACATCTCCGTATTCACCAGATCTGGACCCAACTGACTTGTACCTTGTTTGCAGATGTCAAACAAATGCTACCGGCAATAAGATTCAGCCCCGATGATGAGGTATAACCTCAAGTGAAGCCTATTTTATTTGAGGCAAAAGACAAATCTTTTTATTGTTCACTACCTTAATTGCAGTGTTAGAAACCAATTGGACACAACTACGCAATAAGATAAGTGAAGTAGCTATTGAAGCTATTAGAGAAATAGAATCGAGTAAAGAGAACAACAATATTTTAAAAGAATGATATGCATCGGATTTAGAGAAACATTATATAAAGGATATAGGACCTCGGGAAGAGAAACACCAGCAACCTACAAGTTACAAATCTGATTAACACAGGGATAGGATAAAAACAATGTACAAGAAACCGAAGCTAGTCTTTCTAAAAAAACTTCACACACTTATCAAGTAATGGAAAACCTTGACTCGGGAGTATAGGTACATGCAAGCCACCCGCAGTGTCGCGACCACTATGATTTCGTTAATCACGTCTTGGTTCCATCTATCATCGATCTCAATGTCCAGATATTTCAAGAATTTTGCGGGCCAAATAAAAACCCCCACGTTGATAGGGGCTGCTAAAAATGACGCTTTCTATCCTCTGAGGGTCGCCTTAGTAAAATTCGAACGAAGTTTTTCCCAATAGGTGGATTGGAAGACGTACAACAATTGAATGGCCACTTAGATCTCCGATTTGAGTCCTCTCGACTACTTTTTATGGGGTCATTTAAAATGAAAGGTATATTTCAAAAGATCAGACAATGTTGCAGATTTTAATGTTAGGATAACTGTAGAAATTAACAACATAACCCCTTTGCTCCTACAAAAAGTGAATGGTAGCCACTTTAAACATTTAATTTAATTATTATTAGATGAAAAAGCAGTGTAGGCGGCAAATTGCCGATGGAACTGCAACATAGAATACCATTTGAGTAAGAAAAATTAGCTGAATTATATGGGCATAGTAGTGACATATCGATCATATAAATTCTTAAAAGAATTTATGGATGTAGCATTCACTATTTCGGAGGGCACCGAATTCCATGAACCTACGATTCGGTTGGATACTGAAGAATTGTCGACACAACTTATAAAATCTTTCCGGGCACAATTTTAAATTATGACCTCTAAGACGGCTGTTCAGATTAATTGTGAATACACTTAAGTTCACCGAATAAAAACCATGAAGAATCTCATAAGTTTCAATAAGATCACCACGTAATCGCCTGTCTGTAAGTGAAGTGATGCCCAACTTCTCTAGGGCCCAACTTCTCTAGGCGTTCCTCGTATGGACAATTACGAAGGGCAGGGCACAGTTTTGTGATTCTACGTTGAATACTCTCTTCGAGGTGTCATTCCTTTGTACGCAAGACAATATATATTATATATAAATATAAATATATATTGTTTCTGGTCGGGAACCTTCATCAGTTGCGCTTCCCACAATTGAATGTCCTCTCGAACACTTCTTTATGCATTTGATGCATTTCGAGAGGACATTCAATTGTGGGAAGCGCAACTGATCAAGGTTCCCGACCAGAAACAATATATATTATATTTATATATAATATATATTGTCTTGCGTACAAAGGAATGACACCTCGAAGAGAGTATTCAATATCTCTGACAGGTGAAGTAACCTGAAAATTTTGGTTGGTTGGTTTGGTTGGGCCTTCGCCAATAGCATTAGCCAGCCTCGAGTTAGAAGAGGTGCATAATTAAATGCGTCTGTAACCCATCCTCCTCTATATTAGCATTTTCAGTAAAAATCAAATGAAAAACTTAAGGCTTAACTAAAATCTTCTTCTTTCCTATCCCTTCTCCTCTTATCTATCGAGAACAGCAATTGCTTGGAACAGCTCCAGACTACTTTAATTTATTATTAACGCTATTTACAACGTGTGGGCCGTCCCGCCATTTCCCGGAAGTCAACATCGTGACATTCTGTAGGAGTTAAAGAGAGACAGCAATTGCACGGAACGGCTTCGGAACCTCTTGAAAATCCTAGATGTCGGTCTTACATCTCGCGTCTTCAAATTCTACGTTGAGTCTGTTCAAGTAGATGAATATCTTTAGCAAAATATGGACGGGAACTGCAAATTCAAGTGATGGACGTATATAGGTTTTGTATATTTTACATAGCAAAGTAGGAGACATATTTTTAAAAACCAAAGAAATTATGTATGCCATAGAGTTGGCTTTTTTGTTACTTTGGAAATATGAGCAGACCATTTCAAATCGTTAGAAAAAATTAATCCAAGGTCTCTTTGGGTAATAACAGGGACTATTCGAGTGTTATGAATAAAGTAATGATTATTTGGGTTGTTGTAACCAATGTGCAATACCGAATACTTGTCGGAGTTCAAGTGAAGACACCAATCACTGCACCACTGTGCTAACTTAGCAATATCACTACTTAGCTGGTTATCAGTGGCTAATGGATTCCCGAAAAAATTTGGTGTCGTCCGCATACAGCACTGCATCTGAACCAAACAGCAAAGCCAGGTCAGCGACACAACACATTAAACAGCAGAGGCCCGAGAACTGAACCTTGAGGAACACCACTTATTACTTCGTATGATTCGGACAGTTCATCGTGCACCCGAACGCGAGCCGATTGACACGTTAAAAAGTCTTTAATCCAGTCTAACAATTTTCCCTGAACACCATATTGTTCAAGTTTATACAATAACCGGCTATGAGGTATTAATTGTAAAATAAATTGAAAAATACTTCCTGCACATTAAGTGACATTATTATTTTCTTCATTCTACGTTACTGTATCAAAATTTTACATTTTAAAAACCATTTTTATCAGTTATTATTACACCAAATTTGAAAAACTTGATATTGCTGAACAGACAACGAAAATGGCTTTATAACAAGGTGCAAACGACCCCCGTCTCATTTAAAATTTAGGAGGTGCTCATTATTCAGACGGGGTGCAAGAATTGTCAAACTGATAAAAGAAATTGACCTGTTTCAGTTTTTTCCCAAAACAAAATTCATAATAACGCTTTCAAAAAGAATTTATTTCATACATATGGAGCGCACTCTAAGTGAAACCTTACATCGAGGTGGGTTGATCACAGACCGTACAAGGCCCGAAAATGAATCCTATGTACATATATCCAAAACATTTTCAGCAGTGCTCACTTGAACGTACTCATATACAATTCAAATTTCATTATGTTATTGTTTATTGTATCCGTGGATATGAATAATGCATCAACTCTACTAATTGTCATATTTGTTGAAACGTTCTCGAAAGACGAAACAAAGTAACACACAATCCTACTAATTAAAAATTTACATTTGCGTTGTAAAAATAGTTCAAATGACCGTAAGGTTAGCGAGACCTTGACAACGGATAGCTGAGGTATCTCGTTCGCGACGCGAGTACAAAGAAATGCCATAAGTGTATGTAATTCTTACACAGCGCGAGTATAATATAGTGATTATAAGATTCGTGTTTAGATTTATTTACGACGTCTTGTATACGGAGAGTCGCGTTAACCCGGCTACCTACTTTACAGTAAATTATTTCCGGTGACATTCTAATATGTGGTCATTTTAGTATCCGTTCAAACGGTTTCTTGTTGAATGCAGTTCGAAGCAATTTCAAGTGTTACATGAGCGTAAGCAATGCCAACCTAAAGATAATTGAAAAGGAGTATATTACATTTGAACTTCCTTCGAAAGACTGAAATCTCATATTTCGTAATAAACATGATTTAGTAACAGGATACGTCACATTTTATAATTTTCTATGCGTAAGTATTTGGTTGGTAAATAACAATCCCCAAGTTTCTTATTTGAAAACAGAAGCACACTTTAACAGAAATACACAGTGCGGCAAGTCCGTTAACTGTTTTGCATAAACATCGATAGGTTGCAAAAATGTAGTTTATTGTCAAACTACAATAAATATAAAAAGTAAAGTTTATGAGTTACAACTTGTGTTCAAACTGCATACCACCCTCATAATGCATTTTTGGCATCGCTTGAGCATGGAAAGGCGGGCTTTTCAAGAATAATCTGTTTTTGCACGGAGAACTTCGAATTCCTCTTCAATTCTCTTTTTCAAGTGTTCGATATTTTGTAGTGGGTTGGCGAACACTTTATCCTTCAGGACTCCCCACAAGACAAAATCCCATGGCGTTATATCTGGCGACCGCGCGGGTCGATTCTCCCTCTTCTTCCTATCCAATCGCCAAACTCGTCATTGAGAAAATCACGAACTTGTAGTCCGTAGTGTGACGGGGCGCCATCTTGCTGATAATATCGAATATTTGCTAACTGTGGATTATTTTCAAGTTCTCCCTTTAAATCTATGAGAAGTTCTAAATAATTTTCCGCATTCACCGTTCCATCAAAGAAATACGGACCTGCGAGACCACCAGCATAAACACACATAAAGCACACGTTATACCGGGAAGATTTAACTCTTCTTTAATGGTTATATGAGAGTTTTCAGGAGCCCAATATACACAATTGTGACGGTTAAGTCGCCCGTTCAATTGAATTGCGCTTCATCAGTCTAGAGAACGGATTGATTAAAATTTGCATCTTTTTTTTCGATTTTTTTTTTCAACATCGACGTAACTACGGTCTGATACCTCTAATTCAAGACGTGCAGATTTGGTTGGTACTTCAACGGACGCTTAGGCAACGAGTGGCATATTTTCTTCTGTGACTACGGTGGAGGGCCAACTACTGAGCAGCTTATCTAAAACTGATTCTAATTGGGAAAATTTCTTCTGTAGTTTGTACACCATTTGTCTCGTAGTAATAGGTCTACCAGGATGCAGCGCCGCAAAGTCTACAAAAATATTAGTGTAATCACCACTGTAACGGAGGTACCCTGCAACCAGACATACGCGCTCGGCTGTCGTATACTTAACACGTGGCTGGTTTGCCATAGCCATGTGAACTAGACGAACGTCACTCGTATACTAAACTTTTGCCGTGCCGCATCTGCTCCCAAAGATGCTGGAGGACGAAGACCGCGCACGCGTAGTTCTTGATATCGTTAACTGACTTTTGCCACACCTGGTATACTCATGATAACCTGTGTGCTCAATTCACTTCTTTTCTGACGTTTCTGGCTATTCGATAACTTGGTATTTTTGTTTATCAACTCCAAATTCTGTATTGGTATGTTTTTGGTTCAGTCAAGACATGCTGTCAGTGAGACTCACCGTAAGCCACATATTCATTAGCATACCTAACTCGAACACCTGGAACCATATATAGTAGAGATACTTAAGGTCCCCCGAGTGTACACCATAAAACGCTCCCTATTCCCCTATTCCTATTCTCTCACCTCACACTACATACCAGACTTCCGCTAGCTCCTCCACCTCTATACCGTTCACCGCCCATTCCACGAAACTGTTGACCTTTCTGCAGTTTTCCTTAATCTCAATCCATGCGTTCCCCACATATCTTCCACCTACCGAAGTGATGAACCCATAAAACTTTCGGAGTCACGGCAGTCGATTCCAGGCTTTGTTTCTGGCGACAAGGCGGTGCCCGTTAGTAACTAGGGAAGGAGAGGGCCCCCACCCTCGAGTGTGACTTGTCAAAACCTTACACAAGTAGTTCGCCGGACACACTTTCCTTCGGGATTGAGCGAATGGGAACGAGGTTCACTTGTTAAGCCTTTAATACAAGTAGTCGTCAGACCTGCTTTCCTTCGTGATTGTGGCGATGAGACGACCTGGCGGGTAACAGTGGGACCGTCGCTTGAGATGTCGGGTCATCGCCCTGTATGGGGCGCGACCTAGTATTCGAGACGAGCACCCTCTTGCCTGTTACTCCTAAAACTGGGCCATAGCGTCCCGCAAGTTGAGGCACCTACACCTCGAAAGTCGGATGTTCGCTCGTCCAAAAAAGTAAAAGGGGAGATTCCCGTCAAATAAGTCGAGTGTGTAACCCATCGGCGTGGACTATCTTAAACGAACGGGGGTGTTCGTAAGATACCAAAATGGGGAGTGCGGGTGGAGAGAAGTCCCCACTGGGTTATAAGCACCCATACCCTGTAAGGACCTGTATCGGGTATATGTTCAAAGTTCTATGGTTTTACAGTTAAGCCAGCACCGAATGTCTGACATCAGGAGTGTTTTCCATTCCGCCGTCTTTGTTGATTGCGTCCACTTCTGCTGCCATTCCTCAGTATTCCTTTCCTTCTCGCTATTTTCTACCTTGTTTTATGTCTCATTTTTCTATTCTTATACACTCTCATTCTCTCCCTTGGTACCAGCACCATAGAAAGTTCCCAGGTCTGCACATAAGCCGTCCAATAAGCAGAGGCCATCTTCAGAAGGCTTCACAGCATTCTTAAAAACATCGCCGTTCTTAGCGCTCCAACCCATATCTGCATTCCTTACATAAGTATCGATATTACAACGCTACATATAACCTTTCGCCTCAGGGTCCCCGGTGTCCCTATGTTTTGCAGGTTGTTTTTTCCGTGGACCCTCCTGATATGCTTTCATTCAGTACGACGCATTTCGTATTAGCATGTTGCTTATCTAATGTAGTCCTCTTCCTCGGTCCCATCACATCGGCATCTACTTAAAACTGATCACCTCCCTTCTTGTCAGGTATTTCTGGATAACGGCACTGGTTTTATCAAGCGCCACTTTTAGCCCATACACTTGACACTAAGTTCCACCGTTTTGCTCGGTTAGCAATAGCTCTTTCCAACAAGGCTCTACATCTGTAGATTTGAGTATTATTAATCATTATGTACTTGCTTCCTTAAGTTTCCTCTCTTATGAATTTCCCACTTTCTTTAAGAGTTTAATATTCTCCCATTCTACTCCACTGGTCTCCGGAAATTCTTGTTCTGGTGTTTTTTTATCTTTACGTCAAAGGTCGCGAAGTTTCACCCGTATATTTATGGCCACAGGCACAAGGTGCACTTTATACGCAATTCTTGTATTTTTGGGCTACGTTGAACGCTTTTGTACGCATAAGAACAAAATGCATTGAATTTTAAAAATCATTTTAGTTCGTACTGATGATTTACGTAGAATTTAACAAAGGTAGAAACCGTTGGCACCTAGTCCAACTCGTACTTCACACAAATTATTATTGATTGGCTTGAATTTTTTATGTTATATTCAATAAATTGTTGATTCTTTGTTGTGAATTGTTCACATTAAGATAATAATCCGTATAATTTAATCGTTAACACAATATGTTTTGTGTCAGTTTATGTTTATTTATAATTTCGCTAGTCGATTATTTTACATAACTTCCTAAAACCAGTTTTTGTATTTTCATCTAGTCGGTTATTGCATATAAATTGCAATTATTATAGTTAGCATTTCGTATTAGCATGTTGCTTATCTAATGTAGTTTTTTGGTAGACCTTAGGACATTTCCTGCTAATCACTGGGAAAATCATTAAATCATTTCTTGATAGTTGAAAGTATGAAACTTCTTTGTTTTGATAGAGTGATGTAGTTTTATCTGTTATCTGTTTTGTAGTTGGAGTCTTGAATTGATTTGTATAAATACTGTTCGGTGAATTTCATAAATATGGTATTAAGAGTCCCGCCTATAAGTTGTTTGAGTCATACCTATGTAACCGAAGGCAAGTGATAAAGATTAGTAAACGCAATGCATTAGGTAAATCATTGGAGAATTTACCAAATGTCCTCTGCTCTTTGTTATCTATGCAAATGACATTAATGATGCAATAATCTACAATACTTCAAATCTATCCGGTTATGCTGATGATGCAAACATTTTAGTAAGTGCACCTAATAAGAACCAACTTATAATGAGTGCAGAGATCAAATTGGTGAAAGTTACAGAATAGTTGTTAGTTGAAATTACTTGATCTTGTATTACCAGTAAAAAGAGTTCCGTTTCAGGTCACACCACCAGAGATGCTGAACTATCGACATAATCGTGGTTGACGTCATTCATATGTCTTTTCATGAAGGAGATTCTCTTTCCAGTTGAGCAGTTTCTGATCAGTTCACTGGTGGTGCAACTGGACTTGTTGTTCTGTCAGTCGCAGTGGGGTGAAGACATCAACTTGGTATATGCCTCTGTGTAGCTCAGAAAATTCTACACGAGCTTTTGGAAGTGACTACACAAATTAAAATCTTTGGATGGTGATTTTGAGCTTTTGTTAGTAGAACTCGAACTTTCCATTGTAATTGTTCAATGTTAGTCTTACACCAATTAACTATACCGAAAGAGTAACTAAGCACTGAGCAAGCGTAGGTGTCTTACCCGTTTATAGAACTCTCTTGTTCAGTCCTTTTTCATGGTGGTGTGATCAATACCTTAAGCCTGCTTTATTCCAAGGTGTTTATAAGTATATTCAATTGAGCTGTCATCTCCCATTTCGTTGTGCCCCTGCTGTATTTTGTCTTTAACTATATTAATAATTCGGCATTTGTCTAGGCCAAATTGCATATGGGTATCCTTATAGAAGTCTTCTAATAATTCAAGCACATCATGCAGCTGTTGTTTCGTAGCTGCCCTCAACTGTAAGTCGTTCATGTATAACAAATTGTTTATCTTAAATGCTTGTACGTTGTAGGCTGAAAGCAAAGTTAGTCAAGTTCAGTTTATTTGAGAGAGGGTTCATGGCAAGGCAGAACCACAGCGGGCTAAGAGAGTCTCCCTTATTGTTAAAATTATTGGGTCGAATATATCTCTACGTTTTCATTGTATCATTCAAATCATAGAATCAAATTTGTTAAAATACTATTACAGTAAATCCGTGATATATGCTCAACTTTTTTTCATTTACTCACTTCCGAAACCTGCCGTAAACCGCACAAGATCTTTTTATGTACACTAACTTTGTTTTTGACTTAAACACCTTGTGCTGTTTTTGGTAGGTTTGTCAAAGAAGAAACCATATATATTGATTTGAAAACAACACTGCTTAACGAGATAAATGCCTCGCATGCGGTATATGTGCCGGGATCTAATATTTGAAAAAATCAAACATTTTTAATATAAAGTATATATAATAACGCTATTATCCCTTGCTAACTGCAGCATATCAAGTGCAGAAGAATGTGAAATATGGCCATCCAAAATGAGCAAAACTTTTCCTTGAGGTATCACAGAGATAACATGTCCCCTCGGCCATCTCAGAAATAACTCTGCATTTATATTTTATGGTCATAAAGACTTTGGACCAGGAGGTAGGTCGTCTATAAATTCTTCTTTTTTATGTACCTACTGCATTACAGTAATCTACTGTCGTCAAGGTTTCGCCTTTTTCGCCAGAATTTATCTGGCTTATACAAAAGATTATTTTCTTCTAGAACTTCTGTAAGCAAGTAGGATTCCTTTCTAAAAAGCTTTGAAGCCAATCATTTCCTGCCACTTTTCTTACTGTGTTAAAATTATGTTTTACTTTCAACTTTTCCAAAAATTGGTAAGTTAAGGCACCAACAGTGCTTCTGTCAGAAGAAAATCTAGAACATTCTAGCTTCTGAATATGAGCCACCAACCGGTGTTCATTTTCTTATCCAAGAATTGTATGTTTTCCTAAAAAATATAGGTATTAAAGTATTACAAATGTGAAATTGAAATCAAATTACCGATCTTATTTTATAATTTTCTTATTTTGAGTATGGTATACTTGTCTTTTTACTATATCATCACTATCTCAGTCTTGGATTTCTGCTAGGGCTGCCAACAATGTATCCTCGTCCAAGTTGAGCGCAGCTTTTACGCTTGTACTTACCAGGCATTTTTAACCTGAATCATTATAATCATTAATGTACGGTTAGGGAAAGATGCCTTTACAGGCGACTATCCCAAAACATACCAGAGCATATACGAGGGCTGCCTTTTATATTTCGGGATTAGAGAACAAAAACAAATATTAATCATCGAAAATCGCTTTATTGTTTTTCAAAATATTCCCGATGAAGATCTATACACTTTTGCATGCGTTTGAACCAATTGTCGAAGCACTTTTTCCACTCTGATTGAGGTATCTCCAAAACATGCATTCTGAACGCAGCAACCGCTTCTTCAGGTGTCGAAAAACGTTGACCTCTCAGTTTTTTTTACGTACGGGAATAAAAAGAAGTTATTTGGTGACAAGTCAGGACTATACGGCGGATGACTCATCAAATCGATGTTTTGAGTGGTCAAAAATGCAGTTGTTTGAGCCGATGTGTGAGAGCTCGCATTGTCGTGGTGAAGAGTGATCCGTCTTCGGCGGTTGGTTTTCCTCATTTCTTGGAAGACCACTGGCAAACAAATGGTTGTGTACCACTCAGAATTGACTGTTCTGCGTTGTTCTAGTGGTACGGTTGCGACATGTCCAGTTTTTCCGAAAAAACAGGCGATCATTTGCTTGGAAGTGCTTCGTGCGCGAACAACTTTTGTTGGATTCGGCTCATCTTGAAACACCCATACAGTCGACTGCTGTTTACCTGTCAATATGTCATAAGTGTTTTGAAGCACCGCGATCGCAGTTTTTGACCTTTTCTTTCGACCAATCGGCACGAGCCTTTTTGAACGATTGACAAATTTTTTTGACATTCAAATGTTTATGCAATATTGAATGTATGCTGGTCCCACTTTGTGTAAGGTTGACTCAATCTGACGATAGGTCACATGACGATCTTGCAATATCAGTTCGCGCACAGCATCAATGGTTTCCGGGACAACTGTTTTTGGACGACCTTCACGAAATTCGTCTTGGAGTGAACTACGACCTCGATTGAATTCATCATACCATCGATAAACAGTGGTCTTTGATGGAGTTTCATCGCCAAAAATTAAATTAAGTTCATCCATGCACTCTTGCTGATTTAATCCACGTCGAAAAGTTTCACGATTTAATTCCTTTTTTTGGCCGAGATGAATCTTTTAAGTTACTGTAAACAACACATAGCGCTCGTATGTCAAAACGTTCAGAGTTCGTATAACCTCAAAAATGTCAAACTTTACGATAGAGCTGTCAGTTGTCAGATTGCAACACTAGGGTTGTCTAATCCCGAAATATAAAAGGCAGCCCTCGTATCAGTATTCATAGGAATAGATGACTTCGGAGAAAAAAAAGATAAATCTACATACCCTACTCCTTAATTTGAAGTACAAATTTTTGTTCATTTATCAACTCCAAATCATATAACTATCACATTTAGACAACGAGTCTAAGTAGTTAATTTTGAACATTCCAAAATTCCAAAACCTACTTATTTCTTTCAGATACATTAAAAATGTGCATAAATAACGTTTTGTTTATTTTTATACAATGTTATTTTTTCTTTTGGAAATGAAGTAATGTACGAAAATAATTCACCAGACAAAAATGTTGTATTTTTAGACAATAATTCCGATTGGAAACTTAAATTATAAACAACATTCGTGCATTAATTTTTCTAGGAAGCCCCTCATAATTTTTGACCTGCAAATTTCGGCTCCGAAGCTCGAGCGGGCAAACCAATCAATGAATGTCGCCAACAATGACCAACCCCAGTCGCAATGACTACTACTTAACGTTAATCGAATTAAAGGATGACGTCACACCGTCTCGGACGGGATTACTGTCGGAGTCATCGTGATAAGTCACAGAGCAAAGTCGAAGAAGGCATCTGTGTGCATTCTCGTTGAGCCCCCCAACCAACACGGTTTTATTTATTAATTGTCGGTCTTCTGAAGGAAGGTATTTCGTGTGGGCAGAAGACCGCCGTCGGATAATTCTGCGAACAATTTGCAGATTCTGAAATGAAGTTATAAAATTCCGTACATTATAGGTCTCAATTTGTACATTATCGGTCATAAACAAATAAAGTAATAGTTTTGTTATTATGAAGCAACTAATGGAATTGTTTTCAAACTAGTGTCTGCAATGATATGCTGTCCAATAACATAGTTCCTGACCTGTTTAACATCTTGGTGAGCTTAGGCGCATATTATTGTTATTCCCTTCATGATATTGGCATGTCTGTGACATTGTCAAATCTATGTTTAATCCTTCACATGATATTGGTGTTTGTAAAGAGAATAAATAAATGAATAAATAAATAATTTAACCTTGGGTGGTAGTTATTGATGACAGTTCTATGGATATTGAGTTATTATGCCGGGCAGCCCAAAAAACCCGAAATTTTTTCTTTGAACTGGGAGAAGTTCGAAAATGTGAAATTTGTAATGATAGTTTATTTATAGTCACAATTTTCATATTTATGAACAATTTTCTGAACTTCCTTCTCCTTCCTTCTTCCACTTAGGCTTAAAGCTTGTTCTTCATCGATTGTGCTCTAAGGTGTGCTAAATCTTTTTACCAGGCATCTATGACTTCGTTTACCTAGAGGCGAATTATCCTTGATCTATTTTGCTAGTCTGTTTTGCACCATTCTTTATATGTGTGTATTCCATCTTTTTTCCTGATTACATTTGTCATTGAGTCTCGGGATACATGATGGCCTTGGCAAGGTCACGCCGGTTTTTATTTTTCTATAGTACCTATCAACCTTTTAAAAGGCACATCACCAAACTGAGAGCAGTTTCTAGTAAGATTGTTACTGTATCATTGGTTAACTTTAGTTTTTAGGTTTATCTTGCTGCAAATTCCCTACAACTATTGTCTTACACTTTCTCTGTCATAAAGTTTTAAAAAATTGTCATTTGTAGCTGTTCAGAACACTCTATCTTTTTGGGTTTAAAATAGACAGCCTTTATATTTACATATGTATATTCTCAATTGCTTGGAATAAACTCTGCCTTAAGCGCAATCGCGGTAAGAAGAAAAAAGGAGACTCTCTGTTCGCCTCTCGTCCAGTACGGACCTCCCAAGAAACTCTCAAGCAGAAAACGTTTCCCTATGTGCTCGCTAGTGCAACCCCAAAGTGCGTGTGCAGCTATTACCTACTCACTTATTGTAAACCCCCTCGTGAGTGCGCATTGCCCAACAATATAAACTTTAGTTGTGCCTAAGAACCCAGGGTTAAGGCCAGCTACCCGCGCCGAATGCAGACAAATACATGGATGGCAGATTTCCCAAGGCTTTTACTAGATCTAACTCGTAGATAAGGTGAGAGTTTTCTTATGAAGAGCAATTGAGTTTTTTATCAAAATAGAACCGCACAAAACTACAGTCCACTTAATCAAATTCACTACAGTAGGTATATCGCACATTTCCATTACTTAATACTAAATACAAACCTAGATAGAAAATATATGATAACATTAGTAATTCATATGTACCCATCCACTTCTGCACTTACAGACCTTAATAGAAAATTATCAAAACATCAGACAGTTGGCGTTCCAATATAACCAGAATTGAGTCAGTTTTGAAAGTCAGCCTTATCGATAACCTATTATGGTAAAATGTTGTATTTCACCTAAACCTGCATCCTTAGAAACCAATCAAAACAAACTCTTTTTGTCACACACTATCATGAGATAGCTCCCATCTGATGAGGATATAACCGCAACTGAAGCATGTTTTGAGGCGAAAAACAAAACGTTTTATAAGAATTTCGAATTTTGGAATAAATGTCTTTTAACTAGTCTTGTGTGTCTACTTGTTAATATTTTCCACTTAATATAAACATATCTCTTTGATTCTTTCTCTGTCTTGTAGAGTTTTGCGGGTAATTCGGACAAATACCTTCATTTTTGATGTGGCTAATGTCCGTTTTGTCTTAGATTTGTCAAGTCTAGGTTCAGAGGTGTACAGTAGTAGGTCTTGATGGGTTTTATGGTGCACTTATAGTATCTTGTGTTTGTGTTTAGATTTAGAATCACTATCCCCATGATGCCACAAAACCCAAACTCCACCCCGGTCACACGGTGTGGATTAATATTTTTGTCCTAAATACATATTAATACAATAATAACATTTTCAACAACAGAAACGGTCCATAGAATTGGATTTTTTATTGAGATTGCTTGAATATATAAAATATGCTGAAGTTATTTGAAAACATATACTTCCTGAGTGGTTCTATTTTTCTACAACATAAAATTTTATCAAAAACATTCAAAAAATATTTTATTATAAAATTTGGTGAAGGTGCGGGTCGTTATTAAAGGTAATTAACAGTATTTAATTCTAGGATGAAATTAAGTGATTCTGAATAAATCTTAATTAAGCCATTTCAAAAAAAAAATGGTCCTCAGTTCGTTTGTCTATACAGTGTGTCTATTTAAATAGGAATTATATCGAAAACTTTTTTAAGGAAAAATTGTATTATCAATAAAAACAAAACTAAAATGCAATCTTCAATGTTTTTTTTTCAATTGAATCCAAAGTTTGTTAAAAAATATGAATTTTGCGCAAAATATCAATTTTTTGGTAAAATTTAGCTCAGGAGAAAGTATTAAATAATGTAATTATGGCTATTCGAATTAAGGATAAAATTAATTGGAAATAGAGTATTAGAATTGTATCAAAGAAAATTAACCGACTTCAAAAAATATAGAAATTCTCAATTCTTCTGTATATACACTGTGACCACTTCAATTGGAATCATTTGGTAAATTTTATTATTTATTTAACATTAAGAAAAAAAAAATTTACTTCGTGTCAATTTTTTGAGTTGTATACACGGTTTCTCAAAAACTATGAATTTTTTGTTTAAACGTAAAAATATCCTCATTAATATCGAAATTTGTTATTATACAAACTTTATTACAATTGACAATTGCACCTAGTTATTATAACATATCACTAAAAATTGTAAAATAAATATTTTCTAATACAATTTTTAATACAAAAAAAAAACGATTTCAAATAAATGAATAACTTATTAACAAAATTAACCGACACAAAGTAAAAAATAACTCAATTGGGTATTTTAAAGAAACTAATATTATATATAGAGTGTTTGAAATAAAGGTTTCGTGTTAGTGGGCAAAACTGCGTTTTTGTAGATTTATTAAGGAACTGTTGTAATGCCATTTATATGGATGGCTACTCCTAGTTAGGTTTTACAAAATTGCTTCATTAAGATTATGAATTTCTAGAAAATTCCCGTTTTCACGCAAGAATTCAACTGAATCGTAATTTTTATAATTATCTGCAGCACAAATACTCTTATTTTTATGTTTTTTTGGGCAATACTACCACAATCGAAATAAAACGACGTATATTGATGGAAAACCAAACGTTTCAAAGTCTATTCTGACTTCGTTGTCAATGGCTTTATATTTATTGATTTAAATTGCAAAATGAAAATTTGATTTATGACATTTAGCAAGCTCAATAGAAAACAAAATATACCGTTTACTGTACAACTACAAACATGAATTCACAGAACAAGAACGTAAAGCACTTACTCCACACTATACTAAACCACCACATTTCTATGAGTTACCAAAAATTCATAAACCTAATATTCCTTTAAGACCAATTGTCAGTTGTATAAATTCTCCGTGTAGTGAACTTTCAAAATTTCTTTTAAACATTATTCGTCCTCTTACAGGAAATTCTGTTTCTCATCTAAAAAACAGTGCACATTTCTTGGAAAAACTCTCTTATAGAATACAAAAATAACTTTAAAATACCAAGTTTTGATATAGTAAATCTTTATAAGAATGTTCCAGTTTCCAAAACACTTCCAATAGTAAAACAACTACTAAAACGGGACTCTTCATTAAACCAACGAACTCTTTTATCAATTGAAACAATAATGGAACTACTAACATATCGTACCAAAACTACATACTTTCAATTAAACGATGACTTTTTCCAACAGGATTTTGGCATGGCCATGGGTTCTTGTCTCTCACCAGCATTGAGTAACATATTTATGGAACACTTTGAACAACAAGAAATTTTATCAAAAGAAAATAAACCTTTAGTTTGACGACATTTTAATCTTTCCTAGACGTATTAATAACAAAACCAGAATTTTCATTCGAAACAAGTTTATAGAAAACCAACTCATACAGATACCTAAATTTCAATTCAAATCATCCGAATACAGTAAAGAAAGGTGTCATTAAGTCATTGTATGATAGAGCAAAGACCAACTGTTCTGATGGTAATAAATTCAACACAGAAAAAATAATAAAAAAATGTTCTCACTGGAAACAATTACCCCACAAAATTTATCAACAAAGAGTTAAACAGAATTGAAGAGAAAACAAACCTTTCGAATCAACTACTACTACTCAGGACAACTACATTACAGTTACAACTATACAATATATACATCGTCTGTCAAATGTCAATTTAAATGTCATATATCAAATTTTCATTTTGCAATTTAAATCAATAAATATAAAGCCATTGACAACGAACTCAGAATAGGCTTTGAAACGTTTGGTTTTCCATCAATATACGTCGTTTTATTTCGATTGTGGTGTTATTGCCCAAAAAACATAAAAATAATCAAGAATATGCCACAAACAACGTTTAGAAGACAACAAATACTCTTATGTAGAATAAATCATCAATAATTCAGAATTGGCTGTAATATTATAATTACCTTTGTTTTCCACAACTGATCTTCGATTAAATCCGTCAATGTTACCTTTCTCTCCATCCCGTTGTGAGAACACCTTACCGATCCCAGTCGACGTTCATTTTTTTATAAAAAAATGAATATCCTGAGCGTATATCGACCGCTCGCAAGCCGTTAACCTTTCCCCATTCTTGACGTTCGATTGTTGAGTTGACATTTTTATTTTGAGTGCGCCAATTGCAAATTATATTGGGCAACAAGTGGAACATTACCGGACAAGCATGAATTAGCATGCTTAAAATTTGTCCATGTCGAATACTAATGAGGTAATGCAAGTCAGTTCGACCAGTCTGTTTTACATGTACGGGCGGTTTTTAGAAAGCCGTTAGTCAAGCGAAAAAAAATATAAAGCAACGAAAAAGGCCAGCGGAAAATGTAGATCCGAATTTGGTAATTTGTATGTTTATGAAACATTGAAATTATTGCTTAAAATAAAGTAATAGGGGAACAATGAAGACCTACATATTTATTTTAACTCAACTGGTAACATTTGCTATTTTGGTAAAATTGGTTCAAACGCGTGTCGATATATTTCACTTCTTTATCAAAAACTGATTAATGGCATTAAAAGGTTCGTGTATTTTAATTCAACCTATAATTTAATTGAGAAAATTAGTAACTAAAAACGGATTCTTAAGGGATTTCTAAATGAGCATTTTGTTCGGTAGAATAATCATAGGGCTTAAGTAACCCTTCATTTCATTTTGTTGTATATTACCACATAATAGTTTGAATATACTTGCTTTTAACAGGAACAGTTATTGAAGCCAAATTCATACTGTTGCACATTTGTAACTTACTATTTCATAAAATTGTAATGTGACATTCGCTTACTAAATGTCCTTTTGATCGTGAAGACAAACAAATTACCACCTGCACTAGTGATATTTGTATATATTATGAACCGCCGTACGCTTGTTATGTAAATTGATGCATGGATCAAGAAGTTAGTCTTTACATTTGCTTCAATGCAACACTAATGGTATGTGCTAAGCACTTATGTATACATTCATAAAAATATTATATTTATTATTTTAGCAATGTGTCATACAATTTAATGTTGCTTATTTGCAACTTCATGAAATTTCGGCATATCAATATATTTATTTGCAGTTGTCACGACCCCTCACTTGGTCTGGGCACGCTATTGATCAGCTGCACGTTTCGTACAAAATTCAACTCGTGCAAGAATTGAAGCCACACGATCACCTAGCAGCAAGGCGTACATTCGGTGAATGGGCCCAAAACAAGATTGCCGTTGATGTGGATTTTCATAAGCGAATTTGGTTTAGCGATGATTTTGGTCGAATGGATACGTTAATAAACAAAACTGCCGTATTTGGAGTGATGATAATCCTCAAGTTCATGTTGAGACACGGTTACATCCAGAAAAACTGACTGTTTGGTGTGCTTTATGGGCTGGTGGAATAATTGGTGCGTACTTCTTTAAAAACGATGCTGGCCAGAACTTTACAGTCAATTGTAATCGCTATAGAGCCATGATTACTAAGTTCTTTGTTCATCAATTGAACAATCATGATGCACACGAGCTGTGGTTTCAACAAGACGGGGCAACATGTCACACAGCTCGTGCCATAATTGATTTATTAAAAGAAACGTTTGGTAATTGGTAACCTTATAGTTTCACGTTTCGAACTCGTGAATTGGCCTCCAAGATCGTGCGATTTAACGCCGCTTGACTATTTTCTGTGGAGATACGTGAAGTCGCTAGTCTACGCCGATAAGCCCGAAACGATTGACCACTTGGAGAACAACGTTCGCCGCGTTATTGCCGATATACTGTCACAAATGTTGGAAAAAGTCATCGAAAATTGGACCTGCAGATTAGACTACGTCCGAGCCAGCCGTGGCGGTCATATGCCAGAAGTCATATTCAAATTATAATGCCACAAGATTATCTTTCGAATAAAGTAAATTTTATGTCAATTTAAAAAAAATATCCTTGTTTTATTCCATTTCAAAGTTCTATACCTCTAAAAAAACACCCTTTATGTATATCAAAAAGTTGTTTATAAAATTTGCAAGTTGTCATGTGTCATATTACAAGGATATCAAAAAGCATGATCTATTCTATAATTTTTTAATTAACTGTTGTGAATCTTCTCCAGATGACCTATGTACCAAATCTCAGGAGTTACTGGCATACATCTTGGCATGTATGTACAATTATAGAAAGTGGGCGGTCCAAATACACTTACGACATGTACGACATACACTACGTCAAGTGTGCTCTCGCAGTCGGAGACGATCTTTAATTTAAATAAAAGAGGCCGTATTCCTGGGGGACTTGAAACACTTTCGACCGACTAAAATAAATACGGACTATCACTCAGAACGACGAAAAAAGTCGTTTGATAGACCAAACTTATAGCAAAACAACATCAACATGCCATTAGAGAAAACCGCTCACTGAAGTACTTCCAAACCTTTACTGAAGTAACTAGCGAAAGTTGCTTGCAAATTTTCACCCTCTGGAACATTTTAGACAAATAGCAGGTCAAATACCATAATGGTGACAGAATTGTTGCAGCTGCAGGACCCATGCTGCACCTCATCTTCCCGAAAACCTGATATGGTGAGGTGTTGTCATTAGTAATGACGTGATAATGTGAATCTGCGACTAACCGAAAAATTTGCATATGTATGTACTATAGAAAGTTTCAAATACACTTATGTACATTACCTCAAGTGTACAAACTGGAAACACTTCGTGAAATTTATAGTCAACATGCCATTATCTGAACTCCCCTTAACTAGAACGCACGTATGGAAGCCTGCAGATTTAATGAATGTGCGAAATAATGCAGAAAACTTGAATTTTCTCGGTTCTGTTGAGAACGCGATCTTGCAATTATGCTTTCTGTGAAGTTAATTTGCTGCGTTAGACTTTCAGAAACTGATGATGATCTTAGGAATTTGTCTTGTTAGCTATTAGTCTTTGCTGTGTTTAATGTAATGTTCAGAGTTAGCAGTTAACACGACAGTTAGTGACTGCTAATGTAAATACGTCACTGCAGATCATACAGAGAGAATAAATGGAAACTTAACGGTAAAAATTGTGTTAAAAAATAACAACAGGCGCTATTTGGGATCGTCATAGAAGCTGTACAGGAACCTACAGTATGCTTTTGGACCAAAAATAAATAGATTCTTTATATATATATATATATATATTTTAAAATATTTGATATATATATATATTCGTATGTACACTTTATTAAGAAATAAAAACTATGACAATATACTATAAGCAGATAATAAATATCTAAAATACTTTTAGACTATACAAAGATAATATTTTAAACTTCAAAAAAACATTACAATATATAACAAATATTTTATACTCACTTCGAGGTGTCATTCCTTTGTACGCAAGACAATATCAATTATATATCATATATAACATACATTGTTTCTGGTCAGGGAACCTTCATCAGTTGCGCTTCCCACAATTGAATGTCCTCTCGAACACTTCTTTATGCATTTGATGCATTTCGTTAAATTTGAAGACGCGAGATGTAAGACCGACATCTAGGATTTTCAAGAGAATCAGTACACAGAGAACACAACACCAAAAGTAAAAAAGTCCTTTAATTTTGAATGAAAACTGGAGCCGTTCCGTACAATTTCTGTTCTCCCTTAACTCCTAAGACAGAATGTCACGATAAAATTTTCAGGTTACTTCACCTGTCAGAGATATTGTATACTCTCTTGCGTACAAAGGAATGACACCTCGAAGAGAGTATTCAATATCTCTGACAGGTGAAGTAACCTGAAAATTTTATCGTGACATTCTGTCCTAGGAGTTAAGGGAGGACAGCAATTGCACGGAACGGCTCCAGATTCGGAACCTCTGTGTGAATCAGTACACAGAGGTTCTTGAAAATCCTAGATGTCGGTCTTACATCTCGCGTCTTCAAATATTTTATATACTGACATTCATCTGTTTTTTTTTTAATGTAAGACATATCTTATAAATGTTTGTTGTTTATTTACTTTCGCTGATAAAATTATAAAAGATATCGATTTGTTGAAAAAAAGAATTTATTCTCTGAAGGCACAGTTCGTAGCACCTGCTGTTTTTTAAAGGGTGTTCCAATTTGAGGTTAATTTTTAAATTTGCCGCCATTTATATTGTTTGTACTAGAATATCATATGTTATTTGACAGAGGACAAGTAGGAATATTCCGCGCAACGCAACGCGTGTTTATTATTAAAATTATTTTAAATTTGGTGAAAGTTGGGCCGAAGTTGTAAGAAAATATCGAGAAAATTGGCCGTCAAATGTTGCGATTGGAAAAATTGTTCACAAATTTGTGGAAACTGGTTCAGTAAAAGATGAAAAAAGCATAGCATATCGTAGTGGACGTTCAGAAGAAAATATTGCAGCTGTTACTGCTAGTGTTGTTGAACAACAAAAACCATCAATTCGTCATCGTGCACAGCAATTGAACATTCCTTAAACCACTTTATTCTGAATTTTGCACAAAGATCTTCATTTAAAGGCTTACAAGATTCAGATAACGCAGGAAATAAAGCCAGCAGACTTTGGTTTACGTCGTCAATTCGTTAATTGGGCCATACAACAGAAACTTGAAAATGTGACTTTTTTCAACAAAATCATCTTCAGCGATGAATCACATTTTGAAATGGGTGGATTTGTTAACAAGCAAAATTGTCGAATCTGGGGTGAAGCAAATCCACGAGATATAATGGAAAGATCGATGCATCCACAAAAAGTAACTGTTTGGTGTGGTTTTTGGGCTGGTGGAGTGATTGGTCCATACTCTTTTGAAGATGACAATGGGAATGCTGTTACTGTGAATGGTGATCGATATCGAACGATGCTTACTAACGTTTTGTGGGATGAATTGGAGCATATTGATGTGCAGCATATGTGGTTGCAACAGGACGGTGCAACATGGCATTCAGCAGCAGAAACAATCAATGTTTTGTGTATGTTATTAAAAAATTTAAAAATTAACCTCAAATTGGAACACCCTTTATTTGAAATAATGCCTAAAAAACAATTATTGAATTAAGCACTAAATAAATACCGTAATTCATTAGCTTTTAGACGATTTATTAAAACAACTAAGAATACGACTTGCATGAATTGGCATTGTGAATTCAAATGACTTCACTGATCTGAAATTTCTTATTTCGTATAGGCTAGAAGCACCATGTACTGTGCGTTACAATATAAATTATTATTTGATGGTCATTACGTTTACAAGTACCAATGCAGAAATCACTAAAATAATCACGCATCTGATGGCGCCTTCACGAGAGATTTCGATGAAACCTAAGCCTCTGTGGCGAGTACAAAGAGTGCTCAAAAAAGTTAACCAAATTCTCAATTTCCATCCCCTGCATGTCATTACCAGGTAGGAAGTATTGTGTAGTGCATATCGACATCGTTCAACTTTTTTTCGGGTTGTACTAAAAATTACCGCTAACATTTCTACAATTGTAGACCTGGTCAGATTTTTCAAAAACATATTTAGGTGGCTCCCTAAAAGATTTGTGCCCAAAATGACGTGCCTAACAAAAAATCTTCCTAGACTCACTTCGGTGTTTTCGGTGGACTTATAAAACTGGCATTGTACTTCTTAAAGAAACACTATTAAATCTATCATTGTCAAATCCTATTCTTTGGTGGTTCTCAACCGCTAGTGTCGAAATGGGTTTATTCATGCTAAAAGTGTGGTCTTTAAGGAAAAAGGAAAATATTTTCAAAACAAAAAAAACACGGTGTAATGTAGGTACTGACAAATTCACTATATCTAGTAAATAGTTTTATTTATTTCCGTTTGAGTTCATAACCTTTTTTGGTCGACCACCTGAGTATTTCGCAGTGTTACCAGCTTAACACCTGACCCCTTAATTACCAGGTCCATTTGTTTTACCACTGAAATGCAGGTTGCCTATCAAAATATGGCAGCAAGTATTTCTACTAAAATTCGTTAACTACTGTCTTTGAAACCAATTCGTTCACAACGTAGTTTAATGAGTGATATATCAAAGTAAAGCTCAAATAGCTCTACATAACAACAGTACGTACGTAGTGGCGTATAGTCGATATTCTATATCTTTGATAGATTTAGGTTTCTCTATTTTTCTATTGCTCCTAAGAATTTTTTGTCCTCCCCAAAACCTCTTTGTGGCGACTTTTAATAGTCACCCGTATTCTACTGTATAGACGGTAAAGATTGAACTAAAAATACTAGATATCATGTTTTGATAGGCAAACCAGCAGAAACTCGCTCTTCTGTTAACAACCTTCCCTCACAATTGCATTTAAATTTGGTAGATATGGACGTAGTAATTATCTGGTCGGACTACAAAATACTCTTTAATTAAATTATTGTGTTTGATTGAACTTTGTATTTTTGAATACTCTCTTCGAGGTGAAGTTAACCTAAAAATTTCATGATGACATTCTAACCTAGGAATTACGTGTAACATGGAACGGCTCCAGATTCGGAACCTCTGTTTGCTACCCGAAAATCCTAGATGTCGGTCTTTACATCTCGCGTTTTCAAATTTGTATTTTTGGTTGCAAGAGTTTCGGAACATATTTTGTTACATAATTTCTATGTAATTTTAGTTACAAGAGTTTAGTACTTCAAATTCGATGCCACTTTAATAAATATATTTTTGGTTGCAAGAGTTTCGGAACATATTTTGTTACATAATTTCTATGTAATTTTGGTTACAAGAGTTTAGTACTTCAAATTCGATGCCACTTTAATAAATTAATATTTTTTCACACCATAATCAATTAGATTTCTAGATTTTAATCGTTCTTGAATTTGTTTATTGTCTTATCTAACAAACAAATTATCAAACTTTAAACTTATAAGTAGCACTATGGGTGTCGTAGTGAAGTAAAAGTACACACAACTGACTTTTTTATTTTCTGAGATATTGATGACAAATAATGCTAAAAGATGACGTATACTTCCCATATAACCGGAAGTCCAACAAAACTATATACAAAATAATCTTGGCTTCCTTGACTTTTAATAAACTACTCACTACAAATTAAGATATTCAGTACGTATATAATTAGAGCACTATCACTTTATGCATAATCAGTCTACGAAAACGAAGTACTTCTCTATTTTTAAACGTGATCGTTAATATGAATTGCACCTTAGAACCCCATCTAACTAATTTCATACTAATTAAAAACTAATTGGCAGTGACACCGTAACGCTTTGCCTCTCACTAGGCTGTCTACATCTATATCAGACGTTTTTGAAGCTGGTATAAGATGACATCCCACCATTAGCTTAAAACTCAACTATAATTGACAGGATGCACGTTGGTAGCGCTAGATTTATCAATTACGAATCCACTTGAAATAAAAATTACAAGGTTCCTGTTCAGTATGAAATGAATTTTCCTTGTGACACACCACTTTATTGTAAAATATAAATAAAAGACAATACCAATTGAATCGGAAATAGTCAACAATCTCCGATAACAAATTAAATTGCGCTTATTATCATAAAATGTAGGCGTATTTATACTTTAAACACAGTAATTTTCTTTTAATGTTCGGAATTATTTAAATCGCTTTGGATATTTCCGTTTGAACAGAATGAATACAGAATGTTTTTGGTTTAACCCAATTCCCATAGATAGATGACATTTTAAATGATAATTCTATTACTATATTGTTGCAGATAGTTGCCTAGTAGATTGATTAAGTATCGCTATTATTTTAGTGATTTCTGTTACAATTAATATAAAAACTTGTTTAAACATTTTAGTTCATGTCATTTTTTGCTGTTTCAATATATTTCGTTTGTTGTCGAAGTGGCGGTGATTACTCTCTTCGAGATGTCATTCTTTTGTACGCAAGACAATATATATTGTTTCTTGTCAGGAAACCTTCATCAGTTGCTCTTCCCACAAGAGAATGTCCTCTCGAACACTTATTTATGTACTTGATACATGTCGGTTAATTTGTAGACGCGAAATTAAAGCCCGACATCTAGTATTTTCCGGGAAACTAGCACATAGAGTTTCCGAATCTGGAGCCATTCCATGTAATTGCTGATATCCCAAATTCGGAACCTCTGTGTGCTAGTTTTCCCGAAAATCCTAGATGTCAGTCATTACATCTCGCGTCTACAAATTTATCGATATGTCACAAATACATAAATAAGTGTTCGAGAGGACATTCTCTTGAGCAAAGCACAACTAATGAAGGTTCCCTGACCAGGAACGATATATATTGTATATGTTGTCTTGCATACAAAAGAATGAGACATCGAAGAGAGTATTCAATATTTCTGACAGGTTAAAATTAACCTGAAAATTTTGCTGTGACATTTTAACCTAGGCGTTACGGGAAACAACCTCCGTGTGCTATTTTCTCCGAAAATCCTAGATGTCGGCCGTCTACAAAAAGTGACATTGATTATTAGGGTAAAAAAGTGTGTATGTTCAGTAAAAAAACGGGGAAGAACATTAAAATAGATGAAAATTTGAAAACGAACGAGAGTGGCAAGGAAAAATAGCGATAAGACTTCTCTTATAGAACCAACGATTTACAAAATAAGGATCACTATAGTAGTAACAAATCAAGACTAAATGCCACAAAGATTTGTTGCAAATATACCTCTGCCTTGAAAAAAAAATGGTTTAGGCACTTAAGAATAATGACGTGGCCCATAAAATGAAGACCTAACCTATCAAGAAGGGAGATTGAACAAAAGCTATGGACTCCGGAGGTCTCACCAATGACAAAATTGTATATAAGATACGGTTCTGAAGCTGAACTCTTAGCAAACTTGCTATGTACAATGCCAGTGTAAAATCCCCACTTGTATATTTTGAATAGTGGTACTTACACTAATGAAATTTGGAGAATGAAAATGAAAGGTTGTAAAATGCTTTCCTAATGGTTTGAGATGAGATTACAGTAATAGATGGCGTCACAGTGCCACTAATTTTAAATAGGACCTAATGGCAGGTGATAGCTCATTTGAAAGTAATTGACAATTGCTATGTTAATTTAGTTTTTGTTTTGGCCAATTATTCAATATTTAGTTTTATTATTTAACTAGACGCTTAGGAGTTTACATAGGCAAAATGGTACGTAGCCCAGCCTTTAAAGTAGCAGCTATTTTAATAATTGGTGAATGTAGAAGGAATGTCCATACAGCGAGACATTTGTTTAATAAGAGGTACCCAAATCCTTTATATCTAGGAGGTACTTGAGGAAGCTTCTTCAGAAGTGTGAAGCAACTGGTAGTGTTAAATGTCAATCTGGTTGAAGAGCAATTAGTCATAACGAAAAATTGCACAAATGGTTCTAAACCCTACTTCATAGAGTTGCGTCTATCAGCGAAGTGAGTCAAATTACAATACATAGGATGTTAGTAAAAAACAAATTTCTTCCATACAAATTAATAATGGTGCACCAACTTTTAAATGAAGACCCTGATAGAAGACTTGAATTCTGTGAAATTATCACAACTAAAATTACTCGAAACAAACACTAACCAAAAAAACTATTTGTTTTAGTGATGAAAGTACTTTTTCCTTCAGTGGAAATGTGATCATAAAAAGTGTACGTTATTGAAGTGGGATTGGGCAGGCGTTTTGGGAAACCACATAGCTGGACCTGTTTTCCTTAATACAAACTTAATCAGTGGAGTGTATTTATAAATGTTACAATATATCCAATTAACCATAGAGAAGTAGCGCCTTTCCTTGGAACGCGAGTGATCGTGTGGATAGCGTTTTGCCGCCCGTACTTAACATGATAATAGATAAATCAGTTTGCGGGATAAAATAAACCATAAACTATTAGAAATAAAACATTAAAAAACTACTTCCACCTATAACTAAAAAGCTAAAAATAATTATAACAAAATAGAATAAATAACACATTCAATGTTGTTAGGTACCTACCCAGGAAGTAAATAATGTAAACATTAAAACGTGCTCATTCTGTACAAATTAATTTCCTACCAATCTAGTATGTTTTTGAAGTCGGTGCCAAGCAACAATCAAGTTTGATGAAGTAGTAGATAAGTACGCAATGAAGGGTTTTAGATTTGCTTGGCACCGACTTCAAAAATATACTAGATTGGTAGGTAATTAATTTGTGCAGAATGAGCACCTTTTAATGTTTCCATTTTTTACTTCCTGGGTAGGTACCTAACAACATTGAATGTGTTATTTATTTGCTAGAGTTGTATTTTGTTATAATTATTTATAGCTTTTTAATTATAGGTGGTAGTAGTTTATATTTTTTTAAAAAATGTTTTATTTTCAACTTTTTAGTCTATTTGAGCTCAGGTAGTTTTAATTTTTTATTTTTTATTTTGTATGTATAACCTTAACAGGACCAGGTAATATCAAGCCTCAATATTACACAATGATACATTTTCATTTAAATTGACAGGTAAATCTTTACGAACAAAATGTACTAGTACGCGTTGACTTAATAAGCCCAAAATATATTTATGCCTTATGAACCACGCGATGTAACCTTTCTTCAAATTTTTTTGACAACTCTTTATAACTATAGATAGTTCCATTCCACCCTATGTACCAACCATCCTGTACATACGACTGCTCACGGACAAGCATAAATTTGTTAGCTCCCTTCTGTAAACTACAGGACGGTGTAGAGTCCATCCCATATTTACGGAGTCAAATCTGTCCTATATTTCAACCATAGTATATAACTCCTTGTGGGCTACCCTATAAATTATTTCATTTTTAACATTTTATATTATCGCCCTGTGTAACATTAATTCCTCTCCACACTTTATGCAAATATAAAAAAAATAATTTTTAATCACACTGTATAAATATAATTCAACTCCAGAATATATTTCAACCATCCTGTAATATGATTTGTTTTCGTCCACATCATATGACAGTTTTTTAATAATTTCACATTTTTTTATTATATTTCACATTTTTTCCAACATTTTTATACCACCAAACGTCCACTCCACCCTATATTCCATCCTATATATAGGGCTGCCTATGGACCACCAACATTTTACTCCGTCTTATATTTAAATTTCATATAAATGCTATCTATCTATCACTTTACTTTGTGATTTTGTTTGTTATAACTAAACACCCTGCACCAAATAGCAGTTTAGAGTTTGACATGTGTTGTTGTTACAATCAAAATGTGACAACCAAAAGAACCGTCTTCGCAAAATTGAAACATTTTCATTTAAATAGGTATTTGCCTGGTATACAAACAAAACGAGCTTGGTACTCATTGATTTAAGGAGCCGAAAACACTATGCTTTACTACCTATATGCTTGAGATGTACATAAAAAATTTTTAAATTAGCAATTAAAACTTCCAGTGCCTAAAATTCCCGCACTACGTTGGAATTAAAATATTTATGAGGAAATGTCCGTTATGTCATTTCGATGAAATTTTTGATAAGAATTTTGGAATTTTCGGCGATTTTCTGCAAAACTGCAAGTTGCACGTCGCAGAAAAGTATATGAGATCACCTAGGGATCTTCCTTAATAGATTAAACATTAAAAAACTGTACACATCCATAAGGAGTTTTTAAAAAATCGACCAAAGGGATATTGGTCAATTTCCATGCACGCATGTGTTTATTCACAAATTTCATCACTTTACCAATAGAATTCTATTAAAAAATTTGAAGTTTCACCAATCCGGATATATACTCTATTAAACAAGACCACATTCACTCAAAACTGTTCACCACAGGAGAAGAAATTAGGTTACATACATACAAAAAAAACGCGATGAATTGATAACCTCCTCTTTTTTGAAAGTCGGTTAAAAATAACTTTTATTATAGTTTTACATTTAATAATAAAAAATACTTTGAGAAATCTTAGGTAAACATTTTTGAATTTTCACATAATCTTTGCCTTAACTTACATAAAAAAAGAGAAAAAACTTTTTAGTAATATTAAACGTTTTCATTATCTGCAATATGCATTTGAGTAACAGGAACTTTGCACATTTATTGCACCCTTTTTGATCCTTCTATTTTTCTTGAATGGGCAAACAGCGCATACACCTTGTCTACCTTCAGGTATATCTTGATGTTCAGATGGCACAAATCGGGAGTTTGGTTCCTCAGTTTTTTCTGGAGAGTATTTACGTTGAATCTTCTGATTATATGTGGTCTGGTCAGATCCAGAGCACTTTCTGTCAAAAAGGTTTGTCGTAATAATAAGTGTTTAGTATTTTCTCTGTATATTATTGGACTATTTATGCTGGCAATATTCAGTATTGAGAAAAATAGTCTCGCTTCATTCTACTCACAGAATATTCCTCCTTCATTTTATCGACTAGGTCAACTCCACCTTTTGTTCAATTGTAATATGTTACGATTTCTGATTTCTCAGCAGCATCAGTAGTTTCATCAATCTTCTTGTCATTGTGTAAAGTGGATGACAGTAGAACAACTTTTTTGCTTTTTTGTAGGCACATAGGATATAACAACAGTTTTCTTTCCAAATCATTGTACTCGGCTTGACGCTATCTTTGGTAGCTAGAAAGAACAGTGGATTTGTTTTTGTTTTTTCGCAAAGTGCCCACTATTGATGTTCAGTGGTTAGCAACCAGCTCGTCAGCAAGAGGTAATGTTTACACCATACAACATATATCCCTTACAGAAAAAAAACGGACACAAAAATTTTACAGTGAGCAATTTGTCGCCAAACGTGACAGCGACAAATACCTTTCCCTTCTCCGGTCGCCCGAGCGGATTTCTAAAGCAAAGATGAGGAACGGCGAGGCAGCTACTTAGGACTTTGACATGGTTCAAGAAATCACAGTTTTTTCGCCGCCGGCCGCAAAATGCTCATAGCGTGTGCACTCTAGGGTTAAGACTCTAATTCTTGAAATTCTGGAAGATGATCCAGAGGAATTCGGTAATTTGGAAGTAACGTTGCAACAAGATGGAGCTCCTGCGCATTATTATGGTGCAATAAGATGTTACTTCATTGAAGAATATCGTGATAGATGGATTGGATGGCTAGGTCCCACAGAATGGCCAGCTCGGTCACCGGACCTGGCACCATTAGGTTTTAGTATTTGTTTAATTTGTCCTACAAAATTGGCCTAAATGCCCTATTAAAAACATTGGCCATAGAGGCCTTATTACCTTTACGTAAAAATTTACAACCGTTTATTTTTACCCTTCAAATTTCATTAGTGTAACTATAACCGTTCAAAAGCAACCGGTGGGTGGGGGTTACTTTGACTGGTATTTGGAGTTGTGTTTTTTAAATTATTTAGTCATTTCCGAAGATCTCTCCTAAATCTGCAAACAGCTGATGTTTCCACCAACATATCGGTATTCTCATATTACAAAAACACAGTTTTTTAGGTCTCATAATAAATCCATAAATATAACTATTACTACTTATAAAGACTTATCTAAAAATACGATCGTGAGATTTCCCCATATAAGATGAAAATGCCTTAAGTGATCATCGTTTATCTTATACTTTCACTGCGTTCCGTATACGAATTCATTTTACACGCTTTTTAGTGTCATTCTAACGAGATCTAGCACTTCACGGTCATCGAATAGCTTTTTTTATGTAAGTATAAATGATTTATAATGACAATGAAAAAGTGAAAACGCAAATGATGTACCTTGAAAAAAACTTTGTTGTTAATTCTTTATACCAAAACACAACATAAAAAGAATGAGAACAAATTAATGGAAGTGCTTTGGCACTTTTTATGATAGTGTGTAAAAGATATGTAAATAAATATAAAAGTGTTATGTAAAACACAATATTTCCATCTAGATGTTGTGGAATATGCCATGCAAAATTTTCTTATCTGGACAGACGACCGAGTTGATATATTCTAAGGGTAGGAATATCGAATTTTTATAATGATGATATTCAATTACGCCACCCTATTGCTTGGAAACTTCAATTTTCCAGGCCCATAATTTCATAATTGTATCAATTTCTAGACCCCTTCTGCTAGTCTCGTATTCTCCAGACTTGTAATATACAGGGATCTCGGAAACATATTTTGTGACAATTATTAATGTAGCATAAATTTGTTTGCTGCCTTCTGTAAACTATAGGACGGAGTAGAATCCATCCCATATTTACGGGATCAAATCCGTCCTATATTTACGGGATCAAATCCGTCCTATATTTCAACCATAGTATATAACTCATTGTGGACTACCCCATAAATTATTTCATTTTTAACATTTTATATTATCGCCCAACATTCCAACATTTTTATACCACCAAACGTCCACTCCACCCTATATTCCAACCATCCTGTGTATACGGCTAAACGGCCTTACCTAGATTTCAATCATCATATAAATGCAACTTCTTCTATCACTTTACTTTGTGATTTTGTGTGCTATAACTAAACATCCTGTGTATAAACGCACAAAATAGCAGTTTAGAATTTGACATGTGTTGTCACTGAATTTTCAATTAGGCCGGGAGAATGTGACAACCAAAAGCACCGTCTTCGCAAAATGGAAAAATTTTCATTTCAATAGATATTTGCCTGGTATAGAAACAAAACGATCTTGGTACTCATTTATTTAAGGAGCCGAAAATGCTATGCTTTACTACCTATATGCTTGAAATACCCATAGACAATTTTCAAATTCGCAATTAAAATTTCCAGTGCCTAAAATTCCCGCACTATTACGTCGGAATTAAAATATTTATGAGGAAATGTCCGTTACGTCATTTCGATGAAGTTTTTGATAAGAATTTTGGAATTTTCGCCGATTTTCTGCAAAACTGCAAGTTGCACGTCACAGAAAAGTATATGAGATGACCTAGAGATCTTCCTTCCTAGATTAAACGTTAAAAAACTATACACATCCATAAGGAGTTTTCGAAAAATCGACCAATATGTTAGGGATATTGGTCGATTTTCATGCACGCATGTGTTCATTCACAAATTTTATCACTTTACCAATAGAATTCTTTTCCCAAATTTGAAGTTTCACCAATCCGGATATATACTCTATTAAACAAGCCCATATTCATACAAAACGGTTCACCATAGGAGAAGAAATCAGGTAACATACATACAAAAAAAAAGTAAAAAAATACGCGACGAATTGATAACCTTCTCCTTTTTGGAAGTCGGTTAAAAAAGTAGAAGGGTAAACCAAGAAAGGGTTGGATAGAAGGGATACAGACATTATAGAAAGAGAACCGAAGAAGACCAGGGCTCCGTTTTGTCAAAAAAATTGTACATTAATGAAGTTGGATATACTATGTATGGTTCGGTGCAGGTTTGTTGGTACAAATCTGTGACTTCGGATAACCACACAGCCAGAAGTCCATAAGTGTTAAATAACGAGATTGTTGCAGCCATTTCTGGTCACCAAGCTAGAAGATCAAGAGCAAACTTGGTATGGCATCTAGCACCGTCTTGCTCAAACCACATATCATCAAGAGCTATATGTTCTAATTGAGGCTCGAAAACCTGCGTTATCAAGCACTGTATCGTTCGCCATTCATCGTTAATGCATTGTCTTCCTCATTCTCAAATAAATAAGGTCCAATATTTCCTCCAGACCACAATGCACACCAAATAGTGACACGTTTTGGATACATTGCTTTTTGATGAGTTTTTCTATGCTCTAAATGCGGCAATTGTGTCGATTAATAACGCCATTGAGGCGGAAATGGGCCTCATCACTAAAAATGATTTTGTTCGATAAATCGGCATTCACTTCTGTTTGCTCAGGGATCCAAATGCTGAACTTTCTTTGCTT
Organism: Octodonta nipae; assembly: GCA_034190945.1. Taxonomy (NCBI): domain Eukaryota; kingdom Metazoa; phylum Arthropoda; class Insecta; order Coleoptera; family Chrysomelidae; genus Octodonta; species Octodonta nipae. Next base: position 137,319,210 of record CM067219.1, on the reverse strand, counting down.
TGTATGGTCTGTTGGCAAAAGTTATTGAATCAATTTTACATTGTAGGCCTGTAGATGTAAATCTTTAGGGGAAGAAAACGCTGAAGAGTGGCTGTTGTAATGTTGAATTCTTGGACACGATGACGAATCGACGTCTCTAGACTTTCGGCTGTTTGTTGCGAACTGCGTCTTCGGTGTTCGTTTAAAATCCACATACCATCGGCAAGTAGTTGTTTTCGATGGACACTTGTCAAGGCATTGCATTAAAAACAATGGTTGATTAACACACCATACTCGTTTTTATCTAATGTTTATCTATCGTCATTCGAACTTCGATATCACGACAACTCAATGGAATGGCTTGACATTTCTGTATAGGCCTTTGGAAGCTTGGTACTACACCTGCGCCATCTGTGTTTCAATTTCGGTATTTAGTAACTCATGCAATATGGATCTCCAAAAAAACCGAATTCAATTGCAGGGTCAACAGTTTTCAAGCCTAGAAGATGCCAGTGAATTAACGCTATGAGAATTAATTTATTTGCATGAAAAAGTGCATAGATTGGGAAAGGAAACACTCTAAAGACAGCTGTAAATATTTTAGTTTACGTCTGTCCCGAAATTAAAGCATTATTCTGAAAAAGTGGGCTTGTTTCAGAAAAAATGTTCTTAACATTTTTATACTGTTCTAACGCTCATCAATTTATTCAGATTTGATCTCATTGAATAATTTGTATTCAGTAAAAACATACATAAAGACAACATTGTTTGGTAATTATGAGCCTCCGGCGCCTACTCTATACGGGTTATAAACTATATTAAAAGATTAAAAATTATAGTATTCTTTGCTTTTATCTTTTATTGTTCCGTTCTATCTACTCTTCCATGAGAAACTTTCCTCAACAACTGTTTCACTTTGCTACAACAATTGATACGTTTACAAAATTGGGATAATACAGGGATTACAATGCCGTTTGGCAATTCGAAAACAACTTGTTTTCTAAAATCGACAGACAGTTTCCCACGATCGTTAAGACACGTCGAGGCTTTTATTGTTTACTTCCTTTTGAACTCTCAGCGTCAGAAGGGTTGAAGGCGGCAGTCAGACAGAACGACACGATGGGTTTTCGGGTACGACCCATTATTATAAATTACGAGAGGATATCATGAAAGGTGACAGTTATTTATTATGTGTTACAGAAGTCGAAATTATATAAAACATTATTAATTCCAGAATAAAAAGCTAAAAATAATATAACAAAATACAACTCTGATAAATAACACATTCAATGTTAGGTACACCCAGGAAGTTAATGTAAACATTAAAAGATTCTGTACAAATTTAATTACCTAACAATCTAGTTTTTTTGTAGTATCTAAAAAATCTAAGCTTCTCATTTTTGATTCATAAAAGTTGTTAACAGAAGCACCTTTTACATTTACACAACAAGAAAAAGAGTCAGTTATGGTAGATATTGCAAAAATTTTCAGACTTTTTAGTTTTTTGCCCGAGACTTACAGGTAGTTTTCATGTGTATAGATAGACAAGGGTTCAGGGGTATATTTACCAATAAAATGTGTAGTACCTTGACTATATTGCCCAAAATCAATAAATATATTATGGACCACACCATGTAACCTAACTTTTTTTGAAATCTGTAAATATAATAATTCCACTCCACCCTATGTACCAACCATCCTGTACATATGCCCACATAAACTGCCTTCTGTAAACTATAGGACGGAGTAGAATCCAATTTGGAGTCTCCGTCCTTCTAGTTCTACCCATAAATTATTTCATTTTTCACATGCCCTGTGTAACATTAATTCCTCTCCACACTTTATGGGAATTTCACATTTTTTCCAACATTAACCAGTCCACTCCACCCTCCATACAGTCAGCTAAACGCCCTAACTTATATTTCAATCATCATATAAATGCAACTCCTGCTATCACTTTACTTTGTGATTTTGTTTGCTATAACTAAACATTATGTGTATAAACAGACCAAATAGCAGGTTAGATTGGCATGTGTTGTCACTGGGCCGTATCTTCCCAAAATGGGGTTATTGCGGGCAAACAAAACGAACTTGGTACTGAGACCCTTTACTACCTATATGCTTGAGATGCCTTCGCAATTAAAACTTCCAGTGCCTAAAATTCCACACTATTACGTAATTTTAATAAATGTAAGACGGCGATCTGCAAAACTGCAGCACGTAGAAGAATTATATGGGATAACTTCTATGGGATCTTCCTTAAACCTCAGATTAAACGTAAAAAACTATACACATTAAGGAGTAATCGACCAATAGTTAGGGATAGTGGTCGATTTCCAAGTGTTCAACATTTCTGTTACCAATAGAATTCTTAAATTTGATTTCAGGTATATTTAGTAAACAAGATCCATCATACAAAACGGTTCACCCCCCTGAAACATGGAGAATCTCCATACATCCTGAAAAAAAATACGCGGTCTGGATCCTCCCTTGGTTTAAAAATATTAATAGTATTTACTAGATGTTACCGAATTTACCAGGTTGCGATTACATTTCTAAGCTGCTGATTCCAAGTTCTTATGAAACCCACATTACACAATAAAAAAGTAGTATGCTACATAAAATTAGCTTTTGTCCGGACTTTGTACTGACTTTGGTTTTATGTGTAAGAACGGGGGACAGGGTAATTATAGTAAAAACACATAAATGTTTTGAAATAAATACCCTAACACCTAACCTTTATTTTAAACACTCAACACAAAATTTGCTTTTCTTTCTAATAAACATTCTGATTCTCTTTTTGGGATATTTTTAATTAAAGACTTGTCATCATCATAGAGTAAACCAAATTGTCTATAGGTTGTCACTGGGGGATCCAAGGAGGGGGGGTATGGGGGCCCCTTTAGTTATGAGCCTCGAGTTAGTAATTTTAATATTAAGACTGAGCCTAGAAAAAGGTACCTTGATGAACCTCGTGCTATTTTTAATGTAACGAGATATCTGTGCTTTACTTAGTGAGATTTTATGTTATACGTTGTATTGATGAAAACTATCAAACCACAGAAACTTACTAGCTTATGATCCAATATGTACTGTTTATTTGTTTGCTATAAAAATTTAAACATTGCTTAGGTACTTCTTTATTATATAACATTTTCTTATAAAATTTAGGAGAGTGCCTACTTTTGAAATTTGTTGCTTAAAAAAATACTATCGTTTTAAAAGTACGCTGGGGAAAAATGCAACATTACGAAAGACGGTGGGGTACAAATCAAGTGATCTTAATGGCAATTCCAGCATGTCTATACCAGTACTTGTATGACAGCATCTGGCGATAACACACAAAAAGAAATAGGTTTACTTCACATACAAGATGTTGTATATTTTTGATCTTCAGGAAATGTGTAAAAATTTTTTAATTTGTGTATTTTCAAATGACTAGTTTACTATTAAGTTATTATCCGGATTTTTTTAAAACTTTCTTTTTTGTTATAGGACAGTAGATGCACGGCAATTCCAACGACCGCAGGGCCCTCGAAAGAGAGGCCCTGCGAAATGTCATCAACCAGTGGAACGCCAATAGATTAGATTTGTTCGAACTCTCTGAACCAAATGAGGTAAGTGATATTATAATCTGGTAAAAGTGTTTGCATTTTATCCTTTAGAAAAGTGCATCGACGTTTCAGACCATGCCAATGTTTTTATGAAAAGTAACATTTTCTCTAAATATTATGCATAAGATTGTTTTCCGTTGGGTTCCAACTTATTAAGACACACTGAATATAGAGACTAATTGAGAACCTCCCATCTTGTAGTTGATTAACTGACATTTATTCTGATATAATTCCAATGTATTTTCAATTTAATACACCCCAGGTTCTGAGAAGAGATATTTCCGTTTTTAAGGTCACTACATAAGAAATTCGGTGAAAAAGTTTTGCCGATTATCTAAAAAACGGTATATGCTTTATCCTTGAAAGAAATATGGGACCACTTCGGAATTCCCCTTAACAGAATCCAGTTTAAACGATCCAAATTCCTTGAACACACTTTTTTAAAAACAAAAGTTATCTTGATGTTAAATTTTTCCTCAGATTGAACTTTCAAAAAAGTTTCTCTCTCTCTCTTTCTCTCTCTCTCTCTCGCTCTCTCCCTCTCTCACTCGCTCTCTCTCTCTCTCTCTCTCTCTCTCTCTCTCTCTCGCTCTCTCCCTCTCTCTGCTTATGCTTATATAACAAATTTTTGATACGCCCTGAATAACAATAATTTCACCCTTTTTTTAGCCTTTTGTATAAGTGTAATTATTCTCCGTTCTATAATGCAAATATCCACTCTGTATACCTATAATTTTGCTCCATTCTTATTTCAATCATCTTTTATACGCAACTACATATGTGCTACCCATTACAATATTTTTAGAACCACCCTGTAAAACTAATTCAATTCCAACTTAGGGAGCGTTCAAGTATTACGTAACGCATTTTGGGGGGGGGTCTCGTAAAACGTTACGATGCGTTACAGGGGCGGGAGGGGGTCCTTCTTACAACACGTTACGTAACATTATTTCTTTTTTTATATAAAAAATTAGGGGATTAAAACTCCCAAATTGGCTACCCTTTTCGTTTACGTTTTACGGGGAATCCCTAGATTGTGTTGTACGTCATTTAATGTTGTTTTTGTTGTCAGTATTCGTTAGTGTTTATGTAGAAGCACATTGCTGTATTCGGTGTTATTAAAGTGAGTTCATAGACTTCATACGGTAATGTCCTCAAAAGAAGGAGATTTGTATCATCAGCTGTTCTTGGCCTATAAAGGCTCTGATGCTGACTTGCCAGCGCAACTATGTCAAAAAAATGCCAACGAAATTTGGAAAACGGCTAAAGAAAAACTAAAAATTAAAGAAAAGTTTATAGAACATATAAATGATGTTATACGAGAGTTGAAGATGAAGGCCACGAAGAAGAAAGCAACAATGCTTAGTTATTTTACACAAGTAAGTTTATATTAAAATATAATAATGACATAAGTATTATATTTAACCTTGATTTTTCATAAAAGAACTGGTCATAAATATTTTATATTTCTAGCTACCTATGCAAACATCAAGCACGCCAGCAACACTAAGGCCCAATGTTCCCTCGTCTTGGCGTACTCCTCAACAAAAACAGGTGCATCTATATATGTTGTATATTATGTTCTTTTTTATCGCATGTGTCAATAATACCTATTCTTAATTTATTTTCTCTGGGTCTATAGGATTCGAATGTTGTAGCTTCATCCACGTGTTCATCTCTTATGGAAACGATTGTCGCAGTCGCTGGACATGAAAGCACTGCCGTCAAACGAAAGATGAACGATATCCACGATGAGCAAAGTCAGAATACTGATGAGGGAACTGTGGAGACATCGTCTACGGAACCAGACAAGACTTTGGTTGGTTCGGTCATCACAAAAAATGTTCCAAGCAAATCGGCTCAAGAAACTCTTATGAAGAAAATTGGTCTACTGCAACAAAGAATAAATGTTCTCACTGAAGCAAGGGACACTGGTATAGTCAAAGATGATGTTCATGACGAAATAAAAAAGCTACGCAAAGAGTTGAAAGAAGAAGAGAAACGTTTAAAGAAAAAAAGAGATTCTGCTAAGCTTGTAAAAAAATTTCGAGCCAAAGAAAAACTGGAGAAAACTGAACGTCAGAGAAACAATCCTGCTGCAGCACAACCTCGAACTGGCCGTGGACAGCCCCCTTTAGTTGACTCGCAACCTGCTCTCCTAGAGACCATAATTAATATTGCCATTCATGGCAGCGCTGCTGATGAACGCCGCCGAACAGAGATGATTAAGAGTTGTCTCACTCTGTCCGACCTGCATGAGAGACTGTTGTTAATGGGATTCCAAATTTCTCGAAGCGGCACATATCTTCATTTACTCCCACGGGTTTCTAACACACAAGAGGGAATAAGACACGTACGTACTGTACCCGTAAAGTTAGCAAGACCACAGACCGAGATGCACAAAAACCACGAGGACGGGGAATTTTGCACTGCTACAATCAGGTCATTGGAATCCCTCGCTTCGCTTCTAGGACCGCAGCAAATATTCGTTCTCTCACAAGACGATAAGGCACGTGTACCAATAGGTTTACCGGCAGTGAAAAGTCAGAGCCCTCTTTTAATGTATATGGAATACAGAATACTTTTACCTGATCATGACTGGGTCGTGACAGAGCGGCACAAACTTATTCCTTCTGTATACGCCGGTGTCAACGTAGAACCTAACAATTTCGGTAAGGAAGAAGCTGTTGGGTATAGCGGGCCGACACACATATCCATAAGGAGCGGGAAACACTCATCCTCCACAGCGAACACTCACGCTTATGATTTCGAATCACTTTTATCAATACCTTCATTCAAACCCTTAATGATGACAGAATCGAACACCGTGAAGCCAGTAATCATCATCTTTGTAGACGGTGGGCCGGACGAAAACCCGCGTTATCGCAAAGTCAAGAACTTTGCGATTGAACACTTTAAAAAATACAACTTGGACGCCCTGTTTATAGCGACTAATGCTCCTGGGCGGAGCGCATATAACCGAGTTGAGCGTCGCATGGCTCCCCTCAGCAAACGACTGGCAGGCGTCATTCTGCCTCATGAACATTTTGGTTCTCATCTCGACGACAAAGGAATGACTACGGATGATGATTTGGAAAAACGCAATCTTCAGCACGCTGGGGAAACACTTGCAGAAGTGTGGAGAGAAATGAAAATTGATAATTACGAAGTTTTGGCGGAGTACAGACAGCCCGAAGATAGCATGCAGGATCCAGCAGAACCAAATCTGGCGTGGTATAGCGTTCACGTCCGTGAATCGCAATATTTCTTACAGGTTATAAAATGCGCGGATGAATCCTGCTGTTCACCACCGAGAAGTGCATTGAAATCTGTGTTTACGGATACTTTCATGCCGCCACCTTGCCCAATACTTCAAACCCCAAGCAAGCTCGTAGTACCCAGTTTGCTAGACAAAGGAAAATCCAAGTTTTCGCCACTTCTTGTGAGGTTGTCCGTTGATCTGTCACCTCCTCTAGAAGGGTTTAAGCAGATGCCTTACGATTTCTTTTGTCCATCTGTACAATCCGACCTAAAGAAAAAAGTATGTCCAACCTGTGGGATCTATTTTACATCTCACAGGATTGTTCAAATGCACTGTCGTTACGTGCATGGCAAGACTGTCCAAGACCATTGTGAAACTAGAGTACGGCCACAGCGCGTTGCTGCCAGAAGGGCAAATGAGCTTCTCTGCATTGTGCGTCGTTATGAAACATCGTCTGAGGATGCTGACTGGCTCGACGAAGACGAAGTTGATGCAAGTGGCTTAACAATTCCAGAACCGTCTTCGTCTGCACTCCAGCTGCCAGTGATGAAAGAATCTGAGTGGCTAGCAAACCCGTGGACAGAGGAGCAGTAATTTCAATCGAATTGTTTTTATAGACCTACTTAGATACTTGGTTAATAGTTGATTATTTTTTAATTTTGTTAAGAAGAGAAAAACAATTGTGTGTAAAGTAAAAAATTTATAAAAAAATAAAGAAAATACGCAGGTGTTGCGAAATAAAAATCTCTTGTTTTATTATAAGGCAATTAAAACTATACCAAGGATAAAAACTATAACATTTTTTTGCGACTTCAGGGTAAATGATCACTTGAGTGTTACGTAACGTTTAGAGAGGGGGGTGGGGGGTACAGAAAAACGTTACGGAGCGTTACAGTGGGGGGAGGGGGGTCAAAAATCTTCAAAAATTGCGTTACGTAATACTTGAACGCTCCCTTACATTTCAACCATCCTATGTATACAACAGCTTATGTACCACCTAATATGACATGCACGCACGCAAACAGCTTCAACGGTATTCTACACAGAAGAGATCGCCTAAATAACAAATTTTCGTTTTAATAAGCTAATGGAATATTTTCTGCAATTTCACCCTACTGTAATTTAACTTCGTTTCTAAAATAAACTGACTTCAAAAGCATAAAAATGAAAATCATTAGAAACACCCTGTACGACATACTTTCGTGGCATATCTTGACATTTAAACTAGAGATTGATTATGAAAATTTTTACCATGATGTTTACAGTTCTTGTGTATATATTTTTCCGATTTCCAGAAAAATGGTATGTTTTACGTTATAGAAAAATGTACGGAATCAAGCTGGAACATATCTTTGAAGAAGATTCATTGAAAATCGCTAAAATCTAGTCCCTTAGGTACTTTTTTTTCTGTTTTTCTAGAAAACCGCAAATCTCATGTTATAGACAATTATATGGGACCTTCCTGTAATGTTCCTTAATATAATGTAGTTTAAATCATTCAAATTACCCAAGCCGTTTTTGAATAATCGCTCTTCATACATAAAAAAGAAGTTGTAAACGAATTGATAACCTCTTCCTTTTTGGAAGTCGGTTAAAAATGACTTGATTTTGTCATCTTCCACCCTCTGAAAGCAATCTTAAAATTATATAAATTTTGACAAATTGACAAATCACGTCTTAGTATCTGTTTAATTTCCATTTGGCAGACGAGTTTCTAGGATTATCCTGTGTGATGTAAGATATGTAAATTAGTTTTCTAAATTTTTATTAATGATTTAATAATTAAAACATTGGATCGGATGACCTGCCCTAAGAAATTTATTATCTAGGGATCTGAGAAAGTTTACATTACATTACGAATACGAAATATTCATTTACCTACTTTCCTCGTATCATATCAAACGGACTACAACATACTTAACGATCGTATAGATAGAAATGACGGTGTATCGTATTCTTTAGCTCTTCTTTTCTAAACGTTCTCTTCGTCGTCGAGGTTTGGCACATCTCGAGAACTCATGGAATGAATACCTACTCGTTTCAACGACGATATTGATGAGTTTGTTGACATGTGTAATCAAACGTGTTCTGAAAAATTATCGTTGCATCATGATGCGAATGAAAATGTGGATTTGCTTGCCTCGGTATGCGAATGGTATCTGAAGATTTTTTTTTTAAAGAGCTACTAGGAAGATAATTTTTGATATGGTTGGTTTCTCAGAAAAATATGAAATATTACAGATTCTCGGTCGAAATTGCTATTATCGTTTTTGTGGAAAAAACGTCTTTTTTGCGGAGTTCAGGTTGAAATTTCGGTAATTAGAATTTGGAAAAAAAATAAATGAAAAGATCACATACTGGGTGACAATTTGACAACAGTGGCTGCCTCTAAGAACTGAAAAATGATATGAAAAAAACTCAAAATGATATATATGATATATATCCGTTCTGACTTATCTCATCACCCCCACTTACGCTATCTCAGTATTGTAAAATGGCATCTCGACACTCTTAAATTTCACAGTCAGACAAAAATAAAAATATGGGGTATATTTTTTGTGTGATATATATTGCTGAACCCCAAACCACAATCAGAATTGTACTAGCAACTTGATCGGTGGTGCCGAAATGTGTTCAAATCATTTGCCAAGAAATAAAGCCGAGACAGTAAAAATCATTAATCTAACTACTAAAACAAAGTTCACTAGGACGTCGAATTTGATCATGACAGTTGTTTAGCGGTCTCTGAGGTTGCTGATCACGATACTGAATTCAAATTAGCAAAATTCAAGATGGTGGTTTAAATATGGCGGGCCAGCATTCCATATGACAGATAGACAGAAATAGCTATACCTAATATGATCTTGATAAAACTAATCAGGATACAAAAGTGGGTTCCGCATATAATCGTGCATAGTAAGGTCATCACATACTCCAAACCAATATTATTCTATAAACCACCTATCAAAAGAAAATATATTTTTTTATGAGTTATGCGAAAGAGCATAACTGGAAAAGTTTACGTAGTATTTCGTACATAGAAGTTCCAAAAATGACAATACCAATTGAGACAGATCATATCGAAACAATTCTTCGGCCTTATTGCTGTCGATATCATCAACATTGTCAATAGAAGTTTTTTCGTCAGATAAGTCTTCATTACCTAAATCTTCCTCTCAGAGGATGGAATCATCGATTTGCATAGTATTGTAATAGTTAGAACATCTACGTACGAAATTCTACGTTTACTTTTCCGCTTATGCTATTTCCCATTATTCACACAAAAATATCAGTCTTTTTTTGCTACATGATCCCATAACGTTAGTTTGGACTATTTGATGACCTTACCCTAGATTTACGCGAATATTTTGCAAATATCGATTTGGGATGAGCAACCTCAAAAACCTCCATATGCTAAATTTGGCTTCAAAACCCGCCGTTAACCGGTTTCGCAAATTCTGTGTACTTTTTGGAAATTTCAATATCTGAACAGTTTTTTGAAAACAACGAACGAATCTGATTGTGGTTTTCCGATTTAGCGGGTTCATATACATATAACAACTCTGGAGGTTGTTAAAATACAAATTCTTTGTTTTTCTTCTTCATCCTTTTACACCAGTTTTGCTATTTTTGACTATTGATGTGATGACCAAATTCTGATACCGAATTCATGATCAGGAGAAAAAAATACTATGCAGAAAACATGTCGCTTAAAAAGTACACTCAGCGTTTTTATTTTGGTGTGTCAATTAACTCAGATTGCGTTTTAAACACAACGGATTTTAGGCGACCCCACAGTTAGACCCAATAGATCCAGGTATCTAGGTGGTCAGTCTAATCATTACCTAACAGGGACTACATGATGCGGAGTTGCGCCATCTTACTGGAAATGTTATAAATCTTCGTCTAAGAGGTATTTCCGTTTAAATCAATCTCTAATTCTTGAATTATTGGAGGCTCTATAAAGCTAACTTGTCAGCCTATATTTCGCCATTATCATTTCTCTGTATAAACAAATTACAGGTGAAAATTGGGGTAACAGTAAAAAGTGGTTCACAGTACAGTGGTCGGAAAATTATTTTCTCTGTATACATTAAAATGCTCGGTTAGGGAACAGATATCACTCCTCTTACTTTTTGAGTCATCCACGTTTCTATTATTATGCAAATATTCATGAGTTCCAGCATTATGCGATGCCTAAAATCACATGTGTAATAAAAATAGTAATCATCTGTATCTTGTATGGGTATCCTACGCCTTTGCATCTTTAATTCGTTCATAGCTCACTTCGTTGAAAATCCGTTTATTATTCTTCACTATTAACGTACATTTACATTTCTTTCGTGTAAAAAATTCAATTGTTCGAACATTTCAGACCGAGGATTCAAGCATAGTCAATTAGATTATCCTCACTTTAACGCTATGTTGCAGTTTTTTTCTCATAATTCAAGGTGTTCTTATTGATTCAGCTATTCATCAAGAACGGAAGCCAGTAATGGTAACGTTAATGCAGATAGCAACCTTTCAAGTTCTTTCACTTCCTTGTTACTTCATACCTGTAAGAAGTTATGATTTGTTTTTGGTTGTACTTGAAGATAAGGCTCTTTTCTCTTCGTTTGCGAATTATTTATCACTAAAATGATTTGAGCAAATGTAAAATTAGGCAAATTAAAATTAAAAAATGTATAGTCTTGAACTTAAACCATTAGCATGCTAGCTAATTAATTTTTGTTAAAATTTGACTAAAATGTTTATGTTAAAGAATATATATTGTAATGTTTTAATTTTCCTCTTCTAGTTCCTGGATTAATTTGAAAACACAGTCGAAGTTACTATAATTTATTTCCACTACTTTTATATTCACGCAATTATATACAATTTATTTTGAACAGCTGCTGTTTACTATACGGCAATCGAAAGCCGAATGAATCTTTTCGTCGGCTCCCTGTGCATACATATTCCTTCTCAGAAGGCTCTAGAAGGTCAACGAGTCGTAGAGAAATTTTCTACTCATGGATTCTCGAAGATTCGAGGAATTTCAATAGCACTAGCTGCCGGCCTTGAGTCGCCAGACAAAGAACTTTTTAGATTCAAGTAAATATCGGATGAATTCCTGTCACAAAAGCAAAATTGATTACAAATATGTTTCACAAAAATACATTTGAGGGTGAAATTGCAGAATGTAGGTATGAAGATCCTTTGAATGGCATCTGCAAAGGTTTTGATGATCCCTCTGTGCATGTAGTTGTACTGTTCTCTCGAATGGTGGTTACCATTCTAAACCTGGTTTGGTGCCAAGTGGAATAGCTGGCGTGCCATTCTCCTGTTTTATTTAATACACAGAAAGAAATAAAATACTAATAACTGCCATCAGCACAATTTATATCGGAAATTGATTGGTTTGATTTTAATGTACTGTTTTCTTGAATTGCCACCATGACATCTTACAATTATGTCATCCATTGAAAAGTTTTTGGAAAATTTTTAAATGTGTTTAAAGCATTTGTATTTTTTTATTGATGGTTGTTAACTTTCGATTTTCTTTGATAAATGGATTGTAAGGTCGCGACAAAATGTTCTGTATTGGGTCAGGCATCTCTTTGGCTGGGTCAGATAAGGTAACCACTAAATATTAAAAAGTTCATAAGAATTGTTTTTTCTCAAGAAAATACGCTGTTTTTGTGGTTTGCAGCATACCCTTTGTTTCTTCAACAATTAGTGTATGTATATCATTAAAAGTTTCCAAAAACTTCTACAAGCAAAAATTTGTATCCACTTTTTATCGGAACTTAAAACTTACATTTGGTTTGGTGTCAGTTTAAAACGTACCATACGAATGGGCGGATCCATGGGTGGGCGATGGGGCCATACGCATGGGCGGATACAGGGGGGCAAGGGGGGGGCCGATGGGTGTTAGTACTTTTAATATTAAAACGAGGTAATTTTAACTCCAAGAGCCTAGAAGGTCACTTCTATGGGTTTAAACCACATAAAGACTACTTTTAAGGTAATAGTCCAAGAAATATTCGTTTAAAATTATATTTTGGTAAATGTAATTCAGGATCCCCCCCTGAAGCATGAAATCGCCCCCCTGAAACATGAAATCGTCCATCTGAAGCATGAAATCGCCCCCTGAATCATGAAATCCCCCTGAAGCATGAAGCATGAAATCGCCCTTAAGCATGAAATCGCCCTTAAGCATGAAATCGCCCTTAAGCATGAAATCGCCCTTAAGCATGAAATCGCCCTTAAGCATGAAATCGCCCCCCCTGAAGCATGAAATCGCCCCTTAAGCATGAAATCGCCCCTTAAGCATGAAATCGCCCCTGAAGCATGAAATCGCCCCCCCCCCGGAAGCACGAGTCTGGATCCGCCCCTGATCATACGTATAACATCACTCCCAGAGCTAACCAAAAGAAACACTTTTTTTTAATTTGAGTATCTGTCACCTTCTATACAATTCTTTTGGTTTATAAAAGGCTTCATAAAAGGTCAAATTTCTCTACTTGGAGCATCTTTTTAAGACGTACTAACAGGTAGAAGTCAGATGGGGCCAGATCTGGTGACTGAAGGAGTGTGGAGGCAATTCCATTGTTTTTATCGACTTGTGGATCAGTGCATTCTCTTGGTGAAATAGTAGTTTTTTTCTTTGCCATGTAGAACGTTTCTGCTTGATTAAGACATTTATTAGATCGTCAGACATATAATGATGAGTTCTTATTCCATCTATTGTTACATAAACAAAACAGCCTCAAACTTCTACTGTGTGAAACTCTCACCACCATTCATACCCAAATTCTCATGGACAATTGTGAAAAAACAAATGTAGTATCACTTAACCTTCATACCCATTTCGACAACGGCTGAAGTGAATGTCATGTAATTTTGATGCATGTCTCTTAGGTTAGTACTAACCTTAGAGCGTATAGTTTTGGAGTTATTATGTTATCTCACTTGGTGGGTGGAAACAGCCAATGAACTACATACTGGATGCTGTTCATTGGTAGCAGCTCCCTATCGAGTGAAATTGCGTCTTGCTCTCTCTATTGCCCTCTTTTTCTAGTCTTTTCACGATATTTGTGCATTGCATCCAGAACTATAGGCTCGAAGGTACTACCGAAATGCTTCCCATTGAATAATAGTTCAGATGGCAAGGTCATTTAGTTAGTCAAATATGAGACACTGCTCAGATTTGTTTGTTCATGCCTAATGATTTATAACATTTCTAACAACAAACTTGAAGTATCCACGTCCTATTTTTTTTCTTCTCTCCACTAGAACTGTATATAATATATATATTTTTTTCATATTTGTATGTTTAAAGTAGTGGTCTTTTGTGGAAACCCTATTTGTTGGAAATAGTACCAGCCATATTTTTTAACATAATAATGTAGAAAAATCGTTGTAAATACTATTTGCTTTGCTATGATCGGAAATCCGCTAGCAACAAATTGTCTGAGTCTGACCAATATATGGACACACAAAAATCTAAAACAACTGTTATAATTTTTGTTGCAAGTATTGTCTTTTATCTCTCCCTAATTACGAAAAAAAAAACTAAACTCACATTTAAATTGACGTTATGATTGACATTTTCCTCGTACGTGAAACAAAAAAGGACGCCAAAGACCTACATACCTAGTAGTGAAATCTTCGCTGTTTACGCTAGCTTGAGTTTCGACAATGCGAAATAGGAAGTAACCAAACCTACAACGAACTACGGTGGTTCGTTGAAGCGTGTCTCCCCTCGACGAAATAAAAAAAAAATCCACCTCTCCAACGACATTTAACCCCGGCGACTGTTGTTTATGCACGACGGCAATCCGAAGACGGTTCGGGGAGGTTTAAAGGCAAATTTATGGGTGTGGCAGAAGTCATCGTACAGGTGGAATGTCTTCCGTTCTTTTTTTTACGTGAATGAGTTTTACTTTTAGAAAGGAATACATAATGGGTACAAATAGGTGACGGCCAAAACATTCAGGGTGGTTGAAGGGGTTTCGTTTTAATGATAGGAAGGATATAATTTTCAACCGACATTTATAAAAGGAAGTGCTGTATTCGAGGCGTTAGTTTTTTACGTATGTTCACTGATTTCTCGGAAACAGCTTAACTAAATTTGATGACCTGAGAAGTAAATATATTAATATACACTTATATTCAGTTAATCATACTTTACTTTTTCAATTTAACCTGTATAAATACCAAAATAAATTGTGACTAGTCTTTAAAAAAAGCATTTATTACAAATAACTTTTAATCCCCTGTTTCTTTCCCCTTTTTTATCTATACACTGCTGAATTCTTTAGTAAATGCTCCTTCATTGCACCTTTCACTTTTTGTAACAGTAGAAGTTGCATGGAGCAAGATCTGGCGAGTGTGATGGCTGTTCCAGCTCGGTAATGCGTTTTTCTTTTTCAATCCTTATTCAAACTTTGTCAGGGCCTAAATGTTTGGTTTACAGTTTTAGCCCTGATGATGAAATCCATAATAACAAAAAAAAGGATAGACATGTCAGTTTTTACTTGCAATTGTTCTCATAGTCTCTTTATTCATATTAGTCATATTTGCTTATCCCAGCACGAGTATTTCATTATTCATCTTTTTTGTTGTCACCGGTCGCCCAGAACGTTCATAATCTTTAGGAATCGACCTTCCAAAATTCGTTTGTGACATTCAAAAACCGGAGAATACCAGTAGCAGTCATCTCAATTTGGAGGTTATTTTATTTGACACATTCTATCTTATATATATTTTACTTAAAATTTAACTTTCGTCTGCCGATTTTAAAGTCTGATCATTGTCCAGTCCATACAAGCCCATGCAATGAATCTGATTGTCTCGATCTGACAAATCTGCAGCCTGGTATGGCATGGTATATTAGATTAATACCCTTTGGCTAAGTCTGTACTATCGATAATTTGTAATTTGTCCTAGGGACAAAACTTATGGCAGTCACATTCTTTCTTATTCGCATTTCTTTCTGGACTGTATTCAAAAACGTGACGGTAATACTGGAACTATAATGTTAGCGGTCACTGGAAAATGATGAAATACCTCTATCATACTATTATAAGTAAACATGTCTGAGAAAAAAATATATTTGTGTTCCTCAGAATGAGACCTTTCATTTGATATATTACATGATGCGTTTGATTTTTTTTTATTTTTAATTTTTTATTTAATTCTATAATTTGCCCCCCAAAATTAATATTAATGGTTTCTCCTTATTTTTCCTGTAAAGTTCGGGCAACGTTCTATATTTCCTATTTTTTTCAAAATTTTAGGCTCAGTAGTTTCGGGGATCAGTGGGGGAACGGTCGATTTTTTTAGTTCCCCCCCCCCAGAAGTACTCCTAAAATCTAAATTTTTTCTTTTACGATATGTACTCCTGATCGGGTCACCAAACTATACATTGATACGAAATTTCAACCTCTTCCGTCCAGTAGTTTAGGAGAAAATTGCTGTGATGTGACACAGGCAGAAATCCGGAGTGATATTATAAAGGTATCCGTATATACGGAATCCTAAAAAGATAAAAGTGTTTACTGTTTTAGTTTGAAGTTTATTTTCAACATTATTTAGTATTAGTCTAGATTGTTGAATGACACACAATGCCACTTTTTATGTTTTTTAGTTTCTCGAAATTGTTTATTAAAGCTAATCAGTACTACGGACAAAAGTCCTACTGACTGCGCCTATTTGTGTTTGAGTGGTTTCAATGAAACGACTTAACCATAAGTTATTAGAAATGTATACTATCCTAAGATTGAAACAATTCCATTTGGATATTTTTGAGTAATTCGAATTACGTGGAGTAATTTTAACAAATTCTCGTGTATTTTTGTGTACTGATTCTGAAAAAAAAATAGTCGTATTACCCACAAATTTCTGACATTTCACATGGTTGAATGCTGTGTAGAGATTTGTTTCCATACTCCTTGGTCAAGAAAAAAAAAAGAATTACAAAATTTCCATATTTTATATTTGAGTGGGACAGCAGAGCAAGGGGTCAACTTTGGTCAAACCAACAATGCCCCTTAAGAAAAACTTTGACATCTGGTGTGAAAAACATTTTGTATAAAACTTTAGTTGACCCCAAAAAGATTCTGCTTCCACCATTACACATAACATTAGGCTTAATGAATTGATTAGACTTAATTAATGATTTGTAAAAGCTATGCTTAAAGTTGGTGATTGTTTTAAATATTTTATTTGAAAAATTTCCTACTTTATAAGAAGCTAAATTGATAGAAGGGATTTTCGTTGGACCTGATATTCGTAAATTGATATTCGATTCACTCTTTGAAGCAACGATCAATAAAAATGAAAATGATGGTTGGTATCATTTAAAGTTTTTGGGTGTGAAAGCTCCAAACTATAAAATAATTGTAGGTAACGTAAAAATTTAAAAATCTTGGCTGTCTGATGAGTCTTAAAGGCTACTCCTTGAACAACCACTTTGACTTTTTCCCTGAAAACTTGGTGTTATACGTGAGGAGCAAGAGGAATCAAATTGATTGGTGATTACTGTTGTTGACTTCAGTGAAAACAACAAAACGAATCTCATTGGCAACCTATTTAAGAAACTTTACAGAGAAACGAAGGAAGAAGGAAATACAGACAAATGAGCATATAATATTCTCATTTTAGTAATTAAATATTATTGAAAGAGAAAAGTATAACTAAATAAAAGGGAAACTAAATAAGAGATTAGTGGGTGATAAACTAATACTGCTATCAAATATAGTTTCAACATAAATTTGATCAAAAAGTTTTCACAATTTTTTTTTGGCCTTTGTAATTATAGAATGTACATTATTGTCGATAATGGATTGTTAACCTAAAAAAATATATAACGAATAAATCTCTGGAATGTATTTTAAGAGTATACATTGCATAATTTCTAGCACTAAAATCATGTAAACATATGTTTCTCCTCACATATTTAAAACAACCATTTTCCTAAAGTAGCAATTAAGGGAATATTGCCTTTAGTCGGTTTGTTTTATTTATACACATTCGAGAAGCAATTTGTATGCATCATGGAGCCTCAAGGAATTTACCATATTTGAGAGCATACTTATATATATGTTTAGTTCGTTTGAAGTAGCAATCTTACACCCATAATAGTATTTATGATTTTTTTATAGCATAATGGCAAAGTAGAAGTGAAAAAATTGCTATTCGTCATTTAAAGCAACGGTATGTTTGTTTGTAGGTTTAACCGTTTCTGTCTTGTGCACGAAGTACGCTGAAAAAGTATTACAAAGCTTTTAACGGATTAAGTACATTTGGACCGGTAGTTAGTTACACGTAAAATTGAGGCACCGTTAAATATAGTGTTTAGTACATTTATGAGCACATTTTAACAGACAAACACAATTGTGAATTGAGACTGAGAATTATGAAATTGCGAATATTTTCATTGTGAAGAAACTGTCGACGCCATAGTATCGTATACAGTTATCAAGTGTTGCGGCCTTTCAAAATTGGAATTACATTTGATAATTTCTCAGTTGTATTTATATTGCTGTGAAACATGTACAGTGTCCCAAAATTCAACGAAACCCAGGAGTGGACTAGTTTATGACTGGACCAGGGAAAATTAATTAAAAATCGGCATCATTTTTTTTTAAAGATAGAGAGACTATTGAAAAACGTCCAAAAAGAATACACTTAGACTACATTTTTCAGGCCTATAATTACAATTTTGAAAATATACTTAACAATTTTATAAGGTACAATCTCAAATTAAACCGCGATGTATGTTGTTTTATCATAAAAATATATTTTGTTATATTTATTAAAAGAAATTTGGTACTAAAATGACGGTTGCCCGTCCAGAGCAAGAATATCTGAACCAAAAGTATGCAAACCCTTGCATTGGGCGGCTTGGTCGAATTTTATGGCCACTACGCTCTCCTGATTTAAACATTTTCAACTTTTTTTATCCGGGTTACCTCAAAGATAAGATTTATTCAAAATTTTTATCAACAATTGGTGAATTACCTCAAAGAATCTTGGAATGCTGAAAATATCGTGCTCTATAGTGTTAGTAACAAAGTTTTCATAACCGTTTATTTGAAATTTCACGTTTGTTTTATTTCAAATCCGCCGAGAATTTTGGAATGACTTTAAAAGCTGCTTCTGGCTCAGAAACATACCTACGTGCATTCTTATTAGGAAATTTTGGAAGATCTGTTGTACCATTTTGCAAATTTCATTAGTGGTTCTAACTTTTGCAATAACTTGCCATAGTAATTTCATTATCATACTTTTCTATTTTCATGTGTTTAAGTGTAGGTCTTCATTAGGAAGCTTTTGCTTCGCAATTTAAATTAACCATGAAATAGGGTGTCAAAGTCAGTCTTGTCAGAATCGAAATTGGGAGTTCTCTCAAAACGGGAAGTTTTCCCGGACCTAAAAAACCTGTCCTGAGTCTTCATAGTTTTTCATAAATTTGCTGACTTGACACCACCCCCAGGCCAAAAATCCTTGCCCTCTCTATGACATTCTACTGTATATCCAAACTTGATGTCAATTCCATACTTATAAATAGGGATGTTACGGATATGACATTTCGGATCTGGATATAGATATGGTTATTTGAATAATATTATATAGGTTTCAGTTACCGTTACGGATATGAAATTATTTCAGATAATCCGGTAGTTTCGGATAGTTTCAGTTACGGATATTCGATTTTTGTGGTATTGTAAAAATAAAACCCAAATAATTGCAGGGTAAGGATTTGATCTTATTTCTAGCTACAATAACAGAAAAAAAGTCTTAAAAATGATTATAATACCTACTCATTTTTCAGTAGAAAACACAATTATAATAGCGATGTAGTTCCGCCGCCTTTCTTGAAAAGTTTTTAGCACACTGTCTAGATTCTGCGAAATCGCCATTGACTTCATTGAAAAATGTCCAATTAAACTCGATTTAGTAGGCATTTTAATAACGAAACACGATTCAATCATGAATTTACTAGTATTGACTCAAGAAGTGCTACTTTCAGGAGAAGGACCGTTTATTCATTCAAGAAGATGGATTGCCTATGGGCTCCCTGTCACCAACCATCGCCAACATATATGGAATGGTTCGAAGATAATACACTGAAGGGGTATGAAAAGCAACCAAAACTCTGGTTAAGATATGTCGGCGACATTATTTGGCAACATGGAGAGAGAGAACTACAGACATTTCTGGAGCATCTTAACCGATCACAATCTTCCATCAGATTCACCATGGAGAAGAAAGAGAGTGGGTGCCTACCATTCCTGGATGTGAAGTGCCAAAGTACTACGACTGGAATCGAAACAACAGTGTACAGGAAGGCTACACATACAGGGTTGTACCTAAACTACAACTCTAACCACCCATCAACAATGAAAACTGGCATCATCAAAACATTTACAGCACACCAGAGGCCCTCAAAGAAGAACAAATGAAACTTAGAGAAGACCTTTTGCTGAATGGATATCCTGAAACCACCATTAACAAGGCATTTGAACAACTGGAGAAACCACCTAGGCAGGAAGAAATAACCACGACAGCAACCGTATTACTGTCATACACTAAAGGCTTGTCAGAAAAATTTAGACGTATTGGACATGGATATCGAATCAAAATGGTTTTCAAGAGCAACAACACAATGAGGAGCATGATCACAAAGACGAAGCCGGATAATGCTACACTACCAAAAAACTGTATATACAGCATACCCTGTGAATGTAGCAATCTCTACATTGGGGAGACTAAGCGACCACTTGACACCAGGGTTAAGGAGCACCACATAACTACTCAAAGGGGAGAGTTAACAAGGTCTGGATTAGCGAATCACGCATGTATCGAGCACCATAACATTAACTGGGACCAGGCAAGGGTAGTTCACAAGGAGGAGCACTGGTATAAGAGAAAATTCTTTAATCGGTTATTTGTCGCATTTTAATAAAAATCTGTCCCTATCCGAAATTATTCGAAACTTTTATATCAGATTCGGTTACGATTTCGGATAGATTTTTATTTCGGATATCCGACAGTTTCGGTTACGGAGCTCCATAACATCCCTACTTATAAATACATAAAACCCATCCATTACAAACCTACATCGGTGGAATACTTCAGGAAACATTAACGTGAACAGTGAAACGAATCACACATTTGCTTTATGAACTTTACAATAGAGATTTCACTCTAGGTTTGACCCAATGAGGGATGAAACAACATACCTGAAACTTTAATTTTACTGAACTTCCTACAGTTCTTTACAATGAGGACGCGGATTTGTAACGTTAGAACCTCCTCAAAGTCTGTCAAGCTGGAATATCCATTTTGTATCGCCGAAATCTAACCTGTACCATAATTTATTGCTAATTTATTACACTGCTAGAAAATTAATTTCTTCCCACCCCTCTGAGAAAAGGTGGCTATTCCAGCTTGAGCGTCAAGCTAGCATAGCCAGCCCGATATACCGGAAACCAAGGGGGCTACGGGGGTGCTCATTGTGCCAAAATTAATTGCTGAAACCTCGGCTATGAGAGACTACCCCACCATCATCCCATCCCCCTCATCAACCCCTATATCGAATTAATCCAAATTCCGTTAATATCCATATACGAGACAAAGCGGGCATGGTGGATATAATAGCTAATTTATTGGTGGCATTTAGCGCAAAATACAATTTTATTGCTCCTCCGAAAAAAGGTGGCTATTCCAGCTTGACTATCAAGCTAGCATAGCCAGCCCAATCTCTCGGAAACCAATGCGGCTACAAATTCTTGTTTAT
The DNA here is from genome assembly GCA_034190945.1 of Octodonta nipae. Lineage (NCBI taxonomy): Eukaryota > Metazoa > Arthropoda > Insecta > Coleoptera > Chrysomelidae > Octodonta > Octodonta nipae. Next base: position 137,297,564 of record CM067219.1, on the reverse strand, counting down.
CTCCCTTCAAAACTGTACCAAATTTGAGTTCAATATATGGAGCCGTTTTTCAAATATCACAAATTTTCAAAAACCAACTACCAACTTTAGGACCCTGTATATCGTTTACTACAAACATTTTACTACCGCCTCTAACTGCAGTTATCGTATTGTCTATTTGTTATGGGAGACCCTGTATAAGCCTGTGCTCCTTCTCTCGAACGTAATAGTTGGTATAATTCCCGATTACAAAGTACAAACTTTTGCTAATACCTCCGTATTTGCTTCACTTATTTTGATTCCGCCATGTCATCATCGACGCCGTCAAAACCTTCTCATCGTTTAATCGCTTTAATGAATAATGTAGCAAAGTATCATCGTTAAGAAGGAGAGGACGCGGAATATAGTAAAAGTTGTGAACCGACTTGGAGGTCAATGTACCCCTTTCGAGCTACCTTGTCGAGTTGTCTATGACATGAATCGACGATGATATCGCACTAAACTATCTCTTCTATCTTTTCTCTGCTGGTACACGAATTTTTCGTGAAAGAGAAATAGTCTTGTGAGGATATCGCGGAGTGTTAGTAGTTCATAAATGATTCATGGACTCTAGTAGACACGTTGGAAAAGTTTAATGAGGTGTATAAAATGTCTAAAGAAATGACTTTCAGTTTGTAGTACAAGGTGTATAGTTTATACTTTTTTTACTAAGCAATTTCACATTTTGAAATTCTGTTATGTAGTATCCTGTTCTGAAAGTTACAGGATAATTTAGTTGTTCATTTTTTTTCAGAGCTACCAAGTGTGAATTTGTTCAATTACCTTGACTTTTAAATACACAGAAATGCTGATTTTATGAAAGAATATAAAACCTTGACATATTTTCAAAAAATACGCAAAAATCTTACACATCTACAAATTAATAAAAATGAGTTGCTATTTCTATTCAACACTGTACTAGAACGTGCATTTAAAATCTTGAAGTTAGAAAAAAAAAGATGGAGGGATAACATAGTGTTTGCAGCGAAAGACCTAGACCCTAGAGGCACTAAAACCGTCAGCAAAAAAAGGGGGTCTGAAATTAAACACTGGCAAACAACTAACCTATAGCCATAAAAAGATAGAACTAGTCGAACAATATATTTACTTAGTCATGAAATACAGATCAGCAGAGACCAAATGTATTCAAAACAGACATCTGAATATCCTTAAAGAGAAAACAACTTATGGAGCATTGTGGAGTGTATGCTGGGGCTGACCATGAGGGATTGAATACTGAATGAGGTCAGGAACAGGTGTAGAAGTCATTACAGTGAAAATGGCTAATAGTGGATAACAATTAATGGGCAAAGAAACATCTAGAAACAGATCGAGAGCTTACAGAAAAGTCGGAGAAGTCATAATACAACCAACCGGATATCAGCAGTGGGGCTAAGTAATGAGATTGATGATGATGCAACAAATAAACAGGGAAGCTGAATTTTTCATTCATCCTGGTAAAACTGGTAAAAGCTGATCGAGAACTTCTTCAGGAATTAGTTCTGGTAATCATATTCTAAAATGGATCGAAATAACATGTTTCAAATTTTCTAGTAGCTAGTATTTACTATGCAAAAGAAACTATTTGCAGGATTGAAAAACCAATGGAAACAATTCACGAGATACTGTAATCATAGACATATTACTTAAATATTGAGTACAGCAAGCCAGGAGCGGTTCCAGAGTCATGTTACGGGGGGGGGGGTCATGAACAACAACATAAGTTGAGTTGTGTGTTTCCATTATTGACAGCCATAAGTTTGATTCTTTCAAGTTCATTATCAAAGTCGGTTTTGTTGAGTGGTATTATCACGACTCTGTGTAACATACAGTGATATGCAGCAAGTTTATGTTTATCTAGACATATAAATAATAACAAAGATAAGACTGACAACTCGGGTGTCTACAGGGTGAACCGTGGGAGTTGCCCCAACTTCTGTATTGGTCACACTGGAAGATCTTTCAATTCAAGAAGGCGCGAACACACTAAAGCTTTTGAAAATCAACAACACAATAAATCAACATATGTAGATCACTTATTAAAAGAAAACCATATACCTCAAAATACATTCGAAATTTTACGTCTACAAACCAAAAGTAAAAAATTATATCTTCTTGAATCCCTGGAAATCAACAAAAACAAAAATTCTCCGAATCTCTTAAATGATCAAACTGATACTAATCCGTCTCCCTTACTTAATCTCAAAAGCCATTACTAAATATTATGTTATATTATCCATAACTGTTGTCAACAATGTTTCATAAATGTAATATTTATCTGACCTACACCCCGCCCACGTCCTCTGAAATTCCCAACAATTAAGACGACACCTTATTTTATCACCCTACCTCTAGTTTCTTTGTTAGAAAATAATTTTAGCATTCATTATATTTACAATTTCTGAAGAAGCCAGACTTGGTGAAACATATGTCAAATAAAAATAAATAAATAGTGAAAATTTAACCAAGTTTTTAGTGTTTTTAAGTAAGCCTTTTTTCGACAGGTTTATTGCTGTGTAGAAACATAATAATCTCCTCCATTTCGAGAACACAAGATGGTTCCATCAGCTGGGAAGATGATAACTTCACTTTTATGGGAAGTTGGAGATGTGACTGTTGTTGATTGTCTGCGATTACAGGCAATTGTTATTCTGAATTAATTTCCAAATTACGACAGTGCGTCTAGTTGTTTTGAGGCAATGACTAAAATTTATCAAGGAGGTTCCTCCAATTTGTGAAATAGTCGCTCTATTCTCTAATTTTCCCTTAGTAACAACATGGTGTTTTCAAAGAAGAAAAATGAAGATCTGAAAAAAATCTCTTAAGTAATTCTATTAATCTCATCTCTGGGAGCCAACTCAATCCAAATAAATTACTACAGTTTTGATCGATATATCTTCTTATTTTGAATGACCAGTCAACCGTCTTATAACTGGTGCCAAATTAGTTAAACCCAATCATGTTTGAAATATTCTTTTAGTTAGTAGTTTTTCAAAATTATTGCTAACGAGATATTCTGATTCAAAAACTAAATATTTTTTATTTACTTTTAGTACTAATCGCGTATTTTTATATACAGAAGTAACAAACTTTTATTATGTCCAAATACAAAACAGTGTTTTTTGAATTATTCTTTTGCACTTTTCATAATTTATTTGAAAGGATTTTACCCTTTGTGGTATCAGTATGAACGTAATAAGGAGTGGGTGTTTAAATTTGTGAACATTAATATAAACAGCAATTAAGGTAGTGCTTAAGCGAGGATTCCGCCTTAGATTTATTCAGTTTAAACATGAACCTTAACTTTAATCAATACGAAGTGCCTAATCCCGTTAAAACGGTCATACCAGACTCAAGGCATATTTTCAGACAACTTTTTTCTCAATATACGACGTACATTAAAAGATTGGAAACAGTCATTAGTTGAACATATGTCTGGGTTTAACAGATCGATTCACATATTATTTATCCAGGGTTCTTGTTTTGAAGAAGTATAAGACGAATTTTCGATGCAGAATAAATGTGAAGGCATTACAAAATTATGATTGCGTTATAGTTGAGTGACAGGATTTTGAAACTCGTCTTACTGTTTGAAAGGAATTTCTCAAGAGTGTTTCCAGAAGAGATAAAGAGAAGTGCTATTTAGAGATGGCGCATACTTTTACCTCAAGTTCACAAAGCAATTTTTTTCGATATTGGAGAAGAAATTACTCAGGTAAACTTCACCATAGACATTTCTACAGTTTTAACATCAGCATGCAGTGGGCCGGTCTTCAAGTTGTTCTTGAGGGTCCATTTTTTTTCTAAATATAATGATGAAATCATAAAAGATAACTACAAACGGAATTGTAACATTTTAGAAAACTTCTTTTTGCTGAATATGGGAAAAATGTCTCATTTAAACAAAGTCAATGTCGATAAAACTGGATCTTGCTACACGATTCAGTAAGCTGTTTGCTTAATATTAGGGCTTACAATTAACGTATTGGTCAAATAAATAATTCAAAGAATTAACAAGAGTAGCACTGCCTGTATCAGAGGGCAAATAATTCCATAAACTAGGATTCGGCCAACTGAATCGTTTTATCCAAATAAAAAGAATTATCGACACATTATTAAAAAAACTTTTCCCAGTACAATTTTATAGATTCTGATCCCTTGGTCGGTCATTCAGAATTATAGAAAATACGTCCTTGCAGATTCTTACAACATTCAGCAAGATCACGACATAAGCTCCCTTCTAAAATTTCGAAGAGCAGGGCATAGTTTCGTGATTCTACGTTCAAGTAAATGAATATCTTTAGCAAAATACAGATTATAAACTGGTATCTCGGATTCAAGTGTTGGGTTTATATGGATTTGTAAGTTTTATTTAGTACATATTTTCAAAAAAAAACAGTAGAGTTGGCATTTTTTGTTATTTTAGAAATATTAGTAGACCATTTTTAGTCTTTAGAAAGAATTCATCTTAGGTGTCTTTGCATAACAACTGGGTTTGTTTGAGTGTTATTAAGCAAATGGTGGTTTGGGTTATTGTAGCCTCGGTGATATTTCGAACACCAATCACTGCACTACTGAGCTAACTGTAGCTAATGAATTCCCAAAAAAAATGTGTTGCCTGCTTACAACATTACATCAGAAGCAATCTATCAACATGGTCAACTCATCGAAAATCATGTTAAACAGTAGGAGCCCGAGCACTGAACCTTGCGGAACCCCACTCATTACTTAATTTTTCACACAGATCGTTTTGTTCAAGTAGTATTTTGAGAGACTTGAACTCTTAGATTATTTCCAGTGTAATGTGAAGATTTAAGGACTTTGGTGTCCCTAAACTAGAGGTGATTGCATTCTTGGTAACAAATGTTAAATATAACTCATTTTTTCTGTCGTACTCATTATAATTTCATGTTATATTTCACCTACCTAGCGAACAGGAAAGAGCACCTGCTCAGAGCTACTTGAAGGAATGCAAACGTTATTTTCAGTAATAACAATTATTACGTTAATTTTTTGTTTGCCATCAACATATCGCGAACTTTTTTCCACAAAACCGTAAGACGGGCACCTTGCACGCAGTTCTAATTAGATCCAAGAATGGATGATATCTTCTCACGAGTGTTACTCCACCGGTTAATTATGAATAACAATAATGAACGTACTAAAACGCATCATTACATTCTACGGTACGCCACTCTCTTGAGTTCCCACCGATTCTGGCGAATTGTTTGGTAAATTTATGACCGAGAAAGCGTTCGTTCTTTCAGAATTGTTAATTTCTCTTGTCGACGTAGTTTGTAATGCAATAAAATATGAATGTGCGAATGTTGCGATTGGAAATTATTACATTTTTTTGTTTTTTTTTTTCAAATCAGAAAGGAAGTTGTAGTACAAACTTTATCCGGTTATTTTTTATTTAGTTTATGTTGTATTACTATTACTGGTGAATAAAAAGGACAAATCAATTGACTATTTTGATATATCTTTGATTTTTGACCCTTTTTATTTTTTATATTTGACATTTTACTGAGAGATTTTTGTCACTTTTCTTATTTGCGCTTCCCACAATTGAATATCCTCTCGAACACTTCTTTATGCATTTGATGAAGGTTCCCGACCAGAAACAATATATATTATATTTATATATAATATATATTGTCTTGCGTAGAAAGGAATGACACCTCGAAGAGAGTATTCAATATCTCTGACAGGTGAAGTAACCTGAAAAATTTTATCATGACATTCTGTCCTAGGAGTTAAGGGAGAACAGCAATTACACGGAACGGCTCCAGATTCGGAACCTCTGTGTACTGATTCTCTTGAAAATCCTAGATGTCGGTCTTACATCTCGCGTCTTCAAATTTTCTAATGTCAATTTTAAATGTCATAAATTAAATTTTCATTTTGCAATCTACATCAATAAATATAAAGCCATTGATAACGAAGTCAGAATAGACTTTGAAACGTTTGGTATTCCAGCAATATACGTCGTTTTATTTCTATTGTGGTGTTATTGTCCAAAAAACATAAAAGTAATCAAGAATATGCCACAAACAACATTTAGAAGACCAATAAAAAAATATGTTATGTAAGCAGTTAAGATATTTGAATTTTCTTGAGCTATTATTATAGTTATGAAATGGGTTGATAAAAATATTAGAAGCAGTTTATACAGGGTGATTGAAATATAAGATAGAGTGGAATTATATTTGATAGGGCAATTTGATCTACAACCTGTTTCATATACCGGAAAAATAATATTGCGTGGCCTATAAGTATAAAGTAGACCTTGAACAGTTGCATCCTGATATATGGAATACATGACATATGGGGCGAAGCAAAATTATCGTTATATATTGTGTTTAACACAATGTTAGAAAAAGGAGCATATAAAGGGTGGTTAAAATATAGGGCAGGGGGGAATTATACTTTACAAAAGGGCTCAAAAATTATCAGAAATAATTGTTATATAGCATACAAGGTGGAGTAGAATTACAGTTAAGTAATTAAAAAATGTTACATTGGGTGACAAATAAACAGGAGCTTATACAGGATGGTTGCACTATATAGTGAAGCAGAGTTACAGTTATACAAGGTGGTTCCAAAAAAATGTTGAATAGATTTGTTATATAGGGTGGCCCGCCCATAAGTGCTTGCAGTTTCAATGAAATATATTCGGGATTGGTGGATTTATAGTTATGTAAGGTGGTTCAACAAAGTTTGAAAATTGTTATATTGGATAGCCCATATTTTATTTTATTTTTTATTTTTATTTATTTATTAACGGGTTAAAAACCCTTTTACTAGAAATGAAAACCATTATAATAATGAGAACAGATGATGAAATAGTCAAGGTACAAAATATTACTTAAAAGCTATTATTAATATAAAACTATTATTGTAATCTTCTAACCATACTTTTAAAAGAAGAACAAGAAGAATCAAAAAATTCTAATCTCCCATGATAGTTGTTTGCAGTACGAAGAAGTTTAGTTTTAACTTCTTTTTTACCGTAATTGGTATGATGAAAATCGGTAAAGAACAGATCAAGACAACGTGTTCTAGTAACGCTTGTATTGAATTTAATTAACTCCAATAGTTCAGGACACAGTATATAACCGTTTAACAATTTGTGTAAAAAACGCAGTTCATATTGTGACCTACGATTTTGTAGCGAACTCATATTCAATTGTACACGAATATCAACACTATTATAATCATCCCCTACTAATCCCATTTTAAAACTACAGAACCTCAAAAATTTATTCTGAACTCTTTCTAACTGACTGCTGTAGGTCATGTAGAAAGGAGACCAAATCATGCTGCAATACTCAAGACCAGAACGTACTAATGAACAGTACAATAATTTAAAAGTAGCAATAGAAAACTCCTGAGAATTTCTATAAATGAATCCCAACATTTTATAAGCTTGAGAGGTAATTTCGTTTATGTGTAGATTAAATGTAAGCTTTTTATCCATCATTACACACAAATCCTTCAACTGATTAACTTCAACAAGACTAGCATTTTTCAGTTTGTATGTATAATAAAACTGAGAATTAGCTTTAGTAAAAGTTATTTTAAAACATTTCTTCAAATTTAAATTTAAGACATGTTTATGTTTATGTTTATTATATGTTTCATAAGTTATTTTTTTGCACAGAACAGAACAGAACCGCGGGTCACGGCTGGTTCTTTATATTTGATAACTTTGTATCTTGGATAAAAATGTCAATTAACATTTTTCATGTTTGTAAACTTTTTAAAATTTACTCGTCATTAATCGGACCAGACCACTTTTCCATAAACTTCTTACCCTGCTCCCATCACCTCCAAATAGATTTTCGCAAAATGACGAATGAATAATTTCTGTATTTAGAACTATATCAGTTCTCAGGCTTGTATTTTCGAAATTTAATGAATACTTTTTTTAAAAATAATTCCCCACATTCTCCCATTAATAATTGCGTTTTGGCAAAATGATTAATAAAAATTGATTTATAGTAATAATTATTTTTCACACCTATATCCTTTTCTGCTTTTTAACCGGCTTCCAAAAAGGGGAGGTTATCAATTCGTCTACAACTTTTTTTTATGTATGACGAGCGATTATTCAAAAACGGCTTGGGCAATTTTGATGATTTAAACTGCATTATATTAAGGAACATTACAGTAAGGTCCCATATAATTGTTTATGACATGAGATTTACGATTTTCTAGAAAATCAGAAAAAAGTAAATAAGGGACTAGATTTCAGCGATTTTCAATGAATTTTCACTGTTTTTCTAAAACTACTCACGCAATTTGAATATTATAAATTGTATTTTACAAAGATATGTTCTAGCTTGATTCCGTACATTTTTCTATAACGTAAAACATACAATTTTTCTGAAAATCGAAAAAGTATATGCACAAAAACTAAACATGATGGTAAATGTCAAATTTTCATCATAAATATCTAGTTTAAATGTCAAGATATGCCATGAAAGTATGTCCTACAGGGAGTTAGTAATGATTTTCATTTTGATGCTTTAGAAGTCAGTTTATTTAGAGACGAGGATAAGTTACAGTCGCGTGAAATTGCAAAAAATATTCCGTTAGCTTATTAAAACGAAAATTTGTTATTCCGAATATCTCTACTGTTGAAGGTGTGTGCGTGCGTGCATGTAATATTAGGTGGTACATCAGCAGTTGTATACATAGGATGGTCGAAATATAAGTTGAAATAGAATTAGTTATACAGGATGGTTCTAAAAATATTGTATTGGGTTATAGGACGGAGAATAATTACAGTTATACAGGGCGGTTTAAAAAAGTTATATAGTTTGTAACATAAGTAGTTGGTTATACAAGGTGTTTGAAGTAAGGGTGGGGTAAAATTTTTGTTATTGAGGGTGTATCAAAAATTTGTTACATCAGCATATGCAGTTAGGATATTTGAATTATAGGACGTAGCACAGGGTATAATCACAGACATGGGTTCAAAAAATTTAGAAGAAGTTGCATATACCGGGTGATTTAAATAAATGGTAGAGTAACTTTATAGTCATAAAATGTGATTCAAAAAGGTGAATTTTGTTATATAAGCATGAGCAGTTGCATAAATGGAATACTAGCCATATGGGGCTAAGTAAAATCTTTTTTATACAGGGATAATTTAAACAATAGAGAAATAGAAATAGTCAATAGTGTGGAGAGGATTTTTACTTATACAGGGTGGTTTTAAAGATATCAGGACCGTTGTAATATTGTGTTGAGTTACATTATAGTTGTACAGGGTGATTCAGAAAATGATAAATATCCCTACATTTGATAAGAATAGAGGATTTTGTTTGTTGACCTGTTCAGTTGGTAAATTTGTTGCTGTTTTGCAAATAAATAGTTAACAAGTATGAACATTTTTTTCTCGTAAACCGTAACCTTATTGATATAAATTATATAAGTCTTTTTTATTTATACTGATCCGTTCTGTCATTTTAAGTATCTGCACTGCATTATGTTACACTCTGTATACATATATTAACCGATTACTTGAAAATGATTAAGTTAAACGGCTAATTTAAACTGTTTTCTACTTATTTTCCTGTGGCGTTTTTTAGAAAATCGAAATTCCATGTTATTAACTTGAAACACTTGGTAAATGTCTCTACCCACCGATTTTTTTGCGCTCTTGAAGTTCTCAGATGTCCGAGTTGGGAAGCTTTAAATTAAACACTCTGTATAAGTAAATATATTAATATGTGTTTTTATAGTTATTTTCTATTTTGTTATTTTCTATTTTTCTCCCTATATTTTAATCACCGCCCTCATATCAGACCTGTTACTTATATTATCCAAGATCACAAAAAAATACAATCAAGCAAGGCGGTTTTTACCACTATTATTTGTAATTAAATAATCCTGTAAACATAATATAAACAATTATGTTTACAATCAATAAATTCTAGTCTTTCTAATTGACCTTAACTTCCATTTTTTAAATGTAAACATAAAACCGAGTAAATTATTGCTACATATATCGCAGTGATTAGTTAAAAGTGACTCACTTCTAAAATAATCTTTGTTGGCATTTTAAAATCCTACAAACTCGTTAAATATGAAATATTTGAAATGCGTCAAACATAATAAGGTTAAGTTAACTAAGTATTCGTATATCTTATCGGGATTATTTACAAATGACCAAGGAATGAATAAAAAAGCTAATTGAGATAGTCCATGATGTAAAACTGTATCATTTGCAGAATTAGAAATATATAAATTCAATCTGCTGTGTAGAAAAATATACATCACTTTTATCAAGTAATTCTGGTTAGGTTTTTATTGCCACAGTTTCAGAAATCGAATATATACATTGTGTTTCAAAAACTTGCTATATACGAGGTGAATCAAATATGAACTATGGAGGCTTTTCAAAGCATGTTTCTCGCCCTGTAGGTAAATTCGTAGTGACGTGTGACCAGTCTCGATATATGTTAGGTAGGGATGATTAAGAAGAGGGTAGTTCGTCGGTAAATTGGCGAGGCGTAGTCGATGCGCTGTTAGTAGCATCAAATTAAAGTCAAAAAAGAATGCAAGAGGAAAAAATTAAAATAAAAAATACGTCTGTTGCGCAAATAAATATGTTGTTATCAAATTTTTGTAGCGCGGGAGCAAAGAAGCCATGTTATAATTAAACCGTCTGAAATTTTGCGTCGACTCATCTAGAATTTCACAGTTCGGCAATCACCAAGAAACACTTTCAAGGACCCAAGTGTACGACTGGCACAAAAAGTTTTCAGATGGCCGAGAGACAGCACCATATATTACTTCATTGCGGAAAGCCAAGACCCGTCTTTCTGCAGGGAAAATTCTTGCAACAGTTTTTTGGGATTCGAAAGGCGTACTGCTGATCGATTTTCTGCACGAACGCCGTACAATTAATGCTGAGTATTACAATGCGAACGCTACTCCAACAAGTCATGAGCAGCACTTGATCCTATCGGCAAAAGAGGCGGGATATGTCTATAAAATCTTAGGACGAAGTGTAAAATGATTTTGTTGCATGACAACGCTCGGCCACATAATCAGCTGCATTGACTTGAATATTATAATAAATAGGAAAATTGAACAAAATGCACAATTGGGAAATTGAACAATTTATCCGCCTTACAGTCCTGATTTGTCGCCATGTGACTACTTTCATTTTCATATATGTTTGTCTGTTTTTTTTAATTTTTGCCACTTAAAGATTTATATATTAGATTACTGGGAGGCTTACAGAATTCCAAAAAATGAAATTTGAGGACAACGAAGGTGTAGCTCCAAATTATCGTTTGTGCGCAATTGGTTATCGACACTTTAGCCTTTTACTGCAGTTTCATTCTTTGAGAAAGGTATTAAAAATCTGCACTTTTTTCTGCGATTCGGTGGCAATTCAAACACAACAACTTTGTGTCTCATTTTTTTTTATTTTATAAGAGAGGAGACTATGTAGAAAAATAATATGTATTAAAATTTGTATTGATCGTACCAATAAAATTTTTAAAACAAAAGTCCGGTTCATATTTGATTCACCCTCGTACTACTTCATCAAACTTGTTAGTTGTTTGACACCATCTTCAGAAATATACTAGATAGGTAGGCTATTAATTCGTACAGAATGAGCACCTTATAGGTATTATTTACATCTTTATAGTGAATATGCATTTAATTGTATAGTGTTATGTTTTGATATTTCGACTTTTTGATTATAAAGGGTGTTTTTTTAGAGGTATAGAACTGTAAGTTGGCAACACTCTTTTAACCGGCGGCCATCTTGTCAGCTGTCAAGTGATTTATGTTTAGTTTGGTTTTGCATTTCATCATGAATAGACTGGCGCCTAAACAACGCTTCCAAATTGTGCAAATTTATTTTGAAAATCATGGTTCTGTTCGAAATACGTTTCGCGCACTACCTCCATTTTACGGTCAACGTAATCGTCCATCAGAGCAATTAATTCGATTAACTATGCAACGTTTTCGCACCACGTTTACCCTAAATGATAATACGCATCCACAGAGATGTCGTACAGTGCGTACAGAAGAATTCATTGCTGCTGTAGAGCGTAGCGTAGAGGAAAGCCCGAATCAGTCTATCCGTCATCGTGCACAGGAATTGGATATGTGTCCATCCACTTTATGGAAGATTTTGCAGAAAGATCTTGTTTTGTGTGCTTACAAAATTCAACTCGTGCAAGAATTAAAGCCACACGATCACATAGCAAGGCGTACATTCGGTGAATGGGCCCAAAACAAGATTGCCGTTGATCCCGATTTTCATAAGCGAATTTTGTTTAGTGGTGATCGCTATAGACCCATGATAACTAAGTTTTTCCTTCATCAATTGAACAATCATGATGCACACGAGCTGTGGTTTCAACAAGATGGGGTAACATGTCACACAGCTCCTGCCACAATTAATTTATTGAAAAAACGTTTGGTAACCGCATTGTTTCACGTTTTGGACCCGTGAATTGGCCTCCAAGATCGTGCGATTTAACGCCGGTTGACTATTTTCTGTGCGGATACGTGAAGCCGCTAGTCTACGCCGATAAGCCCGAAACGATTGACCACTTGGAGGACAACATTCGCCGCGTTATTGCCGATATACGGCCACAAATGTTGGAAAATTGGACCTCCAGATTAGACTACGTCAGAGCCAGCCGTGGCGGTCATATGCCAGAAATTATATTCAAATTATAATGCCAGAAGATTATCTTTCGAATAAAGTAAATTTCATGTCAATTTAAAAAATATATCCTTGTTTTATTCCATTTCAAAGTTCTATACCTCTAAAAAAACACCCGTTACTTTGAAATCTGTTTTTAAAAAAATATTCTATTGACAATATTTGTCTCCTCATTTCAGTCATACAGTTTATATTACATGTCGGAGGAAATTTCGTCATTTAGCTGCGAATGACACAGAGTAAATAGTGATTCATGGATTATAACTTACTGTGAAGCCAATTGAAGGGGTTAAACACAATACTTGTGCTAATAAATCGTATGAACTTCTATTTAACCGTAATAAGCTTATACCTTTTTCATTGATTACTACGAAGAATCGACACCTAATAAGCTAATTCGATTAACACAGATCTAGGAAAAACTACTTTTAAGCAATTACACGTTTTTGTCGGAAGAGAAGGACTATCATCATTTTGACCTTTTTAATTAGACGGGTGTAATTTGGATGAAACAGCGTGACTGGCTTTTTATAATTGGTACCACCTATGAAGATATACGGGTTGTTCTTTAATCTCTGCAAAGTGCCCACACTGTTACACACTTAAAGACTGTATATTATAGTGATTTTCAGTGTATGGTTCATAGGGGCATATCGAATAAGACGTAATTTTACAATTCGGTTGTACAAACATGCTAGTGAGGTCTCTAGAGACCCCATCGGGAGTTATATTTTGTATAAGGCCCCAGTATAATGTAACTGGTACTGTTTTGAAAATGTGTGTATCTTTGATCCTAAAACCATACGGTATAGATAACAAATAAAATTACGTATTAACTATCAATTCAAGTTTTTCTGTTGTAATTAACTGTCAATTATCGCTCAAAATAACATTTGTTACCATAGGTAACATTGGTAACAACTGCAGGGTAATCATATTGGCGCAAATATGTATTCAAAGTCATTTTTCACAAAGGAAAGAAAAAAATACTATATCAAATAATGTAAGTCATCCTGCAATAATCACTTGTAATTATGTATTTTCTTATTTCATAAAGATACAAAAAAATCTTCGTCATATACCTTGATAGTATTAGATTTGAGATTATAAAGTATTGAAATCTGATTAACAGAGAAAGTATTTCTATTTATGATCGTATTTAGGAATTTTTAAATTATCGTATCTAAATTAGCCATAGAAAGTATAGTAATTGGATAGAGTATAGTGATTTATTTCGATTATTATGATTTTCTTTGTTGAAAGTTCTCTGCTGAGAGCATGTCTCTAGTATTTTTTTACATTATTATATTTTGTTATAAAAATAGATTATTTCAATCTTGAATATGAGTTATAAATTATTTTATGAAAAAAATCGAGTTTTTGTAAAATAAATAAATTTTTTGTTTTCTAGTGATATTACTTACCTGATTTTTTTGAATTGTGTTCTAAGCTAAAATAAAAGCTGCTTTTGATTTTTAGGGTTCCGTATATAAAATATACGGATTTTTTTAATACATCCGGATTTCTGCCTCTGTCACTCATCAAACTACTGGACGGAAGAGGTTGAAATTTTTTGTTGACCCGATCAGGAGTACATATCGGAAAACAAGAAATTTTGATTTTAGGGGTACTTCTGGGGGGAAGAACTAAAAAAATCGACCGTGCCCCCCCCCTGATCTCCGATAAAAAAATTTTGACAATGTAGAACGTTGTCCGAACTTTACAGGAAACAAATATATTTTTTCATATTTTTAAAATAAATTAATTAAAAGATATTAACAAAAATATAAAAAATTTCACCCATCCCCCCTCTTATCTGCGAAATTATAAGCTGTAAATTTTGAAAAAAACAGATGTATAGCGCCTCACCTGAACTTTACTGGAAAAATAAGAAGATTTTTTGGGGCAAATTATAGAATTAAATGGAAAATAAAAATTGTTCCTAAGGGAAAATATTCATTTAAAATGTCATGCAAAAAAATGAAAGGGCTCATAGGAATATAAATGTCAAAATTTTAAAAAATTTTGAAAATAATTAAGGGTAGTGGGGCTATTGAATTTATAAAAAATAAGAAAACCCCCATAGTAATTTTAGGAACCAATTATACTAAATGTATTTTAAATTTTCAAACGCAAATATATAGATAAAATTCTCATTATGTGAATTACAAATATATTATTTTTAAATCATTTGTAATATTAACAAAAATATTAAACTTAATTCCCACTTTAGATACACTATTTAAATTTTGAAAATATATTTTATTTGTATTTTCAAATAATTTGAATAACTTTTAATAATTTATAATTTAAAACAATTTTGCCCTTTAAATCAAAATTCAGACAGTAGATTATAAAAGGCTAAAGTATAAATAAAACAGTAAGATGACCAAATTAAAAATTAAATACTAACAATAATTGAGGTAAAATAAAAAGTCTATGTGTGGAAAATGAAAGTGGATATTCTTTATAAATTTAAGGCTTCCTTTATAAGTATTAGGGTGAATATAAGAAAATGCATTCCCCGCTTATTTCAAATCGATAAATAGTTGGACGCGACCCCCACCGATTCGCATACTCATCAAAAAAGATAAATTTTGTATAAAAAATACAATTGTCTTCATTGTAATAAATGTTACATTGGGAACCCTGAAAATATTCATTTAAAATGTCCAAAAAGACCATAGTATACAAAATAAAAGTAAAATCTGTTGAGTTTAGAAAACATAATTCGACATATTAATTCTACTATTTTGAAATTTACTAAACTAATTATGAGATATTCAAAATTAAAAATTTCACTGTTTATCCGGGTTTCGTTATTTTGTGAGTTTAGTTATTTAATTTTTTGAGTTCCGTCGAAACTGGTTGCCCATATTGGTTCCGCCTTTTTTGTACATTTAACTTTGTCTGGTTCTATCCATGCTATGGATGAAATATAACTAAAATTAAACAATCTGTATCTATCATCTAACTATTTTACTAGAATCTACAATAATTTAACTTAGAGGTATGAGAAAAAAAATTATAAAAAAAAGAATTGATAATTAAAACCGCGGGAAAATACACTTTTTTAGATATTTTACAGTCCACTCAGCACCATTATTTTTCTAGTCGATTATACTTGTGGTTCTCTCAACATATCTCAAAGAATATTCTGAAATTTGCAAAATGAATATCGACATGGTTTAAAGACAGAGAGGTCGTCACTTAGCAAGATCTCCCAGTATAATTTTTGAATCTCACATTGGCTAGGTACATATAACAAACAATAAAAGTACATATTTTTATCCTACTTATCTAGTGTCCACTTTTTGAAATTTGTTGCAATATCAGATTTTATTTACCACATGATGACACCGAAATTTTGAGGTCCATATTTAAAATATTTTTCTTATATAGTTAAATAGGGATGTAAAACCATAAATATCTCAAAATATCGTCTGGCATTATAATTTGAATTATATGACTTTAAATCAAAATGACTTAACATTTGTGGCCGTATATGTTAAAAGTGTTCACGTACTCTGCCATCTATGTTCATCAGTGAAATCACGATCTTGGAGGCCAATTCACGGGTCCGAAACGTAGAACTATGCGGTTACCAGAGTTTCTTTCAATAAATCAATACGAGGTGTGTTGCCTATCTCTTATGATTGATTATTACTACAGCTCGTGTGCATCATGATTGTAGAATCAATTGATATTCAACAAAAAAAGTTGAAAAAAAACTATGGCTGTATAGCCAAAATCACCAACTGTAACGTTTGGCCAGCATCGTTTTTAAAAAGTACGGACCAATTATTCCACCATCCCATAAAGCACACCAAACAGTCAGTCTGGAAAAATTCTCAACATGAATTGAGGATTTTATCACTCCAAATTTTTTGTTTATTGATATGTTAGAGGTATAATATCGCTAAACAAAATTCGCTTATGAAAATCGGCCATGAATCTTGTCGGCCCATTCACCTAATGTACGCCGTGCTATAATCGTTTGGCTTACTTTCTTGCACGATTGAATTTTGTAAGACGCAAACCAGGATCTCTCCGCAAAATCTTCCAAACTTAAATTTTGATAATTTACAAAAAAAATTTCAATTTTTTTTTCTCATACCTCTAAGTCTCATCTAAAAATGTACCAGAGTTTTTTAGTTTATATTCAGTAGTTTCATATTACTTTTTGTCTAGGTACCCATAAGAGATGCGGATTAAAATCAGTGAAATTTTTGGTTCTAATTTTGAATATCTCGGAATTTATTTTTTATTATTTTTATTACAAATTTCGTTTACGTCATTCTCTTTAGCTTATTAATAGTGACCGACTAAAGCTTCGTTTTTCGGCTAAAAATCCTGATTCGGTAATAATTTCCTTTTCGGCTATAAATCAGAAACTCTCCAAGCCGAAAATTCATCCGAAATTCGTGGGGTCGCCTTAGTAGATTACACCTATTTGTCGATTTGAATAATGGAAATGACCCACCATATAGGTTTCGTAATAGATATTGGTTCGAACACGTCAGATGGATTGATTCTTATTTTAAATTTTGTAAAACGAATAGTAGATTTACCTAAAAAAACAGTGTATCAAAAATGTTTTCCAAATTAATTGTTGCAAGTTCCGTCGAGTTTACAAAAATGTTAAATAGTAGATAACTACTATTTAAACAAGATCATATTCATTAAATTGAACCAAAAATTCATCACAGGAGAAGAAATCAGGTTTTCTTTAACATAAAGTTTGCTTCTCAGCTTAAAAAAAAAACAATATCTCACAAAAATTATTTAATATAATTACGCGACGAAACTAGTTATCCACTCACTTTATAGATTAAATCAAAACTCCTCCTTTTTGGAAGTCGGTTAAAAATAAACAAGATTTCACTGTACATCGGAAATATATATTTTTTATGTCTAAATTATTTTCGTCTTCGTTTTCCGCTGAAAATTCTTCTTCGTTTACGGTTCAAAATCCATTTTCGGTTGGACACTACTTGTTATTTAACGTATATGTTGAATTTCCTAAAAGAAACAACGTAGTAAATTTGCCGACAAATTAGAATTTCTTTGAAGCAAAACAAACTAATTACCCCGAAATAAATATCAGTTTCAATCTAAAAATACCCACTTAAACTGTAATTGAATTATCTCGCCACATACAGAAAACGTGATTAGCTGCAATCGCAACACCGACATAAATAGATAAAATTTCTGGTTATTTATGCATTCCTTTCCCTCATTTATAAACACCCAGCGTTCACCATAATTCTCCTGACACACGATCTAGTCAATTAAAAAGAAATTAACTAAAACAAATAACCAGCTAACACGGTTCACCACAAGTGTCAACAAGGGGAGCAGTTAACATTATCACACTCCACATGGAATTATTATGTACGAGTTTCTAAAGCGGCGCTAAATATTTAATTAGAGTGTGGAGCTTTGAACTTTCACCGACCAGGCGACAAGAAATACGAACGATTGTGTAATAAAACAGTCACTTCGGTATGGGGCTATTATTTTATTAATGCCTTTTTTATAAGGAACGTGACTCGTAGGTTTTTGGTGTCATTTTTTTAGATTAGGGGCAAGTAGAACTAAATGGAAGCAAATATTGGTGTTCGGTGAATAAATGATTAAAGCACTTTTATTCATTTATTATTGAACTGGAAGACTATGGATTAATAGGTGTGTGTCTGGACATACTGAAGACATATCTTACAAATCGGTATCAAATGGTAAACTTAATTAAAAACGGGTCATCATACTATTCAGAGATAATACTTATTCAGCAAGGGGTGCCACAAGGATCAATATTGGGTCCACTGCTTTTTCTGTTATATGTAATTTCTCTTTCTTTATCGCTGTCTCTCAGTATAGTAGAGAATTTCAATTTGCTGATGACACATCAGTCACAGATATGAGAGAAGTGGTCCAATTTCCACTAGTTTGGCTGATCAAATGAAGCAATGTGTGATGAAAACTTATTACAATTAAAGTGCTCTAAAACGGGTGTCCTTAGTTTCACTGTGAATAGAACTTGCCTTGAATCTCCTTATCTAAAACTAAACAATAGTGAATTGCCGTCACTAAATTTTTCGGTTTACAAATTGATTCCTGAGGCTGGTGTGAATTTTGTTAATAAATTAGCCTCGAAACTAGCTTCTATCTGTGGTCTTTTGAGGTACCTCAGGCAACAAATGTCTGTGACTGATTAAAAATTTATTATTTTGTTCACATACAGAGTTCAATTACTTCTGCTATTGCTGCTTGGGTTTCAAGTTCCACTGCAATTAAAATATTTACCTGGCAAAAAATAATCCGGTGCATGATGGGGTTGAAGTATATACTTCATGCCGACTGCATTTTAAAGAACAAGGATTATTATCAGTAAAGTAACTGTAGTTTCTGCAGCTAACTTGATTGGTTAAAAAACAACCGCTTCTGTTCAATACTAATATCGACGTTTACACAGGAGAAATGCATATGCAGACAAGGCAAGCAGCGGACCAGGACACAAGTCAGCATTTTTTGAAAAGAGTACTCACTACAGAGCGATAAAAGCATTTAGGTCCCTACCAAATCGGATTTACAAAATTCATAATATTAAAAAATTCAGAAGTTCTGTCATTGGATACTTAAAAGAAAAAGTTATTAAAGTACCCATTCTTTAAAATTAGAATGGGTACTTTAAGGTTGATTGTAAAAATTGAAGTAAACGCGAATGACTGAATCTGTGTTCTTTCTTCTTTATTTTTCTTTCTCTTTTGTGTACATAGTGTAAATTTAAATAATATGTCTGGTGTACCTTGAGGTTGCTACGCCTGTGATTAATTTATGGCAATGAAGAATAGTATTATTATAGTAGTTGACTGTTTTTTATAAACCATCATAAATGGTCAGTAAAGCTCACAGTATGTTTTTTTCTATATATTTTTAATATGTTCTAAAAAAATGGGGAATCAAATTTAAATAAAAATAAAGAGGGCTTAAACGCTTCATTTTATATTTGTGACGTAACTAACGGGCCCTTCAATTCGAACCTCGGTCATTTATTTAATTACACTTCTGGAGCTAGCCTGAAATGCAAAAATATCGTGACAAAGACACTGACAAAGAAATTACAACATCCAGAAAGAGGTGTGTAAATTTAACAGTAGGGAGTAAATGATTAAAATTTGAATAAAAAATACCAAGTAGTTTAAGTGTTTTAAACTTAAGTTTGTTAATGTGTTTGTCCACTACGGTTATCTATACACTCCCCAACACGTCTTTTCTCTGATTCAATAAGGTTGTCTATTTCTTCTTAAGGAGTGCTACCTCGAACTACCAGTATTTTATGTCTTAGAACTTTCAAAGTCCTAACCTTTCATCACTCAAATTTCGGGTTGTCGAAAATTGACTTCTAAGGCCGGGCACAGACCTAATTTAATTTAATCTTCTAATAGCAGTCAAACGTAATCATACCGTCTAACTAAAAAGTATACGAAAGATTTACCCGATTAAATGAGATCTTCCGCTCGAACCTGGAGAAAAGTCAGGTTTTTGGCATACTTTTCCGAATTTCCGACTTTCTAATCGTTCTTCTTCAATAGTTATTGAAATAACCTCACAAATATGTTTTTCCCCTAGGGGTCTCAATAAAACACTATTACCAATATCTTTTGCATATACATAACTAAATCAGGGGCGTAAATTTTATTTCAGCTCATTTAAAGAGGATATTTTAAGAATTTTCAGCAAACTGTTGGGAATTTTCAAAATTCTGCCACAAATACAAACTGGTTAAGAATTATGCCTACCACGTGGCGAATGCTTTGTTTTCGAAGAATCTTTCAAACAAAACCTGGACCCCTCGGGTACAACTGTCGGAAAAAATCTACACGAAGTTTTCGGAGACATCTTTTTTAATAATGGTTAATGCGTCAAAATGACGATAAGAAAGGTCTCTTTAACATCAAAAAATTAAATCTAAATAGGTAACTATAGTTTTAAGTTGTTGTGAAGGATAAGTTGTATATAATAAAATCGTAGAATTGGATTGACACAAGTAACTCACCTAGCATGATTGAGAGTACCTGTTGCATCTTGGGTTAAATCATAAGAGTATAAACCAGATTTTATGATTCTGACTTAAATTTTTCTCAGCTAACAGTAGTTGAAATTTATGACGTGCATATTTTAAATCAAGATGCATGAAGAGGGTCTTGAACAGCAACTCATTAAAAGGCAACAAGTATATACTCGACTGTAACGTTTGTCAAGCTTTTCGTTCCAAACTTCTTATAATGCCATTTTTCCATCATGTGTTAGTTGCAGTACCATCACGGCGCACTAATTCCAAATCAAATCCAAATTTTCTAACTAAAATTAAATATCTTTTGCACTTTCTGACGAAGGAATAAAATGGTCCAAAACATATTTATTCTGGTTCGGGATAGAACAGATGTATGATCTTCTTTTACGTTTTCTTAGTTTAGTATAAAAAAATACTGTTTTTTAAGAAAAACGGTTTTTATTAAATTCTTGGTGCAAAGATATATTAAACCGTACTTTTTCCGCGTCAAATTTTATTTCCAACTAAAATCAAGGATTTATCGTGATAGGATATTACACTTGCATCTGCTATGGTAAAATAAGTAACTGCTGAGAGAGGAACAAATTGATAATAATCTTTTATAATGGCATAGCGTTATAAGTGATAAAACTCATTTAATTTGTTTTCATGAATTAAAATTATGGTTCAGTATCCAAAAGGAACGGCTTCACATTCATTTTTTTATTATTAAAAATTACTAATATTTTAAACAAGTAATGCATATGAATCTAATTATCACTTTAAAACTAGAACAAACACAATTTCTCCTAATTATCAAAAACTGCATTGTTTTTAATTTTAATACCAACAAGTTACAACAGTTGAAATATTATTACACCTAAAAAAAGACTAATAATATTTTTATTTGAAAAATTTTTTATTATTAACGTCATTTTAAGTCATTAATAACTATTGAAAAAGGTGTTTCACCAAACCTCCTGCAGAATTGTTCCTGGTGGATTTATCTGAGTGAGCCGTTTTTTGATCGAAGGACACTTCATAAGCAAAGCATTCAAGAGTTGGTAGATCTAATTTAATACAAGTTTATATTTGGAGGAGAATTTTGAAAATACCCAATACATAGCTGAAAAACTTAAAAAAACGTTTTTGAATGAGCTGAAATAAATTTTACACCCCGTATTTGGTTAAGTATATGCAAAGATAATTTGCGTAATAATAGTATATTTGTTGAGATCCCTCTGGCAAAATATTTTTATGGGGAGAATTCAATAAATATTGGGGAAAAACGATTAAAAAGTGGAAGACTTCCACAAAATATACAAGAAAGGGGATTTTTCTCGAGGTTCGAGCGGAAGTTCTCATTTAATTGGAAACATATTTTGCAAACATTTTAGTTAGGGTGTCAGATAAAGTTTGACTGCTATTAGAAGAAGATCTGAGAAAAATGCCTTTTTTCGATCCACCCTAATGTTTATACAGGCAGATGACTTTTTATAACTTTGAATAAAATGATCTTTCAAAAATTTTAATGGTTGCATTTTGTTCCAGGACCTCGAATTCCATGGAGTCATGCGATTCTACTTCCAAGACTCTGGTCAAAAAGTGGCTACCAAATGCATCCGAGTCGCTTCTGATGCCACAGTCAAAGACGTTATCGGCACTTTGGTGGAGAAGTTCCGACCGGATATGCGGATGTTGTCGGTACCGCAGTACGCTCTCTTCGAGTTGCATGAAGGCTGCCCGGAAAGGAAAATGGATATGGACGAGAAACCATTGTTGGTGCAGCTCAATTGGCACGTGGACGATCGGGAGGGGAGGTTCCTATTGAAAAATGTTGACGACAAAACTGTAAGTAAATTTATGTTTTGAACTTTTTTTAGTTAAGTATAACGTCACCATTAACGACACTGCAATCTAATAAAATTGCCTTCAATCTTCCATAGATTATTTTTCTGTTTTTTTTTTGGGAAATAACTCCACAATCGATATAAAAAGCTGTATATTGAAAGAAAAACCAAACGTTTCAAAGTCGATTCTGAGTTCGTTGTCAATGGCTTCAAAATATGTATTGAAAATGTAAATTGCAAATTGAAAATTTGATTACATTTTCAATTTGCAAGTCAGAATCGACTTTCAAACGTTTGGATTTTCTTTCAATATACATACAGCTTTTTATTTCGATTGTTGTGTTATTTCCCAAGAAAACATAAAAATAATCAAAATTATGCCACAAATAACATTTAGAAGACCATCTTCCATAGAGTTCACACAAGACAAACAATAGTGGTATTGAACAGATCTCTAAAGTAATTTATAAACTTAACCTTAAGACAGTGGCTAGGTGAAGGAGTATTTATTCATAGTTACAAAGAATTCTGATTAAACTAGTACCTGATACAAATGCATAGGTACATGTAACAGGTACTAGTTGTACAAACTGGTCCCGACCTATCTGAATTACTGGAATGCCTATAGAATATCTGCGATTTGCCTGCAGTAAAAATGTAAATCTGCTATTGTCTTAACAATCTAACTTTTGGTTCACTATCAGTACTAAATTTCTGCAAAATATCCAGTTGGAGTTCAGACGTAAAGAGATACTGGAATTTGGAGACTCTTTTGTCTAGCGGACATAGCAGTGGACAGGAGAGAATATTGGTGAAAATGCTGTTTATTTTGTCAAAGCCAAAACAACTTTAGTCAACAACTGGTTCATGCTTCAGAAACGCAGCGTTGTTTGCCACTTTACGAGGTGTGCTCAAAAAATACCCGAAATGTTTAAATTTCGCGGGTTTGGAGAGTCCGATTGTGATTTTTTTATTATGTTGGTATACATGCCCCTGAAGTATGAATTTTCAGCTGTATTCATTGTTTACTGTGTCTGTGGCAGCTGCTAAGGATAGACGTGTAAAAAATGAATCAAAGTGTGCGAAATGTTAACAAAGGCCTATGGTGAGTCTTCTATGAAAAAAAAAACAAGTGTTTACAAGGGATATAAGCGTTTCCAAGATGGCCGTGAAGACGTTAAAGATGACAAACCCCCCGGACGCCCCAGCACATCAATAACCGATGAAAACGTGAAAAAAGTGAAAGAAATGATTATGACATATCTATTGGCTCATGCCATGACATTTTTGCGAACGTTTTGGGTATGAAACGAGTGGCAGCAAAATTTGTCCCAAAATTGTTGAATTTTGTACAAAAACAGCGGCGTATGATGAAAGTTGCTCAGGAGTCACTAAATGAAGTCAACGTCGACTCAGAAAACAGGGTTTTTTTACGGATATGACGTCGAAACAAAGGCTCAATAGTCCCAATGTAGACATTCTCGCTCTCCAAGATCGAAAAAAGGCTCGGCAAGTGCTGTCGAATGTCAAGGTTATGCTTACTGTGTTCTTTGATTTTAATGGCATCGTGCATCATGAATTCTTGATACAAGATCAAATGATCAATAAAGATTACCATCTATAAGTTGAACGCCGTTTTGCGTGAAGCAGTGCGAAGAAAACGTCCGAATTTGTGGCAAAATAGTTCATGGCTTTTGCATCACGATAATGCCAGGTGCATCGTTGCTTGTTATTTTTTGCAAAAAATAACACTGTAATGATGTCCCAACCTCCATATTCGCCAGACATGTCCCCTTGTGACTTTTTTCTGTTTGCAAAAATAAAAAAAACCTTAAAAGGTCGTCGTTTCATAAGCTTAGATGACATTAAAGTGCATCGCTGAAAGAGCTCAAAGCTATCCCAAAGATCAAGTTTCAGAAGTGTTCTGAGGATTGGAAAAAGTGCTGACATAAGTGCATAATATCTAGTGGGGACTACTTTGAAGGGGACAACATCAATGTAGCTGAATAAATAAATATTTTTTTCAAAAACGACAATTCCGGGTATTGTTTGAACACACCACGTAAACGGTAGTTTATAGGTCAGCTGGATATTGTCTTGAACAACTTCTTCTGCTGTATTTTGTACCCAATCTTTTTTGAGATAATTCACGAGTATTCGTACTAGGAATTTATTCTATTCGACAGACTTTTCAATCAGCATCTAATTTCATTTCAATAAGATGTTTTTCTCTTAACATGTTTGACTGTGTGCAATTTTTTGTAAACTTTTCCGCCTGTCCTAAGTATTTTCTTTTTATCTATGTCAATTTGAACTTTGATGTTTTTCAGTGTACATATACTTTTCCAGCCTTGACTTTTATACTTCAGTTTTCAATCAAATTTTAATCATATTGGTGTTGTAATTACTAATTTCTACTATTGTAGCTTTTAATACAGCTTTCTGTGAGGAATTCAGTTTTAGTAGATTTGTGGCATATATTTAAGTCCACTTTTTGCATTTATCATTTAGTAGTTACTTTCAATTGAAATCTTGCGAAATGGGACGTCGTAAATAGTTTTGCTTCTATTTGAGTCCATTTGGAGTGCTCCTGTAGATTGTTTAACAACAATTCATTTCGCCATAGCTACAATTGCCTTGTCTGTGAGATTCATGTTTCTTTCCCAACTTAATGGTGTAAGGGGTGTTTGGTTTGGATCTTGGCGTCAACACATTTAGAGGTTGATGTTGGGACACACTCTAAAAATGGCAATAATCCAGTAATTTTTGGGTTTTTTTTTACATTTTATATGATTGAAGAATTTGTGTGTTAACATAGACGTGTTATTTTTTATCTGTAGCTAAAATATCCCACCTATTTTAGCATGAAATATACATTTTATTAAATATTAAAGAAACAGTTCATTTGGATAGAATAATTACAAGTGCCAAAGAAGTTTGTGTAAGAAAATTTTGGAAAAATTACAAATTGACATACTGGTATACAAATTGTTTTCAAAACTCGTATTAAACATATTGAAAATAAGAAAAGTTTGAACTTTTTTGACCAAAAATATATCAGTTTTTCCAAGGTTGGTACTACGTACTAATTAATTAAATTAATTTTCATTATTAATTTGTTAATGCTATAAATTGGAAATTCATACAATTCCATGCAAGAAAGTGCCTTGTATTGTTAACATCAAATTTGGAAATTTCAGGTCAACAGTATGAGTTCGATGGATTCTAACGCGAGTTTCCGACGAAAACTATCGAAACGCGAGAAGAAACAGCTGAAGAAACAAGAAAAACTTTCTCGAATGAAAAGCGAAAACGGCGACGTTAACGATAACGATGGAGTGGCTGAAAAACTTTATAACGGTATGAAAAAAAATGGCAATCAATCCTCACCAACATAATCTAACGTTGTTTCTGTTACAGAACTACCTGAGACATCTTTTACCAGATCCATATCGAATCCAGAGGCAGTGATGAGGCGCAGGCGGCAACAGAAACTGGAGAAAAAATTACAACAATTCAGATCTAAAGATGGAGGGCCAGATACGGGTAAGTGTTGATTCTATTTTCGTATATATAGTGAGGACGCATGGGTTGGACAAATTCATTTAAAATTCAGGTGTTGTTTTTTTTTGAAAACGCTCGGACACGTCGGTTATTTTTTGGACTGCAGTTTTTGTGATGATAAACTCTTTTATACAGGGTGGGCCAGCAATAAATTGCTACCATCAACTTCATTTTTTCAAATGAAAACGTTTGTTTTTTATTTTTGAATTCTGCATTGAATTCTAAGTATTTTTCATGTACAATGTCCTGTACCGAAAATTAACAGTTATTAAAAAAATTTAATTTATTTCAAAATTGAAGAAAAAAAACATTGATATACCAAATTAAATGTTCAAATTGTTGACCATTAACTTCCTGACAATACCTAAGACGGTTTTCAAATTCTCGTAACACTTCATTTAGCGTTTGTGTGGCAGGATTCGTTGTATTTCGGTCCTAATTCTATTCTTTGATTCCTCTATTTTTTCCGGCTTATTGAAGTAGACTTTCGATTTCACGTTATCCCAATGATAAAAATCTAACGGGCTATATGGACACCTAGCTGGCCATTCGATATTATCTCTCCTTCCAATCCATCTATTTGGGAAAATATTGTCAAGATAATCTCGCACTATTCGCGAATAGTGCGGGGGCACTCCATCCTGTTGAAACCATACTGAATCTGCCAGTATATTGGAGTTTTCACCATTCGGGTAAAGTTCTGTTAAACAGGGTATTGCGTCATTTTGTAATAGGTCTAAATACTTTTCCGAGTTCAGTGTTCCCTCAATAAAAAAAGGACCCACAATTGAAGTACCCACAATTCCGGCCCATACGTTAACCTTCTTGGAAAACTGTCTACGACTTTCCATAATCTAATGTGGGTTTTCTGATGCCAAATATTGAAAATTTTGCCTGTTTACTGAACCATTTAAACAAAATGATGCCTCGTCGGAAAAAACTATGTTACTTGAAAAGTACGGGTTGTGGGTGCCATTTATTTCTATGCCATTTTAGAACAGAAGATTTCCTTATTGACTGTTCTGCGGCTATTTGTCAAGTGGATTTGTGAGGATTTTCTTCTAAATCGAGCAAAACCTTTTGTTGTGTATCTTCTGGAAGATGTTTAGTTTTGTAATTGTCTCTTACGTGGCCAAATTCTAGAAACTTTTTTTCTATTTTACTAACTACCGATCGTGTAATAGGCGGCTCCGGGTACTTCATATTAAACAATTCGCAAACTTCAGCTTATGTTCGAGTTCTGTCGCCATATCCTACCATCGTCATTATATTTATAGTAATACACATTTTAGGAATTACTTAACATTTACGTTTGAAATATTCTTGCAACAAAAAGTCCATAAAGGTCAAATCAGGAGTGTACGGAGACCAACTCATGCTTGGTGTTTAAATACTACGAATAATAACGGTAATATTGTGGATTTATTTTGATAAATCGTTTTGTTTCAGGTGGCACCTTGAAGATATACGGCGAAGCTCCTTTGCAAGGACGTACCATATAAAACTCTTCTACTTTCGGTACGTGATTGTGCGGGTACCGTGATTCGGGAAATGTTGGATAAATACGGTCTCACGAAAACCGATCCGTCGCAGTGGTGTTTAGTGCAAGTGACTCAACAACCGGGTTGTCCCGATACTGAATACGTTTTAGGACGACGACGAATGCCCTTTGAGCATACTCATGACTGCGCCAAATACCGGTAAGTGGATTTTTAAATTAGAACAGCTATTCCGGCGAACGTTGTTTCTCCATAACCTACATTTTTCATATTTTGTATTGAGTTATTTATCCCTAACCTCTAAATTGAAGGAAACAAACAAAACAAAATTTTGTTAGGGGCTTTACCAAAAAAGTACTACTATTTTAAATAATTAAAATTTGTTGCTTTGTTGTAAGTTAAGGCTAATCTCTGAAACTACTGATTCTATTTTAAAAACTCTATTAATAAATAAGCCGCGAAAATATAGTAGGTTATTCTTATGAAAATTGGTGACTAGTTTGAAATCTCAGTTAGTACAAATGAATACTTAAGGGGTTGGGTATAAGTAAAAACAAAGTCATTGTTAGTTCTAAATAAGTCAGTTTTTATTTTTAAAAACACAATAACATATAAAAGTCGTATACAGGTATAAAACGACATTAAATTTAAAAATTTCTAAAGTAACAAAAATTGCACATTACTATATTATAAAAAAATCAAAATGTCAGGTTCTACAAATTAAATGACAAAACGCCGCTTTTTGAATCATTTTTAATATTTTTTTATTAATACAAGAGATAAAATCAACATTATAATTAAATAAACCAACTCAAAAAAGTGACAATATACAGGTTTTTTTGATGATCAGTATGGGGATCTCGGAAACTAGCCAGTTTTACTGGCCCAATTAATGACACTTTCGGATTTATGTAAAAAGTCATGGCTTACTAGATATTTTGAAAAAACGAAATTCTGTCGATTTAGCCAAATCCTTCTAGCTCCTTTGTTTTTGATTTTATTAAAAAAGTGTAAATATCAAAATTGAAGGGAATTGTATCCCGAATATGATTGTCATGTCCTTGTTTGCGTGACAGCTCTCGTTTTCGAGATGTGACACAAACTTACCTTTTTTTGAATGGAAACCATGGTTGCCTATGACATTTTTAGAGCTTTTCAACGATATAATACTCGATATAGTTATTCATAAAAATAACGGAGTTATGGATGCTTTTCTCTCTTATTTTTACTTTTAACGTAGGTAGCCAAGAAAAAGATTGTTTTCACTTTGACGTTTCCTCATTTGAGAGTAATTCCATTAGTAGAGCTGAACTGACAGTCGACATTGACAAGTTTTCGTGATAAAATGGAATATAATAACGAAGAAAAACTGAATATGGTGGATTGTTATATCATATGCCATACAAATTCAGTTCGTGCCGCTGAGGAATACTTTCATAGATATTTTAATCGTTGTCAACCTGCTCTATGTAAATTTAAGAGGCTTTACGATTGTTTACGCAGATGTGGGTGGATCTTTTACTAAACCACCAAACGAACTTATTCAAATTAACGAAGCAGCACAAATAAATGTTTTGGCAATGGTAAATCAAAATCCATCTACATCAACTCGTGAGATTGCGGCAAAAGCTGGCACATCTCAACGAACTGTAGTTAAGGTACTGCAAAGCGCACAAGTTCCACCCGTACAAACTTTGCATGCTGGTGACGAACATCGACAGTTTCCATTAAAGGTGTTATGGTCAGATGAGACACCATGAGCATATCTGGGCTAAATAAATTCCTTTCTATGTAGAACAAAGATGACCCCAGATAAAATTTGGTTTTAATGTTTGGTGTTGTATCATAAGGTCTACTATTCTGGGGCCTTTTATCTATGACGAATCACTTACTGGGGAGCGCTACTTGCATTTCTTGCAATACACTTTTCAAGACATGTTGTATAATTTGAATTTGAGAACTCGTTTAGAAATTGAGTGGTTCCTACATGATGGTGTACCTGCTCATCACTCGTTATTAGTAATACAACACTTAGATAATATCTATCCAAACTCTGGGATAGGAAGAAATTACCCACTTGTATGGCCACCCCGGTCTCCCGATTTGGCAGTTATAGACTTTTTATGGGTTGCGTTAAAAAACAAAGTATACAAAAGAAAGTATAAGACAGTTGGTTACCTAAGGGAGGCGGTATTACAAGCAATTGAAGAAATTGATAGACGGTCTGTGAGGTAAGCGGTAATGTCAATCTTAAAAAGATGCATTTTTTGTCGAAATAACAATGGTGGACTTTTCGAACATAAATTGTAACCATTATTATGTACTTAAATTTCTTTAAGTTTTTATTAAGTACCTCCTTATTTAATTTTTTCGTTATATCTGATATACCTAATAAAAAAATCGTTCAATGTTTTTTTGGAATAGTTATTAATAAATCAATCTATTTCATGGCTAACTACGTTAACAGTGAAAATAAGAGAGAAAAGCATCCATAACTCCCTTTATTTTTATGAATAACTATATCGAGTATTATATCGTTGAAAAGCTCTAAAAATGTCCGATTTTTTGAGGTCATAGCCAACTATGGTTTCCATTCAAAAAAAGATAAGTTTGTGTCATATCTCGAAAACGAGAGCTGTCACGCAAACGAGGACATGACAATCATATTCGGGATACAAATCCCTTCAATTTTGATATTTACACTTTTTTATAAAATCAAAAACAAAGGAGCTAGAGGGATTTGATTAAATCGACAGAATTTCATTTTTTCAAAATATCTAGTAAGCCATGACTTTTTACAAAAATCCGAAAGTGTCATTAAATTGGGCCAGTGAAACTGCAAATCTTTCCCAATTTAACCATTGTTCTATCTCCTCTAGTTTCCGAGATCCCCATACTGTTCCTAAAAAAAAACTCACCCTGTATATATTTTTTGTTTGTATTCAACAAATCATGTTCCCAATGGAATGAACAAAAGCGTCTCTACAATAACAATAAATACTTATTGTGACTATTTAAAATTATTTAACATGCTTTTTAAAATAATTCTCGAAATTATTTATCTATTGAAAAATATAAAAATATTAATTTTAGTTTCTATTGATCCCCATTTTTTGCATTACTACTGCGTAACTAATGACGGGGTACTCCTGTAGTTCTCATATATAATCTGCAACTTGAATTTTAAGCATTTACTTTAATTAATTTTCACTTCCGAATTGACATATGTAATGTGTAATTTTCTTTCGTTTTATTCCAAACCGGAAGACGGGAACGTGTATCAGCTCCGTAACCGTAACCGAAACTATTTAAAAATCCCGAGTTTGATACAAATTTTCGGAAAAGTAATTTTTAACTTTACAAGACTGTAAATTAGAACCCGAAAACGATGCAAACCGTCTCGATGAGCGCTACGAATTACCGTTTACAATAACGGATTGTGTCCATTTATCAGTTATAAACAAACCTTATTTATGCATCAACCAGCAAAATAACTATTCAATTATTTACAATATTCTAATTCCTTGAATTTTTTGCAAAGTTGCATTTAAACTATTTTAAAATTTACAAAATTGGACCTCGTTATTCAAATTTGAATGACGTAAATTACAAGATTACTGTATAGGATGCAACTTTGATTATATCTATTTTTGTCTTCTTAAATTCATGGTAGGAACCGTTATGAAAACTATTTTTTATTATCTATTGTAGCACCAAATATCTAGCCTCATCTTTCTCAATTCAAATAAACCAGTACAAATATCCGTAACTTGAATAATTTCAAATCCGTAACCGTAACTCGTGATCGTATCCAGATCCGGACGTGTATCTGTTTAAAATCAGTTTTACTTACTTAACAATGCATCAACGTAGCATAACCAGCAAAATGTATCTAATTCATTTGGACGTAAATGTGACTTATCAAACTTCACCGTCAGCAAAATATGCCTCAATAATTGAATGTGATCTGGGCCATCTGCACGCTTTAAACGTAATAAAGTGTATCTCATGGTTGTGTTCTTCGCAATCAATAATTGCGTGCTGCCAACTTACGCAGATGGCGCTTGGTGGTTCATATGTCCTTTTTCATTTTAAATAATTACATCTTATATCATTGAATATTTAATATTATCTCGTTATACTGGATTGATAGCCGATTTGTTGGAAATTCATTTCACTGTAAAATGAATTGCACTGATAATAGTCAAAGTTCGTGAAGCTATTTCTAATAATCGACAATTAGCACTAAATTATGTAATCATAAGCTATAGGTATTAAAACAAATTACTGGTTAAATAAATTTAATAATGTTTTCTACCAGTAAATAATTTTGAGTGAAATGAACAGCATGTAATTTCAAATATATGCTGCATATGAAGGATTTTAATGATGCGTTATGCTCTCCCGGATATAGAAGAACAGAAAGTTTGTACACCCCTGCTTTGAATATTTTACAATGCTATTCTTTACATATTTGACTTTTTCTTTAAGATTTAAGATTTAATGTTTTTTAAGAAAACAGAACATTAACGTAGCGTATAAAATAAACAATAGCTTAGGAAAATTAGTCATCCAAAATAGATAAAAACAACAAAGCAGGGGTAAGAAAAATATTATTGCCTTCAACTTGTTCAAGGGCTGCAGGTTGTCTGTTTTCATTCTCTTTGTTAAATTTACGGTCCGAATGGGCGATAGCTTTATGCTAATTGCCGGCAACCTGGGGTTGTAACAAATCAGAAAAGGTTATAAACAATTCAAAGTGATTTTAGTTCAGTTATCTCGTTATCACTGATATCTAGAATTCTAGAAGCTGGAAAGCTAGAACTTATCAATAATTAAAGAAAAAAATATGGCAACTTGTAAGGGCTGCAGGTTGTCTGTTTTCAAAGGTCCGAATTTTATAACAAATTTATAAACAAATGGACTATTTCAATATTAAAAAAAAAAATTGCAACTTTATAAAGAATTGTCAATCATGATTTAAAAAAAAGATTTTTTCTTAATAATAATTTTCAATTGTTTATAAACATTTTTTTCATATAATTATTGTTTAAATAATTAATTAAGAAACCTTTTTTTTCTTAAAAATCATAATTGACAATTCTCTATAAACTTCAAAAAAATTTGTTTTTTATTAACAATTACATTGTTTACCATGTTAACAATTTGTTATAAACAAATTGTCAATTTTTTTAAATTTTTTTCCTGAAAGTAATAAAAATTACAATAATGACCCTGTGCATTAAAGTATGAAAAAAAATATATTAAGATTTTTTATTGGATTTTGAAAAAATACGTAGAACAAAAGTTGCAGCTGCTGATCAATTTGTTTATCTAAAACCTTACATAACTTTTAAACTATTAGAGATACGACAATAAACGTTCAGGTCATTTTTGTTCATTATAAAATTGTCTTTTAGATAACCCATTTTTTGATTTTTTTATCTATTGTTTATCTGTTGTCATATGCATTTGTTTATAAACATTTCTGTTTTTTTTTTTCGTAATTTTCGTACTTTTTTGCCTTCTAGCTCCATAAATAAGTTTAATTTGGTTATTTGACTCTAAGATAACTTTGTTCTGTTAAAAATTATGTAACAATTACGCCATTTTATTAATTTCTTTATTAACAATTGCAATTTTTTGCAAATCTTCGAAAATTTTTCTTCTTAAAAATACTTACTTATTGTTGATCCGCTGCATTATTGTTCAGATTAATCAAATTAATGTTTCGACTGAAGACTATTAAAATATTTATAAATAAAAGTATAAAAGGTTCGAATTATAATTTTGATTCAACTTCTTTATTTGCAAATACAATATAAAATCGTGATTATTAATAAAATATTCGTGTGAGTATTTTGATAAAATTATTTCCGCTGTTTTCTTCTTTTATTTGGGGACGGTGTTTTTGAAGTACTTGGTTTATTTTCATATTGAACCAAATCAGCTTTTCTTCTTCTGCTACGCAGTCTGTGCTCTGTTTGTTCTTGTTCTCCTTCCTCTTCCCTTCCTTGGTTTCTAGGTTCGGTCGTATCTTCTTTTTCGCTTTCTTGATTTCTGGTTTCGGCTGTTTCCTCTTCTTCACTCATAGGTTCAGCTATATCTTCTTCTTCTTCTTCCGTTTCATCTGGTTTTGCATTGTCATCAGATTCTAAATCTGCCCCGTAAATCGATTGAATAATCTTGCGATAAGCAGGCTTCATAGTATTTCGGTGGTCAATAATCGTACCATACTCAAAGTTTTCGTCGTCGTCATCATCACCGTCGTCTTCTCCCCCATCGCCATCGTTGGTACTTTCTATAATGTCCGACGCATTTGTGCAATTTTGTCCTTTACAACCTCTGCATGCTCGCGTGAAGTTGAATCAAAATTATAATTGCAACCTTTTATACTTTTATTTATAAACATTTTAATGGTCTTCAGTCGAAACATTAATTTGATTAATCTGAACAATAATGGAGCGGATCAATAATAAGTAAGTATTTTTAAGAAGAAAAATTTTCGAAGATTTGTAAAAAATTGCAATTGTTAATAAAAAAAATAATAAAATAGCGTAATTGTTACATAATTTTTCACAGAACAAAGTTATCTTAGAGTGAAATAACCAAATTAAACTTATTTATGGAGCGAGAAGGCAAAAAAGTACGAAAATTACGAAAAAAAAAACAGAAATGTTTATAAACTAGTGCATATGACAACAGATAAACAATAGATAAAAAATCAAAAAATGGGTTATCTAAAAGACAATTTTATAATGAACAAAAATGACCTGAATGTTTATTGTCGTATCTCTAATAATTTAAAAGTTATATAAGATTTTAGATAAACAAATTGATCAGCAGCTGCAACTTTTGTTCTACGTATTTTTTTCATATTTTAATGCACAGGGTCATTATTGTATTTTTTATTACTTTCAGGAAAAAAATATAAAAAAATTGACAATTTGTCTATAACAAATTGTTAACATGGTAAACAATGTAATTGTTAATAAAAAAAATTTTTTTTGGAAGTTTATAGAGAATTGTCAATTATGATTTTTAAGAAAAAAAGGTTTCTTAACTAATTATTTAAACAATAGTTATATGAAAAAAACGTTTATAAACAATTGAAAATTATTATTAAGAAAAAATATATTTTTTAAAAATCATGATTGACAATTCTTTATAAAGTTGCAAAAAAAAGTTTTTAAAATATTGAAATAGTCCATTTGTTTATAAATTTGTTATAAACAAATGTATATAATTTTTTTAAAGTTAATAAATGCGTCTTATTGACATAAAAACGATAAGCTTATGATAAATAGAAAAAAAAAATTTTTTACAACATTACGGCGACTTTTCTTTATTTGTTAATTAAAAAAATTATTATAAACAAACTATTGAACTTTTCTAAACTTTCATTACGTATTCGTTTTTATTGTGTAAATTGAAAGGACTCCACGAAAGGAAATAATTTTAGAACAATTATTGCAATTTTTATTTAGTTTTTAATGATCAGAGAAATCCCGTAAAATGTTGTTAATTAACAATTGTCTAGTTTATTGGAAAATTTAATTTAATGAAAAATTCCAACGGGAATTAGTTCTTTGAAGTGTTTAGATGATATCATAATTTATTTAGATTTTTTAATTTACTCTAAGTACCCGAAATAAATTTTTTATTATAACTTACGGACTTGCTACAGCATGGGCGCAACCTAAGAATGGCGCGCGGACGGCAATTTTCAACGTTAAATTAAAATTATTAATAATGAAGGTACAGTTTCGGTGATACAAAGTTATTTGTAGGAAATTTCCTCCTCTTTAAGGATCTTTTGTTCAAAATCCAAAAAAATTATGTGTTTACGAATTACAAGCGAAAAACCAAGCACTACTTTTTCAACATCTTTAATTGTTTATAACTTTTGAAATTTTTAATGTGCTAATACACTTTTCGTGGACAATTATCTAGACATGATTCCTATCGAATGAGCCACAACACATATTTTTAGCATTAGTATGTCGATTTAACACCATTTTAAACTCCTCATCCAGACTATTACCAGCAATTTTGAGAAAGATCCCAAAAAAAATAAACGAATGTTGAAGGCTAACTAGAAAATGTATATTTTGATTTACCTACATTGTAACAAATCTCAAACGTTGTACGAAACCCTCAGTATGTGAATCCAACTCGCACCTGACTAAATTATTGAATAATTTTTGG
The DNA here is from genome assembly GCA_034190945.1 of Octodonta nipae. Taxonomy (NCBI): domain Eukaryota; kingdom Metazoa; phylum Arthropoda; class Insecta; order Coleoptera; family Chrysomelidae; genus Octodonta; species Octodonta nipae. The sequence continues at coordinate 137,261,663 of CM067219.1, read as the reverse complement.
CGTTACTCGTTCCCGAGATATTTAATTCTTAAAATGAATCAATAGTAGAGCCTCGTAGACCAATTTTATTATCAAACAAAAACATTAACAAGGAACAAAACCTCATAAGTTTAATTCCAAATTTATTTCTCCTCGTCCATTTTATTACACAGCCCCAAAAAAATTGTTAACGTTGCCATTTCGCCGGCAATATTCTTCGATTACCGCTTTTTTACCGGCGTCCACTAACCGTGAAACATCCATAAAGGACATAAAATAAAATTTTCTCGCAACATAAATATATAAAGCCTCGAAGGGACGGAAAATAATAAAAATAAAAGTGAACAGAGAGATTTAAAAATGCAAGATGGCACGTTTCAAGGTCCCTTTGAGCCTTTACATCCAAATAAAACAAAAATAAAACTTCGCACGTGCCCATTATACGTGTCAAGTGGAATAACGATACGTCTTCCAGAATGGATGTTGTGTATTCTGGATGTATGGGTTGTAGTGCTCCGGCATTTTACGTTATTTCGTCTTTATCGCCTTCTGGGGAGTTGAAATATTCATTTTGGCATATGCGGGATAATGTTCGACGATTTATGTGGTGAAATTTCGATTTAAAAATTCATACAGAAAAATCAAATTCTTTAGGGGATGTTTATCTTTGTTTATCAGGAAGTGTCATGTAATGCGCAACGGTTCTCAGGACTTCAGTTTTGCTATCCCATTTTTGTAAACTGGGTATAATGACGTGCAGGTATTTTTGCAGGTGATACTACTGCTGCTTTTTTAATCTCTCAGTGTAAGTTGTTGCATAATATGCACATGCGTAATAATATGCACATGGTTCCATGGATCTAATGGAAAGATTCTAAACAACTGTCATGATAAAATGCGACGTACTTTGCTTTAGTACTTTCTTTGATACTTTTTTAATCTCTCGGCTTAGTTTGTTGCTATATTATCAAAAGAAATTTCCACCCCACCTTTTAATAATATTCAAATGGTTCCTTAGGTCTAATGGAATGATTCTAAATAACTGCTATATCAAATTCGACGTCCTAGAGTACTTTGTTTAATGTTTTTTACTCTCTCGGCTTTTTTTAAACTGATTCTGAATGATTTGTTGAATATACGGTGTTTTAGAGTAATATTCATGGAATTAAATAGTTTCACAGCATTAAAAGAAAATGACCGCCGATATAGGGAAGTTTGATGTTGATGTCCTAGAGTACTTTGTTGCAGTACTTTATTTGATGCTTTTTTAATTTCTCAGCTTTATTTGATGCTAAATTAATTTAACAAATTCCCGCCTCGCTTTTCAATAATTTTTATATGGTTCCTTAGATCTAATGGAATGGTTCTAACCAACCGCTGTGATCAAATTCGACGTCCTAGAGTATGTTTCTTACTCTCTCGGCTTTATTTGTTGCTAAATACTTTAAACAAATTCTTGTTCCGCCCTTCAATATTGATTATATGGTTCCTTAGGTCTAATGGAATCCTTCTAAATAACTGCCATGAGCAAATTCGACGTCCTAAAATACTTTGCTTTTTTAATCTCTCGGCTCAATTTGTTGCTAAATTATCTAAACAAATTTCTTCCCCGCCTTTTAATAATATTCACATTGTTCACTAGATCTAATGAAATGATTCTAAAAAACTGTCATGATAAAATTCGACGTCCTAGAGTACTTTGTTTAAGTACTTTGATGTTTTTTACTCTCTCGGCTAAACTTGCTAAACTATTTTAACAAATTTTAATAATTCTCTTCTAAACGTTGTTTGTGGCATATTCTTGATTATTTTTATGTTTCTTTGGGGAATAACACCACAATAGAAATAAAAATAAAAGCCATTGACAACGAAGTCAGAATAGACTTTGAAACGTTTGGTATTCCTGCAATATACGTAGTTTTATTTCTATTGTGGTGTTATTCCCCAAAGAAACATAAAAATAAAATTTTAATAATATTAACATGGTTCCTTAGATCTAATGGAAAGATTCTAAACAGCTGCCATGACCAAATTCCAACTACTAGAGGACCTTGTTTTAGTATTTTGTTTGATGTTTTTACTCTCTCGGGCTAAATTATTTAAACAAATTCCCGCCCGTCCTTCAATAATGTTTATGTGGTTCCTAAGATCTAATGGAGTTGTTCTAAACAACTGCCATGATCAAATTCGACGTCCTAGAGTACTTTGATGTGTTTTTAATATCTCGGCTTAATTTATTGCTTAATTATCTAAACAAATTTCCGCCCCGCCTTTTATAATATTCATATGGTTCCTTAGATGTAATGAAGAAATTCTAAACAACTGTCATGATAAAATTAACGTCTTAGAGTACTTTGTTTTAGTACTTTTTTATTCTTTTTTTATTTCTTAGTGTAATGTGTTGCTAAAGTATTTAAACATCCATGTTAAAATATTACATACAAAACAAATAAATATTATTTTTTTGCAATACGCAAGCTGAATCTTCCGCAATAATTCCTTTATTACGGTCGACGATAAATTAAGAAGCAAATTTAATCTAAAACTCTTCAATCAAATTATTGACATCATTTACATTTTTCAGGTTTTTTTATATTTTTGCTATTTTTATATATTTGAGATTTCTCACATTTATGACTATGGCATTTGTGACATTTTTGACGTTTGTGACAGTTGTAACATTGACATTTTTGACAATTTGACATTTTTGACATATTTGAGATTTGTGACATTTTTACATTCTTGACATTTTTAACACATTTTTCACATTTACTTATGTCTTTATTGACTTTTATGACTTCAAAGATTGTTCAGGAGGTCTAATTTTTGATTTTTTTTTTCTCATTTCCGGTGACTCTGACTTCCGACTCTTGGCGTTAAGATGAATGCATTGTTGCAAAAAAAAATATATATATATATATATTTGGGTAGAGCAGTATATACATCAATTTGCACCCCTGTATCACTTTGTTGTGTTCAAATATTAAAATGAAGTAAAAACGACACTTCACTATTACTTCAAATAAAAGTAGTTGTCAAGTGTAGTTGCAAAGTTTCAAAGTATGGCGCGTTTAACTGAAAAGCAGCGCATTGAAATTTTGACGATGGTAGGATATGGCGACAGAACTTGAACACAAGCTGAAGTTTGCGAATTGTTTAATATTAAGTACCCGGAGCGACCTATTACACGATCGGTAGTTAGTAATAGAGAAAAAAATTTAGAATTTGGCCACGTAAGAGACAATTACAAAACCAAACATCTTCCAGAAGATACACAGTTAAATGTTTTGATCGATTTATAAGAAAATCCTCACAAATCCACTAGACAAATAGCCGCAGAAAAATTTAGATAGATAGATAGATGCAATGCCAACCCGCACTTTTCATGTAAGATAGTTTTTTTCGACGAGGCAACATTTTGTGTAAATAGTTCAGTACACAGACAAAATTTTCGATATTGGGCAGCAGAAAACCCACTTGATGGAAAGTCATACACACTTTTCCAAGAAAGTTAACGTATGGGCCGGAATTGTGGGTACTTCAATTGTGGGTCCTTTTTTATTGAGAGAACACTTAATTCGGAAAAGTATTTAGACCTATTACAAAATGACAATACTATGTTTAACAGAACTTTACCTGAATGGTGAAAACCCCAATATACTGGCAGATTCGGTTTCAACAGGATGGAGCGCCCCCACACTATTCGCGAACAGTGTGAGATTATATTGACAATATTGTCCCAAATAGATGGATCAGAAGGAGAGGTAATATCGAATGGCCAGCTAGGTCTCCAGATCTAAGCCCGTTAGATTTTTATCTTTTGGGGTATTACGTGAATTCGAAAGTCTACTTCAATAAGCCGGAAAATGTGGAGGAATTAAAGAATAGAATTAGGGCCGAAATTCAACGAATCCTGTCACAAACACTAAATGAAGTGTTAGAGAATTTGAAAACCGCCTTAGTTATTGTCAGGAAGTTAATGGTCAACAATTTGAACCAAAAATGAACAGTTATTAAAAAAATCACATTTATTTCGAAATTGAAGAAGAAAAAAACATCAACAATTTGGTATGTTGATGTTTTTTTCTTCTTCAATTTCGAAATAAATGTGATTTTTTTAATAACTGTTAATTTTTTGTATAAGACATTGTACATGAAAAATACTTAGAATTCAATGCAGAATTAAAAAATAAATTAAAAAACAAATGTTTCCATTTGTAAAAATGAAGTTAAAGGTCGCAATTTATTTCTGGCCCACCCTGTATAAATGAGTTTATCATCACAAAAACCGCAGTCCGAAAAAAACCGTGTCCGACCGTTTTTCCAAAAAACCAACATCTGAATTTTAAATGAATTTCTTCCAACCCACGCGTGCTCACTGTATATGGGCTGCTTGATACAGCACGTATTTGGCAAACCTTTTACAAAACACTTTGTAGGTATAGATAATCTCGAAATATTAGATGTATATAAAGACTGTAGTGAGAACTAGCCCTACAGAAACCAATTGCTAGGTATCAAGCATTGGTGCTCTTTGACCTTTTCATCTTATCCACCTAGCTACCAATTTAACCAACCGCTGCCAAATATCCCTCCGCTCTTATATAGTTAATCAATTTTTTCCACCAACTTTCCTTCAACTTTTTGCCAAAATTCAATTTCAATTCCCATCCCACCGACTCGACGCCGTCTTTTCATCCGAATGATCAGCTACTCTTTGCACTTTAGAATGTTTTTCGTGAAAAGCAAAAAGATATTACCCGAAGAGGAATCAACTTTAAACGGATGAATTAGAGACGATTTTCCAGCAGCAATTTTGCCGTCGAAGCCTCGTCGTCGCTGACGGTGCAACGTAAATACCTCTCTAGATAATTTGAGACTAATGGAAGGCTCTTTTGACTGAGAAGTAAAGTTAATACAATTCCATCGATTGATAAGCAATATGATTATTTTCAACAGCTACTCGAGAGACAGGCTTTCGAGCTTAAGACGCGATTGAATTAGAACTGACAAGTGCAAGTTGACGTCACGACTCTGAACGAAGAAATATTATACTTTTTAGTTAGTTGCAGGGTGAGAATTTTACTTGTCGAGTGATGTATAAACTCAATTTAGAAGCTTTTATACTAGACGTGTATGCCACTAAAATGGTCTCATAATACAGGAAACGAAGCTCTAAAATTGGCAAAACCTCGCAATTGTTTCGTCCAGTATCGATTTGTGCAAAAATTTGGGATTAGGGTCATATCATCCTCTAGTTCATTTTCTATATGCCGTTATGTGATTTTTGTTTTTTTAAGAGTGAAAACTAAAAAATAACATCTTAAACCCTAATATGGGTAAAATGTGGTTTGGAGGAGTTAAATATGGATTGTTTTATGCTAATGTGGAATAAAATAATTTTCTTTTTGTTAATTTTTGTAATAAATCGGAAAACACTATATTTCCGAAACAGTAGAAGATAGGTTTAAGGACATTGTACATGAATTATGTCTAGAATTTTCTGGAGAATCCAAATTGCATTTAAAATAAGAAAGTTGGTATTGGCCACAGTCACATGACACACCGTTTATAAGTTTTTTAAAATGTTCATTTAAAAATACTAATCGACGTGTCCAAGCGTTTTTCCCAACACTACCCCCTTCATTCTTTATCGAATTTATTCCATTTAGCGGTTCCACACCCTGTATATGTAACTGTATATGGACTACCCAATATATGTGTCTATGCAACTGTTTATGGGCCACCCAATAAAACATTTCGTTTCTAACATTTCTTTCATAATTATAACCTACAGCGCCTTATATCTCAGTCAGTTTATATATGCATATGTAACTGCTCATGGCAACTTCATTGAGGGCCACAATTTAACATAAGAACACAACTTTTTACCCTTCAAAAAATCGACTAACCAGCTCTTTTTACTTTAAAATCTTGAAAGATTCTACTGTGAAAATGTAATGTTAGAAAAATATCAAGTAGTGATAAATTTCTTATAAGATCCTACACATCAATTTGTATTGAATGAATTTTTCTAGAGTAGTTTTATACTCAAATAGGTCACAACATTGAATGAAACATAATTGTCAGAATCTCGTTCTTTCTCGGTAATACGATTGATCCCGATTTGTACATGCCAAAACCCCGAAATGGAATTTCGACAAAATCATAGTGCCTTTTGCGAAAATTACATATAAATAAGATGCATGTAAATAAACAAACATTATAGGTATTATATTATTAGATAAATAATAATTTTTAGATGAGATGTTAAAATTAATTTATAAGATTACCTTATATCAAATGAAACTGCAAATTGATGCGTCTTATTTTATTGCTAATACTGTAATACTTATTCAAGTTTTATTTGCACATGGCATAAATATAAATAATTAAAAATATATTTGCATATCACATCTCCTGAGTGTTTTCGTAGCTTTTGATAATGGATGCATACGCAAATTGTTATTAGTCATTCGTGACTAAAAGAATGTAGATACTCTACTCTTCAGGTTCGGAAATCAAATGTATCAATTATCTTTAGAATCTCTAAATTGTGTACTTACATAAAATTTTCATTTGGATTCTTCTGTAAATGCGCAAACTTCGTATACGTAAACACACACATTCGCTTTGGTCACTTCAGTAATAGCTGTCATCGTTTTTGTAAATTCATAAATGAATACAAAATAAGGCTTTCACAGCATACATCTTTGTAAGTAAGAGTCGATTAATATACTAATATTTTTTATACCTCGCTTTGATTGTCCACGATTGGATTTTTACTGTTAACGACTGTCAAAATTCAAATATTGGAGTAAGCTACTTGTTCATAGTAGGCGCCACTCACTTGAATTTTATTAATAATTTATCTCTGAATTAGTTATTTTACAAGATAAAAATAAAGATTCTTTATGTATTCGGCACTGAAGGTCGTCAATAGCTATTAAACAAATCAAAAATAAAGAAAATCGGTCGAGAAACAGAGGAGAAAATGGTACCTAACCGTTTTGTCTTTGCCTATTTATATATAGATATACATACCCAATCGCAAACACAATTCCGTCGTATAACATAAATTATACACATAATTATATAAGTACACACATTTATTTATACATACACATACATATTTCATTATTATATAGCTAAATATTTTACCAGTTTACATCTTTCAAACAGGTCAGCAGACTTTTATAAGTACAGTGAAATAAGACATAAATTTGGCAAATTTTGTTCGCATTATTGCACATGACATACAACGGTGACTTCTTTAGTAAGTTTGTTCGCGAGTCCAAGTCGCACTTGACCAAATTATTTTCTCTAATCCGTCTCCAAATACCAGACTATACTTATAGCCTGGTATTTGTCTGTCTAGTAAGTATAAGGTTAATCAAATTTCCTAAGTTGACAGATATTCTCTACAATAATTCACCTACATAAGTGAGCTATTGTACTTTTCAATAAATCCAACTGTAAGCATTAAAGATTTTAATAAAGGAAATCTCAACCTTGCTATTTCTCCTTTTGACCCGACAATAATAAAAGTGTTGTTTTTATTTCTTTCATTATAATTTTCTACGTAATGCGCAAACATTAAACTTTTATTGTAAAAAACCACCAGCAGTCTCCCGAGGCGAAGTCGCAGCGCCCCCTGGTGGATCGGCGGACGAATATGATGATTCTTTCAGCGAAAAAGCCAAAAGGAAGAACCGTCTGTTATCGTTAGGCAAACATGTCGTTAAGCTGCGATTCATGAATTTAAAATTAAAGCTTCCCTCGAGGAAACGCTCTAACTAACAGGATTATGGCCGGGCGGAAAGAACTGCATAAAGAAGAGATTACATTCTTTCGAAAGATAGTTAATCAGATTTAAGGTTCTAAATTCCTCGGAAAGTCTAGGGATGACGCTCGGGTAAAGTGATAATCGAATTTATTTTTAAAAGTGGAGCCGAAAATAGAGTGATTGAAAGATTATAAAAGATTGTTGGAGCAATTAATGCCGAGGTATTTAAATTTCATTTCGTTTTTTAACCGACTTTATAAAGCTTGAGGATCTCAATTCGTATGTTTTTAATGTCTCTGTTCGGTAGTTACTTGAAACCGAATTTTGATCGTTTAAACTAGATTTTGTTGAAAGAGGATTCCGAAATGGTCCCACACTTTTTTCCAATGACATAGCTTATACCGTTTTTTGGAAAATCGGCAAACACTTCTTAGATACTAACTTTTGGCGAAGGCGATAGTATTAAAGGCTGCAATTGTTGCGGTTCGAATCTGGGGTGTAATAAATGGAAAATAGAATGGAATTAAATCATAAATAACTTTAAAAAAACAATCACCTACTTCAATGCATAGTAACAATAATGACACTAAAAAATTGAAGATATTTTAAACGAAAGATAAAACGAGTTACATGCAGTGAACTTCATGAGACGACAAAACGCACACCTGCAGCTGATATCAAGTTTCATCTCATCGCAATTGTTTTCAACGTTAAATATTAAATTATGATCATTCTTGTTTGTACCTTCGCTTGCATTGTATCAGTCTGAAATAAGTTTTGTAATATTTTTCAATAAATTTGTTTTTAAAAAGTTATTTTGGAAGGACAACGATTTAATTGGCGCAGTCAGTAGGATCTGTGTGATTGATTCGAAATCGCATCGAGCGGTAAAAATCGAAGCCAATTTTAGTGTTTTAACACTTTAAACGCAGATCGAACATTTCTCGTGTTGAGTTCCCATCTGTGGTACCCATCCAGGAGAACATCTTCTCGTGTTGGAATCCTAACTTGGCAATCCGACCAGAAGAACACAAAGACTTTCTTCGTGAGGGAATCCTAACTTGGTAATCCATCCAGGAAAGCAGCTTTTCTCGAGACAGAATCCTAACTTGGTAATCTATCCAGGAAAGCAGTTCGTCCTTCAAGGCAGATATCAATAAAAAAACAAGCGCTACAGGGAGGTCAAACAGAGTCGGAGTTTGGAAATCACCGGTAAGTGTCAAAAATTTCCAATCTTGCCTTTCCTTAACCCTATCGCAGGACTTTTGGAAAGATAATTTTAAGAATTGAATTGATTTTTTGAAATATTGATGAAATAAATAATTGTGTTGAAATATTGAATATAATTGAATTGAATTGAATTGATATTGAGAAATAAAGAATATAATTTTTGAAAAATCGTAGAATAGTTTAGTTTTAAGTTTATGAACGTAGAGGGCATATCTGCGTTGTTTGAAAACCTTCGCTTTCGCGAACGTTTATCTTCAGACTCAGATCAGTCTGATAAACTTAGCGTTTTGAATTTTGAAAAAGATTCAGACGAAATGACACCAACAGGAAGTACACCGACCATCAATTGGGATCTATTAAAATCTAAATTACAAAATATAAAACCTTACGATGGTAACAGCAATACTTTAAATAAATTTATTAATAGGTGCGAAAATTTATTATTATTATATAGCACACATAATGATAATGACTTAAACAGACATATTTTTGAAAGTATTCAAGAAAAATTAGTAGGCAAAGCAGAACTCATGGTAGGTAATAGAACCGAAATTAATAACTGGCCTGATTTAAAAGACGCATTGCAACAATGTTTTTCAGATAAACGCGATTTAGATTGTTTAGTTCAAGAACTAACTAGAACTAGACCAAATAAAAATGAACATCTTTTAGATTTTGGAAGTAGGTTACAGCTCCTACGAAGCAGTGTTGTACAACGTATAAGTAATGACGTCACACTTAGCAACAATGATAAACTTTGTCAAATTAATCATTATAATAAAACAGCCCTTAATACCTTTATAGCAGGTTGCGACGGTATTTTAAAAAATAATTTACATTTAAAGAAACCCACTACTCTTGAAGATGCACTAGCATACGTTTCAGAATTTGAAAATTTTGAAAATTTATATGGAAATTCTAATAATGTAAAGAAAAACTTTACCCCTAATAACAATGTTTTTCAAAATATTCCACGTCCTCAATTTCCACAACCGAACTTTCAGGTTAACCAAATGAACCCCTATAAATTCCAAAACAGAAATTTCAATAATTACCCCCCGCAATTTAATCAAAATCGTTTCATGCAGAACATTCCCCCTAATTTTAATCAAAGACCTGAATTTCCGAGACAGCCAGTCTACTTACAACCGAGACCCGTTCCGCAAAGACGACTCTTCACCAACGAAGAAGTTTTTGGGAAACCAAAAAATATAAATGTCTTCAAACCACACCCGAGTCATAGACAAAATTTGCCAAAGCCAGAACCTATGTCGATTAATTCGAGACTCTCTTCAGGAAATAATAGACAACCACAATATCCCCAATTCCAACCTAGAAATTATAATCATTTCCAGAGTACTGGAAAACCCAATTTCACATTCGAAGAATTACATTCTAATGATTATTTTAATGACGACCAATACCAATACTACCCTTATGATGACTATTATCCTGAATACCAATACGACTATGAAAACCCAAACATGTCTTATTATTACCCAAATGAAGAAAATTATTATGATGATAATTATCCCCCTGAAACTGAAAAATCATTTTCAGACTTTGAAAACAACCCCATGCCAAATTCCAATACTAACGACAACACCGAGACTGACGAAAATTTTCCCAAACCAGCCTCGAGCAAGAGAGAGAAACCATAGAAATTAACGCCCTTTCTAGCAACACACTACCCTATATTGAAATACATCACCCGAAAATGAAATTACTAATCGATACAGGAAGCTCAAAATCAATAATCAAACCCGAGATAGTAGAACGCTTTTTTCCAAATTGTATTTTTGATTCAAACGTAACAATTAAAACTACCCTTGGTAGCAAAACCATCAGATACGAAGCTCATGTACCCGCTTTTCCTGAATTTAATTGTTTATATTACATAGACTTTCTTCTATTTGACTTTCACGAATATTTCGATGGAGTCATTGGCCTCAATGACTTAGTAAATATGAATCTTAACATCGACTTAACTAATAAAAGACTTATAGGCAATCACGTCCAAATTCCCCTAAAATATAGAGGTCAAGATAATGAAATAAAATTTTCATTTAGTATTGAAGCAAAAGAGCAATGTTTAATGAACATCCCCGTAGACATTAATGACGGAGAAATTTTAATAAACGAAATGTTTCTCAGCGAACTTTATATACCCGGAACTTTGACTTTAGCAAAAAACGGTTACGCCCCCATTGAAATTCAAAATTTTTCTGATAAAAATATTTCTTTAACCCTGTTAGAACCCATAAAAGTCACGAAATTTCAGAATGATCTTCATGAAATACATAATTTCAACTTTGTGAACGAAAACAATTTTTATAATTGTAATCCCGAAAAAATCGAACTCGGAAACTTAATTAGGACAAATCACATGAACTCAGAGGAGAAAGAAGCTATTTTTAAACTCTGCAAAAATTTCAAAGACATTTTACTAAAACCTAATGACAAACTAACATTTACTTCTAAAGTTAAACACGTTATTAAAACAACAGACGAAGTACCAGTACACACAAAGTCTTATCGCTACCCCTATATTCACAAAAACGAAGTTCGACGACAAATTCAAGAATTATTGGAACAAGACATCATACAACCATCCAGCAGCCCATGGTCATCACCGATCTGGATTGTACCGAAGAAGCTTGATGCTTCGGGGAAAGAAAAATGGAGATTAGTAGTCGATTATAGAAAAATCAATGAGAAGACTATAGATGATCGATATCCAATACCAAACATCAATGACATATTAGACAAATTAGGCCGAAGCCAGTATTTTTCAACGCTAGATTTAGCAGCTGGGTTTCATCAAATAGAGATGAGTGAATGTTCCGTAGCAAAAACTGCCTTTACGGTAGAGAACGGCCACTACGAGTACAAGAGGATGCCATTTGGTCTCAAAAACGCGCCCTCAACCTTTCAGCGTGTAATGGATGAAGTTTTAAAGGATCTTCAAAATAATATTTGCATGGTTTATATGGATGACATCATTATTTTCAGTACAAGCTTACAAGAACACATCCAAAATTTACAATCCGTTTTTGAAAAATTAAGGGAAGCTAAATTAAAAATTCAACTAGACAAATGCGAGTTTTTACGAAAAGAAGTTGAATTCCTTGGACATGTAGTAACACCGGACGGTATTAAACCGAACCCGAGGAAAATAGAAGCAATATCAAAATTTCCACTGCCAAAAACACAAAAGGATATAAAATCATTTTTAGGACTCCTTGGATACTATAGAAAATTCATTAAAAACTTAGCAAAAATCACAAAACCAATGACCAATTGCTTAAAAAAGGACCAATCAGTAAAACATACCCCAGAATTTTTGGAATGTTTTAATACTTGTAAAAATCTGTTAACATCAGAACCTCTCCTAGCCTATCCAGACTTCGAGAAAGATTTTGAATTAACCACTGATGCTTCGAAATATGCTATAGGTGCAATATTATCCCAAAATAAACGTCCAATAGCTTATGCGTCCAGGACATTAAGTGAATCGGAAATCAATTATTCGACTATTGAAAAAGAATTGCTGTCAATAGTCTGGGCTTGCAGGTACTGGAGAATGTATCTTTTTGGCCGTAAGTTCCATATTTCTACCGATCACAAACCTTTAAAATGGCTATTTTCCTTAAAAGAACCGAATTCCAGACTCGTAAGATGGAGACTAAAACTGGAAGAATTTGATTTCACCATCGATTACCTAAAAGGAAAAAGTAATCAAGCGGCAGATGCATTGTCAAGAAATCCGACATCGATTGATTTCAACCCAATCGAAACAGCATCCCTAGACGTGAATCTAGATGACTTAGACGAAATTATCTCGAAAGAACTTGAAACACGCAACGAACTACCCAATTTAGCCGACGAAGATATCGAAGAAATTTTAGACGGACCTGAAGAAAATTCATCAAAAATCACAGTACACTCCAACATTTTACTAGACCCGAAAAATCCAGAAGAAGAGGAAGAAGAAGAAGACGATCTTCAAACGGTTCATACTTCAGCCGAAAACCCAATACTGACAATTCCCATTTCCAATAAACCTATAAATACTTATAAAAATCAAATAATAATAACAACAGGAGACATACCAGATTTGACCGTAAGAAGGGAGAAAATATTTGAAAACAACCGACTTTACGCTACATTACCGAACAGACTCATAAACGAAAATATCATTAAATTAGCGAAAGAATACTTTGACCCAAAACAGACATACGCTTTATACTTTCACAGAAATTTACCCCCTGAAAATTTCGCCACAGTGATTCAAAACACATTCCGGCATTCTTCATTCAAACTAATTCACTGTCCCAGATTTCTAACTGACCTTATCAAAACAGACGTTCAAAACGAAAAAATAAAATATTATCACGTATTCAAAACTGGACACAGAGGTATTAATGAAGTAACAAATTCACTAAAAACTAAATATTATTGGCCCAAAATGTCAGAAGACATCGAAGACTTCATTAATAAATGCGAAATCTGTTTGAAAAACAAGTACGATCGAAATCCCCCTGTCATTAAATTCAATCTAACACCCACGACGACAAAACCCTTTGAACATATTCATATAGATGTTTTCCAAATTTCCAAAGAACCCTACTTAACTATTATTGACACATTTTCACGTTATGGACAAGCTTATCTTTTGAAAATTACAACTGGAGTATCAGTAGTAGATGGCATATTTAACTTTATAACCCATCATGGACTACCCCTCAAAATAACGTCCGATAGTGGTTCCGAATTTAAGAACAAAGACTTAGAAAACTTTTGTCAACTACACCGTATCGAACTACATTTTACCACCGCGAAAAATAGCAACTCTAATTCACCAGTAGAACGATTTCATTCTACCCTTATCGAACACTATAGATGTATTAGAGAAACTAATAGAGAATTAACTAGCGAACAAGTTATGAAACACGCCATTTTATCTTACAACAACTCCATTCATTCGGTAACGAAACTCACCCCTTTTGAAATCATACATGGACACTTAAGTACATCGAACCCTTTTGACCTAAATGATCAATTAATTTTATCAACCTATGTCCAAAACCACAAACAAGCCACAAAACAACTTTACGAAAAAATCCGTGAAAGAAATGCTCAGCATAAAGAAAATATAATTACCAAAAGAAACCTGAAACGACAAGATCCACCGACTTATCTTAAAGACAAAGCGGCTTACGTTAAAACAAAATTCCGCGACAAAAAACTACCAAAATTCGACAAAACCCAAATACTTGATGACGACGGCATATACATAAAAACAAAAAAGGGAACTTATCATAAACAATCCCTCAGGAAACCACGTAATAATTCTAAACAATTGTTACAGGTTCAAAATGAAGATGAAGATAATGACCCTTCACCTGGTCCTTCAAATAATTAACCTAGTTGAAAGTAGTGAAAATAAAATAACCATTACTAGTTTAGAAAGCTTATTGTTACCCTTAAAATTAGGAAACGCTAGAATTATATATAGCAAGCATAGATTTTTACATTATGTAGATTTAGAAGAAATTGTAAAGCAAACGGCAAAACTCGAAGAAAACTTCAAAATACTTTCAAATAATTTCCAAAAAGTGGAAGCAACAAATTTAATATCTTATCATGCTCTCGCTCAAAATCTCTTAAGCAGAACAGAATATTTAATTGAAACTTTGCACAAGAAATTAACAAATCTCCACCCCTTTGTTAGACAAAAAAGAGGATTAATTAATGCTCTTGGAAAAGTAAATAAATGGATTTTTGGAAATCTTGATGCTGAAGACGGTATTAGATACGATAACGCGATTAAAGTGCTTTCAGAAAATCAAAATCGATCATTCAAGAAACTAATTTACAAACAACCTTGTTTAAAAAATTAATAAATCATTATAATAAGTCAATAACAACTTTGAGCCAAAATCAAGAAAATTTTAGTAAAAATCTAAATCGATTTCAAGTAGCAATGGATCAAAAGATCACAGATATCGGTCAATACATTAGCTTTCAAGGTGTGATTTCTTCAATAAATTTAGATTGCCAAAATCTTGTTACATTTTTAGACAATTTAGAAAGTGCCATTCTATTTTCAAAACTTAACACACTTCATAATTCAATCATCTCAGTAAAAGATATAGAGGAAATGATAAAGTACTTAGAAAAACTATATAAAGTTGATGAAATTCCTCATTTTGAGAATCCCTTGTCTTATTATCAAATTTTAGGAACTCAAGTTCATTTTTCAGGTAATAAAGTAATATTTGCTATTCATGTTCCAATTATCGATCCAAAACCCTTTGAGTTTTATCACCTTTTCCCGATTATCCAAAATCACCAAATGTTTATACCCGAATACCCATTTTTGGCACGAAACCAGAAGACATCAACCCCCGAAAAACATGAATGCCCTGCACTGGACAACATCTACTATTGCCAGCAGCACTATTTGCCCGCAGATAATTGTACAATCCAATTGATAAATGGAGGTTCATCCGAAAACTGCCCACTGCTAACCGTTAATGCCCAAGAATCAATAATCGAACAAATCAGTCAAGAAGAAATAATTGTCATGCCACTGAACACTGAGAGAATACTATCAATTTGCAATACAGATCAATACTTCGATATTTCTACACCAAGCCTAATTAAAATACCAGAAAATTGTGAAGTCCGCATCACTGATAAGAAATTCATAAACAATCAACAAATTAAGAAAGGCAAACCACTAATCCTGCCCAAACTAGAAATCAAAATCAATTCAAAATCAAGAGACTTCCAGGCCACCAATATCACGAAGATAGATTTCGAAAATCTATACGAAATCAACAACGTAGCCAAACAGCTGATTCCCGTACAAGAAGAAAAATCGACCACCTATACATTGCCAATATTCAGTACATTTCTAATAATCCTATCTATTGCAGTAGCCATCATATTATTTCTGAAAATTAAGAAAAAGAAGCCCTGTCCATGGTGCCCAATGTCCAAAAAGAAAACCGAAGAAAATTTGGAAGAAAACCCTGATGGCCCATCTGCGAAAACAAATTTCTCTATTTTCGCAGCTTAAGGAGGGAGGAGTTACATGCAGTGAACTTCATGAGACGACAAAACGCACACCTGCAGCTGATATCAAGTTTCATCTCATCGCAATTGTTTTCAACGTTAAATATTAAATTATGATCATTCTTGTTTGTACCTTCGCTTGCATTGTATCAGTCTGAAATAAGTTTTGTAATAATTTTTCAATAAATTTTGTTTTTAAAAAGTTATTTTGGAAGGACAACGATTTAATTAACGCTATTTATTTTGTTTTTTTTTTAGTGATATAATGGCGTAACTGGACGCATGTTTCAACTGTTACTAACTTTGTTTTATACCAATTTTTTATATACTTTAGTATTAGATTTTTTTACGAATCTCGTATAAAACTGATAAAACTAATATGTGACGGTTTCATTCTATGAAAACTGTAAGAATATATATTTTTAAATTATAATATTTTATTTTAACTTCACACGCAAATTTAAGGTTTCGAATAAAATGTGGATATGTATATGTAAATACGCCATGTACATAAATTGATTCTGAGACTAAATGAATCAGTTTAATTTCAACATTTATTGAGACACCCTTTATAATAATTCCACTTCATAATATACTTCAACCTCTCTCTATATGCTTATGGACCGAATTTTGTGAACCACCCTATATAACTATAACACCTTATATTCCAACCATCCTATAAAACAATAACACTTTATCGTCCAACCACTCTGTATATACGACTGCCTGTGAACCACACTATAAACACTTTTTGTTTGGAATTGTTTTAAACCCCACCTACTAATTCATTTCTATTCCGCCATATATTTCAACCCATCGTATACATACAACACTTTGAAGGGTACACAAGAAAACATTTTTGTAAAAAAAATTTAATCACCCTGTATTGCTACAATTCTTCTCCAACCTATATTGCAACAACCCTATATACGAGGGCTGCCTTTTATATTTCGGGATTGGACAACCCTAGTGTTGCAATCTGACAACTGACAGCTCTATCGTACATTTTGACATTTTTGACATACGAGCTCTATGTGGTGTTTACTAACTTAAAGGATTCATCTCGGCCAAAAAATGGAATTAAATCGTGAACATTTTCGTGCTATTATTATTTAGAACTTTCGACGTGGATTAAATCAACAAGAGTGCATGGATGAACTTAATTTAATTTTTGGCCATGAAACTCCATCAAGGACCACTGCTTATCGATGGTATGGTGAATTCAATCGAGGTCGTAGTTCAGTCCAAGACGAATTTCGTGAAGGTCGTCCAAAAACAGTTGTTGTTCCGGAAACCATTGATGCTGTACGCGAACTGATATTGCAAGATCGTCATGTGACCTATCGTGAGATTGAGTCAACCTTACACATTAATGGGACCAGCATACATTCAATATTGCATAAATATTTGAATGTCAAAAAAAATTGTTCGCGTTGGATCCCACACAATTTGTCAATCGTTCAAAAAAATGCTCGTGTCGATTGGTCGAAAGAAAAGCTCAAAAAATACGATCGCGGTGCTCCAAAACACGTTTATGACATAGTGACAGGTGATGAATCGTGGATTTACGCGTATGAGCCCGAAAGTAAACAGCAGTCGACTGCATGGGTGCTTCAAGATGACCCGAATCCAACAAAAGTTGTTCGCGCACGAAGCACTTCCAAGCAAATGATCCGCTTTTTTTTTCGAAAAAACTGGACATGTCGCAACCGTACCACTAGAACAACGCAGAACAATCAATTCTGAGTAGTACACAACCATTTGTTTGCCAGTTGTCTTCCAGAAATGAGAAAAACCAACCGCCGAAGACGAATCACTCTTCACCACGACAATGCGAGCTCTCACACATCGGCTCAAACAACTGCATTTTTGACCACTCAAAACATCGATTTGATGAGTCATCCGCCGTATAGTCGTGACTTGTCACCAAATGACTTCTTTTATTCCCGTACGTAAAAAACAAGAGGTCAACGTTTTTCGACACCTAAAGAAAGGTTGCTGCGTTTAGAATGCATGTTTTGGAGATACCTCAATCAGAGTGGAAAAAGTGCTTTGACAATTGGTTCAAAGGCATGCAAAAGTGTATACATCTTCATGGAGAATATTTTGAAAAACAATAAAGCGATTTTCGAAGATTAATATTTGTTTTTGTTCTCTAATCCCGAAATATAAAAGGCAGCCCTCGTATGCAACTGCCTATGGGCTACAAATATAGCACTTTTGTTCTAACATTTTTTAAATCAAGCTGCATATAATTATACTCCAGCATATATCTGACCACCCTGTATATGCATCTGCCAATAGCCATCCAATTTAACATTTTTTGAACCACCCTGTTAAATTATAATTCCACTCTACCCTATACTCCAACCATTCTTTATGTATAACGGCCAAGGTGCTACCCTATGTGTATAACATTCTTTTATCATTTTTTAAACCACCTTGTATAACATATTTCTACTCCACCAATTGGAATAAACTCAAAATGTCTGATCTGTTAATTAACAAACCTAAAAAAGGTGAATATTCTTTAATCGTCTGCAATACTGTGGGTCCACCTAATTTGAAATCGTATGCAGAATTTTCATAATACATATAAGTATTTAGGCTTAAAGCTTATTTTCCTGCGTCTCTAATTTTTTTTCTGAGCTGGATTGGTGCCAGTCCAGCGAAAACATGCATTTATAGAAAATATAAATAATTAAAGACCAGACATCGTAGCCATAGTTGTCCATTGTCACTAGTCCGGTTAAGACTCAAGTTTGAGTTTTGGTTACTACTCATTTTCTGTATTCATTTCCATCCTGTCCTGTCCCTAACAGGGGGCTTTTTCTTCATCCATTCATCATGAACATTCGGCCCGAGGTATTTGCTTTCCTAGGTGCCTTCCATATATGGGAGGCACGAAACTATCAAATACTCAAGTAAAAAGAATTGTCGAGTCACTTTCTGTAAGAGCCTGTGGCGTTCTTAAAAATCATGGAGTATGAAATTTTCAAACAAATATATTCACCGGCAATAACCACAGTTTTCAAGTAATAGATGTTTTCCTAGTTTTTGTAGACAAGACAACTTGAACTGTCCGATTTCTCGTATTTGAAAAAAAAAATTAAAGAAAATTGTTGACATCCTACAACTGTAATCACCAATGAGAAGAATGTAATTAACTCCTTCCGGGAAATACCGAAATAACTTTTTATGCCATACAGCTCAACATTATGCACGTTAACAAGAGCACAACTGGCAGTAAGCGTTGAAAGGGATGCGAAAAGGACACGAACCCATTAATAACTCTCTCTCTCTCAAGAAGAAGTACGAATAAGCCGTAGAGCTTCTCCAAAAACCTACGAATGGAAGTGAAAATGAGAGTTAAGAAATTACCCGGGTGAGACGCCGAATGAAAAACTTGTACGTCTTAAAAGCTCTTCATCGAAGAACTTTATTTTCGAGCGCTAATTTAAGAGTTCATTAAAATTTTGCCGGTCTCTGCGATTCCACGTTATTAGCCCTCTTAAATATTATCATAAATTAGTTTCCTACTTGAGACACACTGTTACTACTCAGACATTATGTGTAATATATTGTTAGCTTAGTACAGGGTGATCTAATAGCTCAACATAGATTCTATGTCATAGAAGGATATTCCTTTTTGTGGATATGTATTTCTTTTAATCTGTTGTTGTGAACGTTAATGTAGTTTTTACTGTATTGTGAACTAAATATGTTTTATTGTAATAATTTTATTATACAGGGTGATTTTTTTTGATGATCAGTATGGGGATCTCGGAAACTAGCGGAGATAGAGCAATGGTTAAATTGGGAAAAATTTGCAGTTTTACTAGCCCAATTTAATGACACTTTCGAATTTTTGTAAAAATGGCTTACTAGATATTTTGAAAAAAACGAAATTCTGTCCATTTAGTCAAATCCCTCTAGCTCGTTTGTTTTTGATTTTATAAAAAAAGTGTAAATATCAAAATTGAAGGAAATTGTATCCCAAATATGATTGTCATGTCCTCGTTTGCGTGACAGCTCTCGTTTTCGAGATATGACACAAACTTATGTTTTTTTCAATGGAAATCATAGTTGGCTATGACCTCAAAAAATCAGACTTTTTAGAGCTTTTCAACGATATAATACTCTATATAGATATTCATACAAATAACGGAGTTTTGGATGCTTTTCTCTCTTATTTTCACTTTTAACGTAGGTAGCCATGAAAAAGATTGTTTTCACTTTGACGTTTCCTCATTTGAGAGTAATTCTATTAGTAGTGCTGAACTGACAGTCGATATTGACAAATTTTCGTGATAAAATTGAATATTCTAACGAAGAAAAACTGAATATGGTGGAATGTTATATCATATGCCATAAAAATTCAGTTCGTGCAGCTGAGGAATACTTTCATAGATATTTTAATCATCGTTAACCTGCTCTATGTACATTTAAAAGGCTTTCCGATAGATATGGATCTTTTACTAAACCACCAAAGGAATGTAATCAAATTAACGAAACAGTACAAATAAATCCATCTACATCAACTTGTGAGATTGCGGCAGAAGCTGGCACATCTCAACGGACTGTAGTTAAGGTACTGAAAGCGCACAAGTTCCACCAGTACAAACTTTCAGTTTCTCAAACTTTGCATGTTGGTGACGAACATCGACGTATTTTGTTTTGTACATGGTTTAGAGACATGTGCCTTGACAATCCACAGTTTCCATTAAAGGTGTTATGTTCAGATGACACTAGATTTACTAACTGCGGTATGTTCAATTGACACAATGAGCATATCTGAGCCAACGAAAACCCTTTCCATGTAGAACAAAGACGACCCCAGATAAAATTTGGTTTTAATGTTTGGTGTGGTATCATATAGGGTCTACTATTCTGGGGCCTTTTATCTATGACGAATCACTTACATTTCTTGCAATACACTTTTCAAGACATGTTGCATAATTTGAATTTGAGAATTCATTTAGAAATTGAGTGGTTCCAACATGATGGAGCACCTGCTCATAACTCGTTATTAGTATGACAACACGTAGATAATATCTATCCAAACTCTTGGATAGGAAGAAATGGTCCACGCGAATGGCTACCCCGGTCACCCGATTTGGCAGTTATAGACTTCTATTGATAGGGTGCGCTAAAAAACAAAGTATACAAAAGAAAGTATTAGGCAGTTGGTGACCTAAGGGATGCGATATTACAAGCAATTGATGAAATTGATAGGTCGTCTGTGAGGAAAGCGGTAATGTCAATCTTAAAAAGATGCAATTTTTGTCTAAATAACAATGGTGGACTTTTCGAACATAAATTGTAACCATTATTATGTACTTTATTTTCTTAAGTTTTTAGTAAGTACCTACTTATTTAGTTTTTTCGTTATATCTAATATACCTAATAAAAAAATCATTCAATGTTTTTTGGAATAGTTATTAATAAATCAATCTATTTCATGGCTAACTACGTTAAAAGTGAAAATTAGAAAGAAAAGCATCCATAACTCCGTTATTTTTATGAATAACTATATCGAGTATTATATCGTTGATATTTTAATATATACACTTTTTTATAAAATCAAAAACAAAGGAGCTAGAGGGATTTCACTAAATCGACAAAATTTCTTTTTTTCAATATATCTAGTAAACCATGACTTTTTACAAAAATCCGAAAGTGTCGTTAAATTGGGCCAGTAAAACTGCAAATCTTTCCCAATTTAACCATTGCTCTATCTCCGCTAGTTTGCGAGATCCCCATACTGATCATCATCCCTGTATACACTTTTAATATTAATCGAGTTTATAAAAATATATTTGTCATAGAGTTTGAGACCTAAAATCATTACATCACTTTTTCAATTGTATCCAAGAATTCGCAAATAATATGAATTTTGGCTTAACAGTAAAATGCCTTTATTTGTGGCATTAATGACATTTTTCACCTATCACATTTGTGAACGACTCGATATATCTACAATTCTACTCCACTCTAAATTTCAATGGACAACCTAATGTAACATTTTTTCGAACAATTTTTTAACCTTCCCGTATAACTAATTCCATTTCACCCTATATTCCAACCACCCAACTGCTTATCCAGTCTATACAACAATTATTCTAAAAATAATTTTGAACTTTTTTTTATATGTAAATTATCGTACATTTAGCGATTCTATCGTGATCCTATCGATTGAGGATGTGACTAAGACCAACCGGCCAAATTTAGTAATTAAGAGATCCAACTATGGCGCCTGCTGTATTTTACTTGTCTATCTCTTTTTGACGTGTCACTCACTTTGTTCGACATAACCCCTATTTGTGAAACATCCCTAAAAATAAGCAACGTCTAAGGTATTGTAATGTTTTTATTTTCACACTCTTCGGGTTCAGTTGAGTTCTTGGATTTATTTACCTAATAACACAGTCCAACTCACTCTAATTTATTTCCACTATTTTAACACAATTTATATTCACAGAACTATTTACAATTTATCTTAACTATAACGCAGTCGAATACTGAATGAATGATATCGTCAGCTGCCCTTATTTATATATTTCTCTCGGAATTCTCTAGTAGGTCAACGATCCATCGGGAAATGTGCTCTCGAACTTTGGATATAATTCGACGAATTCCCTATAACGCTAGTCGTCGGCCTCGGGTGGATATACAAACATTTCGGATTCCCAGAAATATCAGACGAATGCCGATTCCACGAACTGTCGGAGGAATACCCCCTCTTTAAGGCCATTTCGTCCCGAAATGTCCCAGAATCCTTTATGGTGTGGCGATACTTGCAGGACCCTCCATTTCGGCAACGGGACGTTCAGTAGAAGTAACAGTCGACGGTTCTCGAATCTGAATCGAAAGAGAGTTTCTGTCATGATTTTCACTACCCTCCAATTCAGTCCATCCAACCCACAGGCTATCTTTGGGACCAACTTATTCAGGTTTTTCTCCATCATTATGCTCCTCAACTCTATCAGATTGTTCCAAATATTACTATATGTTGGCCTGTCCTGCGAGAACGTTTTCGTTACCAAATAGAAGATGTCTCTGATACCCACTGGTAGTTTATCTTCAAGATGAAGGACCTTCCCCACCACTGGACCTTAGTCTCTTAGCGTCTGGAACTGGTCCTACTTCTTTGCAAACACCTTGGCTATTCCCCTAGACATCCGGAGATCTGGAGCCACGCAATGAGCCAGGGAATATTCTATTGGCACCTCAAATAGGTCTCGGGGTTCTTCTCTGGTCACGCGGTGCTGCACTTTCTGCCCATCCGAGTATTATGCCATAAACTGTTCGAAGGTCATGTCGTTATCGGGTGGTTGGATGCTGCGGACTTAGGCTTGTTCAACTTCCCCCTCATGACTTCTGGCATAGGGGGCTAATCGGCTGAAATGCTGTCGTCCGTATTTTATTAATCTTCAATAGTTTGCAGACGTCTTGAAAAAGAGTAGACTCAAATTTATACCTTAGTCTGAGTGCAACTTCAAAGGAACACCAAAACGACTGATCCATTCCTTAACAAAGATATCAGCAACCGTCAAGGCTTCTTGATACCGCAAGGCATACGCTTCTGCCCATTTACTGAAATAGGCCATCACCAACAAGGTATTTCCGGAGTCAGATTCTGGAAATGGATCAGCAACATCAATGGCTGCTCTTTCAAATGAACTGCCCACATTATATTACCTCATGGGGGCTTTGGCTCTCTTCTGAGGCCCATTACTTGCTGCACAAACCGTACATTTCCGGCACCAATCCATATCATCTGCTTGGCAGTTTACTCAATAGAAGCGCCCTCTCAACTTCCCCAGGGTTTTCGTAACTCCCTAATATCCTCCAGTTGTACCGTCATGTAGTTCTCGCAAAACCTCTGGTCTCCTATTTCTGGGAACTACAATCTGGTTTCTGTCCTTGCGTGTGACAACTTTTGCCCCACCTAGTAGAAGTACAGTTTAAACTATGCAAATAGGTTATGCTGTTTTCGAGTAATCGTTGAATGAAGATAAAACACGAATTGACAACCTCCTCATTTTTTTGAAGTAAGTTAAGAAACTAGACAAGTTTGACTTTCATCATGATTATTACCTCCTGGACATCTGTAAATTTCCAAAAAGAAAACTATCTTTGATTGATACGTCAGAAAAAGGAACACTGTTAGTTGGCAAACTATCAAATTCACCCTCGTATATCCCCAAAAGTATTCTCGATCGTAAACCCATAAATCCTTTGGAATATCGGAAACTAACTTCCTCGCACAAGAGACAGAGAGAGCCTTGACAGTCGAAAATCCTAATTCCGAATTTCTCCACCCTGTAACACCGGCAAATAGGAGGCGCATGCTTGGGCGCCGAACCAGCGAGGTTACCTCTGGTCTCATTCGCGTTCGAGTTAAGAGCATCGCAGAGTGCCGCGTTTGCGAGGACGACCGTCTGTTGTTCTCATCCCTCTTCCACTTCTTCTTCTACGACTCGCTTGACGTTTGTACGCGCGGCGACGTCCTAGTCGAAAAGTTAACGGGCAGCTAACAAAAGGGACCAAAAAAAATTATGAAATTTTCGCGATACGGGACCAAAGACGACCAGAAATGCGAACAGTTTCGAAGAAAACTGACCGTGGATTTGAATAACTAACCAGTCATACGACGATAACCATCGCAGTGACGAAGAGAAACTTGACGACGATGTTGATGGTACAGTGATGATGGATTGGGGCATTAGACGTAAGTATATCAACAGTAATACACTCCGCGATGGTGTGGTGCAGGTTAACTACCTTGAGACCAAGTGGAAGGAACTCGTTTTGCATGAGGTGGTTGGTTGTTGTTGGTCGGCGGTTCTTGTGCTGCTTTCGATTGTTGATTTTTTTTTATAAATGGTTAGACGTGCGCGCTTATGTATATGGTGGGAGATGAAGAGGCCAGCCGGTTTCTCGTTACTTCTTCGGCTTTGGCTTTGTTTACATCTGAAGTCGATCGTTGGATTTCAAAAGGAAATGCAGAGGTTATTTAAAGAATATTTAAAGGGAAACGACCGATACCGGCGTGTACTTCTTCGGCTCGCGTGTTTCGACGTTTGGCGGTGCGGTGATTACGCGAGACGAAAGACTAGCCAAGAGGAAATGTCAAGAATACTAATTGATACTAAATACTAATGGGTCTGTGTGTGCTTCTATTGTTTGAGTACGACATCTGACAATTATGAAGGATATTTTTGTGTTCTTTTAACCGAAATTTGATGTTCCTACCACTTTGTCCAACATAAGCTGCCCACAATTCACACTTCTATTTAACAGTAACTTGCTTTATTCAATTGATAGATCAAAAAATTATTAATGACTGTGTTGCTAAGGTTATTATTATGAACATTAACCATATTACAAACTAAGTTTGCTAGTTGTTTTTGGCAAAATTGTGTCGAATAAAAAGTTATGTTCTGTTGGCTTGATTATATTAAGATTTTTGTTAAAATTGTTGTTATTTAGAAGGAAGCTTTGAAATAATGACATTGATTTGCACTAACTACTATTTGAAACTGCAAAATATAATTGTGCCGTTTGAAGTAGGTTTTTTAAAGATACCAAATTTTAATTGATTATCTTTTATGTTATTTTAACATTTGAATAGTTGATTGTATTATTACTACTTATTTCCATGGGTATTTGTGAATTTCTGTTGAAAGAATTGACATATTAAGAAATGATCCAACTTTCTTACTGCCTCTTTCCATATACATAATATGTTGTCAATATATTTGTATCCGTAAAAGATTTATGTTATCAAAAGATTTTTGAAACAAATAATCTGCCATAAGAATATCAGATAATAAGGTGAGAAGTCATCTTTCTGTGGAGAGAATTCATCAATAAACTTTTTGATGGATGCCCAATTCCATGATTTTGTTGAATTAAATCTTTATAATAAGGATTTTTCGGGTCCTTAGTATTAACGGTAATAAAATCTAGGCTTAAGTAAATGTAGGGATTTTCGACCATTAGGAAGTTTACCTTTACCTGTCCAATATTTATAGTTCAAGGACATTTATTTTGAAAGGAAAGTCAAAAGTATTTCTTTTATGTTAGTTAAGACTATCAAGTTCCCTGCTTATGGTGTCATTAAGTTCTTGTTTTTCTTAAGTGTGTGAAGACTTTAACATTAATGCCAAAAAGAGTTTATACGTTTTTAACCAACTTTCAAAAAGATAGGGGTTTTCATTCGTCGGTATCTTTTGTTATGTATCAATTTCTCAAAAACAGCTTAATCAATTTTGATGATCTACACTGCATTATATTAAGGAATAATATGAATAGATACCATATAGTTTTCTATAGTGTGAGATTTATCTCCCTTAATTTTCTCTAAAACGGTTGAATTAGTTTTGAATATTTTAAATTATATTGTATTAAGATATTTTCCGAGGATATTCCGTAATTTTTTTCTATAAAGTAAAATCGGAAAAATAGGTGCTATAAACGGTCAACGTCAAACTAAATTTTCTACAAAAATCTCTGAAATCATATGTGAAGATATGCAAGTTACGATATTGATCGTTTGTAAGAGTTTTCATTTTGATTTGTTTGAAGTCAGTTCTTGTTAACAAATTAATTATACTTAAATGGAAATATAAAGTTTTTTCATGTGATTCCATACATTTTTCTAGAACGTAAAACGGACTATTTTTCAAAAATGTAAAAAATTTAAGGCTAAAGTCCATAAACATCAAATTAAATGTCATTCAAATTTGCCACATAAATCTCAAGACATATAAAAAATAATAATTATTGATCCCATATTCTAATTCATTTGTGTCGGTTATTTTTTAAATATAAATTATTAACATTTATAATGTGGTTTATTACACAATGACATTCGACACCCACAGATTACGTAATACACACATTTTTAATTTTGACATTCCTCTTTGAATGTCATAAGTCATATTCTAATCAAATTATGGTACTATATTTTTTTGGTATGTCCTAAACTTCTCATTGTAACCTTTCTCTGTCTTAACAAGCTCTCCTTCTCACTGAATCTTGTATTTCATATTCTTTTCTAATTATAATTTGTTTTATTGTTGAGTTTCGTTTCAATACCGTAGGTCATGGGTAGATATTTTCCTGTTAACTCATTCTCGTTGATTCATATAACATCCCTTGGTGCTCAGCCGCTTTGCGTTGTTTGCTTGATCTTTTACTTCGTCCAACCTGTTTTGATTTGCCTAGGTATGAAGAGTTTGATTACTTGCTCTACAATTTCGTCTTTAGTAAGAATAAGTAGAAGAGTGGCTGTTGTAATGTTCAATTTTCGTGCACCATGATGAATCGACGTCTCTGAACTTTCAGCCACACTCTCGCGAGTTCGAGATCAATAAATCGTTTATTCAAAATTCGTCATTTACGAGATAAAAATGGACACCAACCAGCAGCTAAGGGAAATAATCAAAGTTGCATTCGAAACAATGCGTTATGATCGATCTTATCAGATGAAATCCCATTGGAAGACAGACCAATAAAATTGTTCACAGAATTCAAAAAAGATGGCTGTCCAGCACGTTATAGACGACAGAGAGCTCCTGGACACTTCATTCCCAAACGCGTGGATTGAGACAACTGGCCCTATACTGTGGCCTTCAAGGTCACCAGACGTGACTCCCTTTATTTTTTTTGTATTTGGACGGGCCAAGCAACTCGTTTATGAGAGAGAAATAGAAATCAAAGAGCAGTTAAGAGAAATAATAAATGTTGATTTTGAAATAATATGGGATGAGATGCGATTAGCGACTACCACTGTAGGAGTCAGAAAAAGGTGTATCTATTCCATCCGTAGCGGTTTGAACAAAATTTATAACAAATTATTGCAACTTGATGTACGTTTTATTTTTTGTAGTTCTAACCTTGTAAGTTACAAACCCAAATTTTATTATGATACTGATTACTTTCCAATATGTGTGATATATCGTTGAAAATAGGTTACAATAGGGAAGTTTTTATAAGCATTCGAAGTTCTTGATGTGCTTCTAGTTTTTTTTTTTGTAATGTGATAAAGTGTTTAACTTAATCACTTGTTTATGGAAGCTCGCCATTTGTGGATTCATATAATTTTTTCAATGAATTATTTGTATCATATATCAAATGTAGATGACCAAACAAACATCATAGATTAGATTTAAGTTTATTTGGTGAAGATGCCCTCCAAGTCTGGCGAACCTTCTACAAACCACCCTGTATATATATAAAAATAATTATTGATTGCATATTCTGATTTCTTCAGAGCAATTTGCATCTGATTGCTTCTTTTGCGATGATAATTGCTTTAGCTTTAGCCGTAGAAATTTTGTGTTAAAGGATTTGGCCGTTCTTTGGAATATACATACATGTAAGTAGTGTTTTTCCCTTTGTTCATATCCACTGCCTGATTATTTGACCTCAACTATTATTTCAATTATACCCATATTAAACACTTTGGACTTAGTTCTTCCTAAACTCTCTGGTTCTAATTAGATGTATATGTATATTAGATGTATAGACTTGCGTTTAAATATATGGTGGGAGATGAAGAGTTCAGTTAGTTCATTGTTCTTTCGGCTTTGGCTTTGTTTACACCTCTCAAGTCATTGAATTTCAAAAGGAAATTCACAGTTTATTTTGTATACGCACTACTGACATTTAAGTAGGTAGGGGAATTTATTATTCATTTCACTTAGCTGAAATTCATAACTTCCCTGTTCCTACTAACATATTGAATTTATATTAGTTTTCATTTCAAATATTCTAAATTGATGAAAGAAGTAATGTTCTATAAGATTATAGCGTTCAATTGTTTGATTTGTTGTAGGAAACTACCCCGCATGTGTGTTTTCCCATCTTAGAGCTTTTTGAAGTATTATTGGTGAATAGTAAAATCAAAAAAAAAATACTTTCAGTGTTTAATGAAACAGAAATATAGTAATTATGAATTATGAAGTGATTAAGTAATCCACAGTCAGATAAAATTACAGGTGTATATTAATTTATCGGAACATTATTATTGACCTAAAAGTTTATATATTACACTTGAGAAAACAATTCAACACCTCGAAGGGCAAATATTTGTTAAAAACATTACATTGTGACATTTGTAGTCCTTAATTATTTTTTGAACAAATTATCATAATGAATTTATCAAAAAAAATGGTTCCGTATGGACTTATTCTTTGGGCCACTTAGTACGTTAGATAGTCTATATTATAAATCATCCTTACGGCTTGCCAAAGGTCATCCAAGTCTGCAATAGATCAATCAATCTGTCCCAGATATTTGTATGAAAAACATTATGTCCTCTGCAGTTTGAGGTCTGGCGTTATCCTATTGAAGGATTGCATTTGGCATGGTTTGACGTAGAGCTATAAAACGGGGTTTTCTAGCATCTGAGATTCAACATCCAAATTTGTATTTTATCTCTTATCTGGAAATCGGATATCCGTAAATCGTCCGTATCATGCCCACCAGGCAGAGCAACCTTACGTTGGTGTGAAAGGCACCAAAAGAGGTAGGTAAGCTCTCAGCCTTATTTCAAGCAATTTTGGATTAATTATCATCCTATAGAATATCCGACCTGCCGTTGAACTAGATCATCTTGTATTTGACATACACAATTCCGTCTGTTTCTGAGACGCAGTGTCTGACACGACGCAAATCACTTTCTTGCTATAGTCTAAGGCGTCCAAACTCTAGACGACGCTGATGAGTTACATCATTGGACCAGTTTCTCTAAACTCTTAACATCGCTGATGGATTGACGCTAATTCTTCTTGACATTTCCCGTAAACTAAAACGAGCATGTTAAAAACAATCCGATACAATTCAAAACTACTAGTAGATTAATTTTAAGTCTTCTCAGAATTTGCTTAAAACCGACAAATTTCAATGTGATAAAAATTTAAGATAATTCTTTTGAGATGAGACTAAGGAACTAGTTTACCTTTGAATAAAAATTCATATGCAAAGTGTCCCCCCCCCACAGTATAAAAGTCAGCTTACATTATTTAGCTGACCATTGGCCATACAAAGTGCTTTTATACTTTAATTTATCTAGCTGTTTATATAGATTTAGTTCTTTGCCTTTATTTACTTTATGAATAAGTTCTTAATTTTCCGCATCAGGGAAAAGCAAATTATCTATACAATGTGAAGGCATGCTCATACTTGTGTAGTTTAAATTATCATTTGTATGTTCTTTTAACCGATATACGATACTCCTACCAATTGTCCAACAGAAAGAGACTGTTTTCACTTCTTGCTTATGGAGAAGCTTCCCAACACTATCCGTGACCTTGCTTATATATGGCAAATATGTTACAGATTTACTAGGTAGCAATTCTTTCTTAGGAAGGGGATTTTGGTGACGAGAAGTGCAACTGCGAATCTCTTGTTTACTGTAGCCGTTGTTTCGTAAGATACCCTCTCCAAGCTAATTCGCTTGTAAAACTTTTCGGTTCGGAAAAAGCAAATCCAGCTATGACTCTGGCCGCGAAAACCTACATTCTCAGTAATAGTTTTCTTTTCGGTTAGTTCTGAATTCTAGTCATGTCTTATTCCAGCTAGTTAACCTAAGAAATTGGATGTAAACAAGAAGTACAGTGCATCCCATTTTGGTTGTAATTGCCAGGTTACTCGGTTGTTATTGAAGATAGAGTCTTGCGGTTTTCACATACCTGTTCTACTTTTTTGTGAAACTCAGGATGGCCATATCAGATTTTGCATAAGTGTTTCCATTTATAAGATACAGGGTGATTTTGATAATTTATACTTTTTGGACCCCTTCTATATCTACGAAGTTATTAGAAATACTCTTGCGCTAAGAACTACGTCTAATAGAAAATTTTGCATAGAATCCAGTGGAGTACTCAATTTTTTTCCGAGTATGGTCTTGAAGATACTACACAACATTATATATTTTTAATTGGAACACCCTATATTTTATTATTTCATTGAATTCGTTATTTTTTCCCCTTTAAAATAATGTATAATACAATACACATGGTATTATTAGAAATGCTAAAAAACACTAAAAAGCTGAGTTTTTTGCTAGTAGGCCATGTATTTTCCATTTAAAAGGAGAATCAAACAAATAATTCCATTTGAGATTTTTTATAGGAGTTTATCAGCAAAGAAAAATAATGTTAACAATAATTCAATAACATGAAACACGAAATTTAGGTACCTAAAAGCAACTAATAAATAGTTATACATCGTTCATTATGTATAACAAACAGAACAAGTATTACAAATCAAATATCTATCTTAAAATTAATTTTGGACATTATTTATTACCTTATTGATTTAACTGTTCAAATTGTTGTCCATTTTCCCTAACACATAATTGGCAAACCTTTCCATCTCGCATGAATCCATTTAAAATTATTATAGAATTCCGCCTTTCGGAACAATATTTTATCTAGTGAGCGCTGGAAAGAAAAACGCAAATCTGATCAAGCTGTCATTGTTAGTAACTATTGTGTTTTATCGTGTTTGAGTTTACAAGATCATTATATAAATAATTATTCGTGAGTTTGCTGGTTGATAATTGATAATGGCTGGAAGAGAATTCGTTTTTCAAAATAACGAAAGATACGATATGATACAATGTTTAAATAAATGTTATGAGAATGTTGAAGAAGCTTTAGAACTATATTTCCACAGGTATAAATAAAGTACGAGTATTTTACCATAAGATATTTCATGAAATCACGTTTTTAAAACTTTCAGATATCCAGAGAAGCATCAACGAATTCAATGAAATAATAAAATACAGGGTGTTCCATTTAAAAATATATGATGTTGTGTAGTATCTTCAAAACCATACTCGGAAAAAAATTGAGTACTCCACTGGCTTCTATGCAAAATTTTCTATTAGACGTAGTTCTTAACGCAAGAGTATTTCTAATAACTTCGTAGATATAGAAGGGGTACAAAAAGTATAAATTATCAAAATCGCCCTGTATCTTATAAATGGAAACACTTATGCAAAATCTGATATGGCCATCCTGAGTTTCACAAAAAAGTGAAAACCGCAAGACTCTATCTTAAATAACAACCGAGTAACCTGGCAATCTCAACCAAAATGGGATGCACTGTACATTCTCAACAAGTTTCGACCAAATCTGCACTAACTTGATTTAGGAAAATGGACGTCGTAAAAGAAACGTTTTCATCGAAAGGTCACGGCATTTTATATCGATAAAATTTCAATAAAGCCCTATTGCTGCCGATCCATTATTCATTTTGTTACATCATCATCGGTGAAAAGAAAATCCGCATTTCTTATTTATTTTACAACAAAACAAGCAATTCCCTACTGTCGTAATTTATGAATATGTTGTATTAGTTCTCGTTAAAACTCGATTTCGTCTTCGCGATACTCGGAACCAATTCAATAACCGTCTCATCTTTTCGATAAATAATAAATTAAAGTACGTACATAATGTGACCGATAGGAACGGGAAAATCAGACCTTTAATTCCGGATCAATACTCAGACAAAACGAAACGTCGGGAGGATCGTCGTCGGAAGCAAAAAGGAAAATCGACCTTTCCACTTTCTACGCCACGTCAGGTGGGAAAACGCCGCCGGCCGGCCAGCCGCCGCAATATAATAATGCCGAGAACAAACCGACTCGATCCAAAAAGAACTGGAACGTTCTCGAAGGCGGTAACATAATAATAGGTGGGTGATTAGATCGTAGGTGAAACCCCGGCATCGTCAAATGTCGAATAAGGGTGAGAGCTGGATCAGCGCTTCTCAGATGGTTTTCGAATACGCTGAATTTCCTTTCGGTCATTGGACAGGGACTTGTTACTTGAAATCATTCGACTGTTCTCCCACTTGAATGATGGGCCAATCAATAGTGCAAAAGAAAGCCGACTGTCATCACATTAAGAACGAATCTTAGTGATATTTTGCTGTTTTCCACGAGGGCGAGAGTATCAAAAATCTCGTCTCGGTCTTGTCTCGTCTCGCTGCCAGTTGCCTCGTCTCGTTTAAGATTATATAATGATTGTAAATATTATATTAACTCAATAATAATTAATAATACATAAATGTTTTTATTTTACAAACTCTTAATTTTATCTTTTAACTTACTGGATGACCATGACATAAATTGTATCTCTACAAAATAATTGAAACATTTTTATGCATCTAAGTTTGTTACCAAATACTTGCGTATTTGACCAGTTCTATTATATCTACTTCCACAGATGTATACAATAATTGTCCAAATCTTTACTACAAGAAATACAAGAAAAATCAAAACATCAGTATTTAGAGGCAATAAAAGTTGTCCTTTAAGTATTGAATTTATAATGGGATCATTCGTATATAAGAAAAGTTTACTGTTCTGCCACGTAGAAAATTTCGAGCAGCCCAAGAAACCATTTTAACAGTATATACGTTCATTACTCTCCAGTTTAATATAGACACATATACTCAACAGAGAGTAAGGTAATCCAACGATCTGTTAAAAAATCATTCAAACTTAAAATATAAAACTCTGCCAGGATAAATATTTATGATAAGAGATACGTTACTATAAGAAGCGTTAACAAGTTTAAGTAAAAATCTGAAAAATCATACTTGGTCTTTTTTATATTTACAATAAAATATTTCACAGATGGTCACCAGATTTTATATATTGTTTTCTATATAGACATTTTCTAAATTTTTGAATTAATAGTTCATAAAAGAAATTTAACGAGACCATAAACGAGAATCTCGGGTTGCACTGTATGTGGTGTCGGTATCGTCCATAATATTTTCCAAAACGCTTCGTCTCGTCTCGTTTTTGCGGTATCTGATAATTTTTTATTCCTTACATCATCAATGAACGAAATTTATATGGCTCCAAAAATACATTTTGACATTTATGACATTTTTCAAAAAAAATGAATATGTAATACTGGATAGAGACACCCAAATCACTTAGCCAAATAAAATACGACCTATTCTCATCCCTATCAATAATTCGGAGGTGTTCGAACACAAACACCGTGACACGAGATTTTTATATATTAGATTACATTGTAAAACATATATATGTACATCATTTTCTTAGAATACAGACTTTTCAAAAACCAAGCATCTTACGTCAGAGATGGGGGAGGGGTGATGAAATAATATTTTACAGTTTCTCACATGGGGGTGGGTGGGGGTCAGAAAACCATCAAAAGTCTTCTTACGTAATTTATGGATGTTCCCTAGAGGTATCATTCTACAAAGACACTATTTTCATTTTTCATTAAATGTCTGTGAAATATATGAAAAATTCTAGCAAACATGCTCCAAAAATGGACGAACGAATGCATGTATGCGAGTATTGGGGAAAACACGGTCGTTGAAACTGTTGGAACTGCTGAGAATAATTATTGATAGTAACTATCAGACTCTTACAGGTGGTAAAAGAATCTAACCGTTAAAATTGCTTCTATATAGGGTGATTTGAACAATTTTATTATAGCAAATATTATATTTAAAATAGCTTTATGGAAAACATTGCAAACAGTGTCGTTATTGGTGCGGTGCTTTCGCAGATCCAGGGGGTTCAGGAGGAAGTCATCGGATGAGTTAAAAGAGATTATCCGTTGGAAGGAAGAAGAACGCCAATCTATGTGGCTGCAGATTTCCCGATACTCACCCACCATAGTCATATGGGCTCAGTGGAACTTCCTCATCCTGGAGAACGGACTTATCTACAAGATGATACAACCGGAGGACACTTGGGAATGACGAAAATCCTGGTGAAGTTGAGAGAAGACTTTTATTGGGTAAACTGCAGTTGGTGTTACTTTAGAGTTGCACTACGACTAAGGTAGAAATTTCGACTACTCTTTTCCAAGATGTCTTCAAACATCCGAAGATCAATAATAAAATAAAACACGCAACACCCGCAATCCGATAGAATGGTAGAACTGATGAATACGACCATTGATCTCCGTTTGTCAAAGGTAGTATCTGACCACCAAAGAGGTTGGGACCAGTATTTTCACTTCTAATGGCATATCGAATCAACGGGTTAGACGTCGGCAAGTGCCTTGCCTAGGAGAACAGAGCGCAAGTGAAGACTATGTCAGCCAGTTACATCAAGAATGCCAGTGCCCAAATGAAGGAAGCATATGACATCAAAGCCGACGGCGGGGAATTCCAAGTTAGTGATGTTGTTTGGCTATATGCCCCTCAACGTCGTCTTAGATATTCGCCCAAGCTACCTAGATCTTGCAAGGGCTCTTACCAAATTTTAAAGAGGATCAACGATGTTGTGTACGGATTAAGGAAGCTACCTCAAGGAAAACAAAAGGTGGTACGTTTCAACAGGTTAGCTAAGTTGATCAACGCCCAGTCTGCAGCATCCAACCACCCAATAAAAATGTGATCTTCGAACAGTTTATGGAACTGTACTCGAATGGACAGAAAGTGCAGCACGATGTGTCCAGAGAGGAACTCCGAGACCTGTTTGAGGTGTCCATAAAATATTCCCTGGCTCATTGCGTGACTCGAGATCTCCGGATGTTTGCAAAGAAGTACGGCCAGATGCAGAGCCAAATCCAGTGGTGGGGATGGTCCTTCATCTCGAAGATAAACAACCAGTGGGTACCAGACACACCTCTTTGGTAACGAAAACGTTCTCACAGGACATGGCAAAGCGATCTTTGACTTTGATAAAATTGAGAACTTTAATGATGGAGAAGAACCTGAGGAAGTTTCAAAGATAGCATGTGGGTTGGATGGACTGAATTGGATGGTGGTGAGAATTATGATGAAACTATCTTTAGATTCGGTGTCATCGACATCCTTATATGCTATCTCAGTAGTGGCAGCCCAAATTCGAAAAGCTCGACTCAATAGTCCCAGCCCAAATTCGTCTACTGTTACTTCCACCGTTGTCAAAATAGAGAGTCCTGCATATAATGAATGATTCTGGGAGGGAATAGTGTTAATGAGGTGAGGCTGGCCTCGAGTGTTCGGGAATCCATGAAGGAAATCTCTGGTTGGCTCTTTGACCTAGATCCTTCCGAGAAGAAATAGGTAAATACGGGAAAGCGAAAGGATTCATTCAGTATTCGATCGCCACCCAGTAAAACAATAGGTGTTCAATATAAATTGTATATAGTTGTGTAAATTAGTGGAAATAAATTGTAGTAAGTTAAACTGAGTGTTTAAATAAATCCAAGTACCCCCCGAATGTAAATTAAAAAACATTACATTACTTATAATAATAAATAAAATACCCTAATTTGTGTACCACCATCATAACTGTATGTTTTGAGGTCGCCCAATGTTTTTTAACTGACGAATATCTAAATATTATCATTATTATGATATTCCAAAGGTATTCTTCTATGCTATAAATAGTTATCTATAAACAGATCTAATTTGAACTATTTCCATTTTATTGCTTGATGAGAATTTATTCATTTAACAATAATCAGCTTAATATAACTTGCGTGTCAGATCACGAACCAAAACATGACATATCACGGTATTTTTACACGGAAACATTAATTTGAATTAGCAGAATAGCTGCATTCCCTTCTATCTGAGACTCATTAATTTTCCCTACGTCGCAATTTGCGAGATTTCACATATTACCCCGAAAAGGTTACACACAACGTACCGAACGAATTCCAAAGGGAAACCTCGTGGCTCGACTATCACGCTACGTTTGAATTTTATTAAAGGGCTTTTTTCATTAAGAACTTTGAAGAGACTTCAACTAAATTAATTTAATGACTGTTGTACGTGATGGACGATCAACCGATGAGGTTCAGAACTTCGGGCTGTCACGTGCAATACGTGCAAATATGATGAATGGAAAAAAATTTATTGTAGCATACGTTTAGTTAAAAAATATATATATCAAAATACCCTCGGACAAGTACCCTTTCAAATTCCTCCCGACTTTGTTGGTATAGACGAGTTGCAGAAAAAAATACATTATTTTATTTAATGCATAATTTTCAATGCAATTGTTGCTTTTAATAAGCGACATTATTACCTGGCTATGGATAACAGTACACGTATCCGTGGATAGTTAAAAAAGTCTCGTCTATTGTCTTTTTTATACAGAATTATAAATACTAGCTATCGCCCAGTGGTCGAAATTCGACCAATTGTGTCAATATCTCTGGCAGGTGAAGTAATCTGAAAATTTTATGGTGACATTCTATCCTAGGACTTTAGGGAGAACAGCAATTACCCGGAACGGATCCAGATTCGGAACCTCTGTGTGATAGTTTTCTCGAAAATCCTAGATGTCGGTCTTACATCTCGCTTTTACAAATAAGTAACGAAATTCATGTTCTTTTTCAGATATAATTAATTTTATTCTTTTTTTTTATTTCTTCAAATTCGTAATTCTCAATTTAATGTCAACAATTCAACCGCTAATGGGCTATCCTACATAATTGTTTTTTCTAACCACCCTGTATAACTATAATTGCACTCAATTCTCTAACATTTATATATAATTTATATATAAATACTCATTATAATCCATCTCATTATATATTTCCACCACACTGTATATGTTACTGCTCATGGACTACGGATAATATTTTTTAACATTTTTGAACCACCCGGTAAACCATTCTGTAAATGCGACTGTCTATAAGTCACCGTATTTACTCTTTTTGTTTATAAAAACTATCTTCTGTAACTATAATTCTACTCCGATCTATATTTCAATTATCATATATATGCAACTCATCGTGGGCTACTCTATAAATCATTTCTTTTTCTAACATTTTTTGTAATCATCCTGTATATCTATAATTCTTATATTTCATCTACCCTATATATACTACTGCTTATGGGTTACGAAATGTTGCATTTCCATTTCCGTCACCCTGTATATGCATCTCTGTATATTTTTTGGACCACCCAGTATAACTGTAATTCTATTGCGCCCTCTATTCCAAGAACCCTGTAAATTCAACCGCTAATGGGCTTCCCTATATAATTATTTTATTAGTTATAATTGCACTCTACTCTATATTTTAAACACCCTATATATGCAACTGCTTGTGTGCCACCTACGAAAAAAAATATTTCTAACATATCTGGAATCGCTCTGTGTAATTATTATATACAACGCCTTATATCTCAGTCAATTTAGAACATGAGAACACAACTTTTTACCCTTCCAAAAAATCGCCTAAGCAGCAATTTTTACTTTAAAAAATATTAAATAGCGATAAAATTCTTATAAGATTCTACACATCAATTTGTATTGGAAATTTTTTTCAAGTATGTTACCAAATCATCCTGTATTGAAACTTTTTAAATTTCAAAACTCACCTGTCAGAATTATTGTCACAATTTCGTTCTTTCTCGGTAATACGATTTTTCCCGAGCAATCAATTTGTAGACGCCAAAACCCCCAAATGAAATTTCGACAGTCATAGTGCAGTTTGCGAGAATTACATATAATAAGATATATGTAAATAAACAAAACATTATATGTATTATATTGTTAGATAAATAAGTAAAAATATATTTGCAGCATATCACATCTCGTTAAAAGAACATTTAACAATTTTTGACTAACTGCTAATATTTTAGACATGTTAAAATTAATTTAAAAGATTAGCAATATATTACTAATACTTATTCAATTTTCATTTGCACATGACATAAAATAAAAAAATAACATATTCAACTTGAGTGGATCTGAAATCAAATGTATCAATTAGCTTTATAATCTCTCAATAGTTAGTTTACTTACGTAAAAGTTTTCATCGAGGGATTATATCAAAACATTTAAGAAATACAATGCACCATCTGTTAATTTATGTTAAATAATACCTTTGTATGTTGACAATTTTTGTAAGTTCATTGAAAATGAAATTTTGAAAATTATGCATTGATAATTTTCTGATTGCATTGAGAAGGTAACTTAACCTAGCGGTTAAAATGGTTAAGAAATGTCAATCTGCTAAAATATGGTTGGTCGTGAAGTGGTCGAGAAATTAGAACCATTGCCATAATGTCAGATCTAACTATTTATCTTCAATTTCACTATTTGTATTTATATCATAGGCTTTTGTAATCTTAGTTAAATCGTATGAAACTATTAGCCTTTAAAGTAAAAACAGTACAAATTAATAGTATAATGTTAAAATAATAAAATATTATCCGAGAAACATTGTTCAGTTGCCACGCAATACAAATTTCTGATTTTGGTTGACAAACCATATTTAGCTAAACTCAATAAATTGTCATTATCATATAATATATAAATTTTTGTGGGTGAGTTCTCAATAACATGATAATGTAGAACAACTTTCAGAACCAAACAAAATTTATTAGTTTTTCGTTTAATTTAGTTTGTTTTTCTCATTCCAGTCAATTCGTCTTACGATTTTCTCTCCACGCAATCTGGCGGCACTGTGGACGTAAATTATGAATTTTTTATTTTACTTTATTTAATGAATGAATCAAAATTATAAATATATTTGAGCATTCTGCACTGAAGGTGGTCAATAGCCACTAAACAAAAAAATCAAATAAATCGGTTGAGGGACAGAGGAGAAAATGGTACCTAATCGTTTTGTCTTTGCCTATTTATATATAGATAAATGAAAATCCATTTTTATACAGTGGTCCAAAAGCATGAAAACTCCCAAATACCTCGTTAAGAATATATTTTTTGAGAAATGTTAAATATAATAGTTTTAGGATTTTCCCTGACTGTATAAACGGTGACCTTGACTATGAACTTGATAGTCATATTCAAACCCTTTTTTCAGTCTGGATTTGTAGGGGCGCAGTATTAGATGACCTCGACCTTGAGTTAATCTCGACTATGACCTTGAGGGTCATAGCAAGGTCAAATGCAGTTTTACAAACGAGGATACCCATTTTTATTCAAGAAATGGGAAGAGCGGAAAATTGTCCAAAATGACTCGGTGCATCCGCGTCCCCTAAATTAGCTAGACCAACCCGACCACATTTCTTTTGACTCTCTCTGACATGAACTCTCACGTAAAATGTCACAAGCAATTTTAACTGCTTATGCTTATTTAACAAATTTTGTTATACACACTGAATAACATTAATTTTACTCCTCCCTAACTTCAAACACATTGTATAAGCAACTACTTCTGTTCCACACTTTATAACTTTATCAACCGCCCTGTATAACTGTAATTCTACTCCAACTTATATTTCAACCATCCTGTATATTCAACTGCTTCTGAGAATTTTTGAAGCCTTTTGTATAACTGTAATTATACTCCGTCCTATAACCCAAATGTTCACTCTGTATAACTATAGTTTTGCTCCACTCTTATTTCAGCCATCTTGTGTACGCAACTACTTATGTCCCACTCAATACAATATTTTTTGAACCAGCCTGTATAACTAATTCAATTCCACCTTATATTTCAATCATCCTATATATGCAACTGCTTATGTACCACCTAATATCACATGCACACACGCACACCCCTACAACCGTATACTATATAGAAGAGATAGCCAGCATAACAAATTTTCGTTTCGATAAACTAATGGAATATTTTCTGCCATTTCACGCGACTATAAGCCCCCTAACTTAACTTCGTCTCTAAAAAACTTACTTCAAAGGAATTAAAATGAAAATCATTACAAACACTCTGTTCGATATACTTTCATGGCATATCTTGACATCTAAACTGTTTTTTTTGCATATATTTTTCATTTTTCCCCTTTCAGAAAAATGGTAAGTTTTACGTTATAGAAAAATATACGAAATCAAGCTGGAATATATCTTGGTAGAATACAATTTATAATATTCAAATTTCTTGAGCGGTTTTAGAGAAAACAGTGAAGATTCATTGAAATTCACAAATGTTTATTTACTTTTTCTGATTATCTGGAACACCGTAAATCTCATGTTATAGAAAATTATATGGTACCTTTCTATAATATTCCTTAATAAAATGCCTTTGGTGAGCGAAAAGTGTTGTGTAAAAATCCCAAGTTTTCTTGTGTAATTTGTGTCATCCATTGTCAAAAGGTATTAAGTGGTGTAACAGAAAAATAAAGTAAAAATGTTTGCTTGTGTCAGATTGATTGCTCCAGCAACCAGAAATGCCCTTGCTGCCCGCTCCAAATAATATTTGAAGCCATTGAGCAGTGCAGTTAGTCAAAACCAGAGCCTTGTACAGAGTGTTCAACAACAACATAAACAGCCAGTACTCCTTCCTGCAATTCTCAGTTTCCAAACAACATCATTCACAAGGGATATTGATTCAGCAGCCAAATTCATTGGTGCTTGTGCATAGTAGGAATTGCTGAATCAAGAGCTGGTATTGGATCCGTTTTTGGTTCTCTCATCATTGGTTATGCTAGAAATCCAAGTTTAAAACAACAACTCTTCTCATATCTCATTTTGGGCTTTGCTCTGCCAGAAGCTATGGGTCTGTTCTGTCTTATGATGGCATTTTTGTTACTCTTTGCCTTTAAAATCATGGGTATCTGCAGCTGTTTACCATCAATTCCATCGAATGTTACACATTTTTGTGTAACTTCATTTACATTTAAAAAATGTTAGGACATTTATTTTGTAATCTGTATGAAATACTCTTAATGAATATTTGACAATAATTTTTTTTCGGGGGACTTTGGGCTTACTTTCATTAAAATATTGGCAACTATTTATTAAGAGAGCATTAATAGGATAGGGTGAAAAAAAATTGTACAGTGCTAGAAATTTTACTTTAGGCCTTAGTATCAACTGAGGTAATCCCTATTTTTTTATGTCCAGTTCATGCAAGCAGTGCTGGTATTTTTAAGGATAATAAATTGTTTTGATTAAATGAATTAAATCATCAAATATGCCCAAGCCGTTTTTGAATAATGGCTGGTCATACATAAAAAAAGCCGACGAATAGATAACCTCCTCCTTTTTGGAAATCGGTTAAAAAACATCTGAATTAATTTTAGTTGTGCCAATTTATCAAGAATAAAGTAGTTGCAGCGTTTTCCAGCATTCATTGTTTTGGAAAAAAGTTCCGCCCGGATTCGTACAATGGAGCCCAAAAGCGTTAATAATTGAAAAAGCTTGTAAACGTGCAAATGAAGGCCATTGTTTTTTCGTAATTAGTTATAGAAATGTTCACTGCGTTTGCATTTTAACACCAAAGGAAAATTAATTATGAAAAGACAATGTAATGTTTCAGAAAAAAAGTCTCTGTGTGCTGTTTTAATGTGTTTTGATAATTAATGTTTATGTCAGTCTCGGTATAACAACTTTCGTATTTACAGACTTTATTATAATATCAGGAACGATATCTGCCACTGGCGTTAACTATTGTTTACTGAACAAAGTAAATTTATGTTAAAAAGTTGGACTATTTTTTCAGTAATAATGAATATCATGCTTAATTAATTTTGTATTTAAAATGCACAATGTATAGGGTGGTTCAATAACAAAGCTTTATACTTGAAATAAATTTTTATTATTTAAAAAACATTAACTAAGCGTTTCAAAACATTTTGGTTTAAGGTACGTTTTCT
The DNA here is from genome assembly GCA_034190945.1 of Octodonta nipae. Taxonomy (NCBI): domain Eukaryota; kingdom Metazoa; phylum Arthropoda; class Insecta; order Coleoptera; family Chrysomelidae; genus Octodonta; species Octodonta nipae. The sequence goes on along the minus strand of CM067219.1, from coordinate 137,219,041 downwards.
AACATTGAACAACAAACTTTTTTATTGCATTGTAAAAATATTATTCTTTTGCTTTTTAGTTTAATTTACTTTTGTGTTCTTTTGAAGATGTTTTATTTTCAGATAACTAGCTACTTCGTTATTTTGTAATATTCTATTATAACATCATGTGAGTATCAACTGGACATATCACCTGTCAATAATTCTTTTTTTAAAAGTTTATTATCTAAGGTTTGAATCTGGAAATCTGGATATTTCTAAAGAGAAGTTATACGAAACTCTATTATTGATTTTTTTTATCATGTAATCATGCGAACTCAGTACTGCAAGTTTCTTCGTGAAAATTTAAAATAATTATCACAGCAAAGAAGTTCTGTATATTTCAAAACACCATGTTTCCAACATTTAAATCAAACTATGGAACCTGTGTTGTTTTGAAATATACAGAATTGTTTTATTCCTATATGGTATTTATTCCACAAAAACCTATATACTGAATGATGTCTTCAGTTTCCTATAGATATCAACAGGTCACTCAGAAACGTCCCGGCCTGACGACAATGTTGAAAGAACCCTATGATTTTTGGATCGCACCAACCTTCAAAAAATAAGTGTTCAAATGACCACAGATTTGTAATTTGTATGTTAATTAACAATGTTTTCTGGAAATACTGTTCAAGACAAGCAATGGCTCGATAAGTATGGAGATTGTGTGCCAAGTAAAACTATTATTAGGTATATTAAATAAACGCGGTCAATCCTTTTGAACTTTCTGGGCCCAGACTTTTGAAACTATTCGACGGCTCTAGCACTCGACGAAGGACGTATGTCATATATGAAAACTGACATTCATGAAGTTTAATATATGGGTTAAACTTCATTTATGTCAATTTTCATGCAACTTACATGAGTGGTAGAACAGCCGGATTCTTCAATATCTTCCATGTTACGTACTAATTTTAAAATTTATAACACAAATAAACTAATTTAGTCGGCCCAACACAACAATTCAAAACAAAACTAACCTACAAATCTGATTACTTACTATAAATGTCAAAATTTCTATACGTTTGACCGTTAGAATCTGCTGTCGTACACGACCTTCGAGAATACCAAATAAACGTCATTTATGTCAAATTTCATTCGATTGACGTCTTCTTTCGAGTGGTAGAGCGGTCGAATGTCTTCGAGAATCAGGCTCCAGGGGCCCGATTCTCGAAACATTCGACTGCTCTACCACTCGACTTTCGACGTAAGTCACATGAAAAAATGCCATAAATGAAGTTTAACCCATGTGTTAAACTTCATTTATGTCAGTTTTCATACGATATACGTAATAATTCGCACTTCTTTCGAAACACATAAAATCCACAAAATAGTGTTAAAAGACAGGAAAGTGTAGTTGTATGAGATAGGTGACACCTTACAGTAATCAGAAGGGACTATGTTTTACAATTTTATTTATTTTATTGCAGGCAGATTGCCGAAAATGAGATCTATTCTATACACAAAAGACATCGAAAAGTTAACGAAATGCATCTATCGCTCTTGAAGGAGACTGAGTTGATCAATAAAGTCGAATTTACAAAAAAAAACAAATTAAATAACATTACTTTCTTAGTCTAGTGACTCATTGAGTAACGTAATAAATATCTTATAAAAAGCGATATTCGTCAATTCATTTACGAAGCCAATTCAGTTCAATTCCACTATTTCTCTAAAGATCATTCCGACTTCAATATCCAATGATTAATCGTTTCGAGTCGTACTTACAAAACGCAATGTAGAAAGCAATTTTTCAGATTATCAAAAGCTTAAGAGGCGAGCACAAAAGGCGTTATACCGCACTACCGAAGCAGACCGAAGCTCCAATCTATTACTCCATCCGTCACATGATTCTTCATTATCTCTGCCCATCGATATTTCCTCCTGTTTCCCTCATATCTCCATCCATCCATCCGACCATCGAGGAAGAGGTTCAATAGACGTATTGGAGTACGGCAAATCGCTCACGCACGATATTCGAGCGGTCTGCCTGATCAAATTCGGTTTCGTATTACGGAGGAATTATTGATTTTCAGTGTTTGTTTAATTGCTGATACAAGGTTGATTAGGTTGTTATGGGTTTGTGAACGGTGACCGCAAATGGGAAATTAAGTCAGTTGTTATCAGGCAATTAATAGTATACAGTGCTGGTCAAAAGCTCCCCCTGGCAACTTTTGAACGCTTATATGTACAGGGTGAGTTTTTTTATGATCAGTATGGGGATCTCGGAAACTAGCGGAGATAGAGCAATGATTAAATTTGGAAAGATTTACAGTTTTACTGGCTCAATTTTATCACATTTTCGGATTTTTTCGGCTTACTAGATATTTTGAAAAAAACGAAATTCTGTCGATTTAGCTCCTTTGTTTTTGATTTTATAAAAAAAGTGTAGTTATCAAAATTGTATCCCGAATATGATGATTGGCATGTCCTCGTTTGCGTGACAGCTCTCGTTTTCGAGATATGACACAAATTTTTTTTTTTAATGGAAACCATAGTTGGCTATGACCTCAAAAAATCGGACATTTTTAGAGCTTATCATCGATAAAATACTCGATATAATTATTCATAAAAATAACGGAGTTATGGATGCTTTTCTCTCTTATTTTCACTTTTAACGTAGGTAGCCATGAAAAAGATTGTTTTCACTTTGACGTTTCCTCATTTGAGAGTAATTCCGTTAATAGTGCTGAACTGACAGTCGATGTTGACAAGTTTTCGTGATAAACTGGAATATTATAACGAAGAAAAACTGAATATGGTGGAATGTTATATCATATGCCATAAAAATTCAGTTCGTGCAGCAGAGGAATACTTTCATAGATATTTTAATCGTCGTCAACCTGCTCTATGAACATTTAAGAGGCTTTACGATAGTTTACGCAGATATGGATCTTTTACTAAACCACCAAAGGAACGTAATCAAATTAACGAAGCAGCACATATAAATGTTTTGGCAATGGTAAATCAAAATCCATCTACATCAACTCGTGAGACTGCGGCAGAAGCTGGCACATCTCAACGAACTGCAGTCAAGGTACTGAAAGCGCACAAGTTCCACCCGTGCAAACTTTCAGTTTCTCAAACTTTGCATGTTGGTGACGTATTTTGTTTTGTACATGGTTTAGAGACATATGCCTTGACAATCCACAGTTTCCATTAAAGGTGTTATGGTTAGATGAAGCTAAATTTACTAACTGCGGTATGTTCAATAGACACAATGAGCATATCTGGGCTAAAGAAAACCCTTTCCTTGTAGAACAAAGACGACCCCATAGGCGCAATTCAATAAATTTATAGGCGGTCTGTGAGGAATGCGGTAATCTCAATCTTAAAAAGATGCAATTTTTGTCTAATTAACAATGGTGGACTTTTCGAACATAAATTATAACCATTATTATGTACTTTAATTTCTTAAGTTTTTAGTAAGTAGGTACCTACTTATTTAGTTTTTACGTTATATCTGATATACCTAACAAAAAAAATCGTTCAATGTTTTTTGGAATAGTTATTAATAAATCTATCTATTTCATGGCTACCTACGTTAAAAGTGAAAATAATAGAGAAAAGCATCCATAACTCCGTTATTTTGATGAATAACTATATCGAGTATTATATCGTTGAAAAGCTCTAAAAATATGGGTTCCATTCAAAAAAAGATAAGTTTGTGTCATATCTCGAAAACGAGAGCTGTCACGCAAACGAGGACATGACAATCATACACGGGATACAATTCCCTTCAATTTTGATGTTTACACTTTTCTTATAAAATCAAAAACAAAGGAGCTAGAGTGATTTGACTAAATCGACAGAATTTCGTTTTTTCAAAATATCTAGTAAGCCATGACTTTTTACAAAAATCCGAAAGTGTCCTTAAATTGGACCAGTAAAACTGCAAATCTTTCCCAATTTAACCATTGCTCTATCTCCGCTAGTTTCCGAGATAGAGCACCATACTGATCATCAAAAAAACTCACCCTGTATACTCACTGACAAAAAATCCTAACACCCAAGAGATGTTTAAAATTAATATTGTTTTCGTAAAACATAAATGTAACGAGTAAATGATTAAAATTTGATAAAGATTGGTGAATATTTTTTCATGTAAACTTTTTGTCAATTAATATTGTAATCTTTTTTGCATTGTTTTTTTACTTTACAAAAAACACAAACTGTTTGAGTAATGTTAAAATGCCTAGAATTTTAAAGAGGTAGAATTATTGGTTTAGGGTAGGCGGGTTTTCCATTTCGAGAAATCGCTAACCGCACAAAGAGAAATCCAACTAACTGATGAGATGTTGTCAAGCGTGGTCTGACAATACCCAAAATCGGAGAAGAGTTGGCACCGGACGTCGAAGACTCACAAATGGAGTTCCAGATCGAGGTCTAAGAGGTATGACCTTAGAGACCGATTTTCGACAACTCAGAATTTGGCTGTCGAGTGGTGGTCCATCTGTTAAAGAGTCCGACCGGTTTACCGCCGTATAAGGTCTTTTGGAATGCAACATTATGGACCCCATCTTGTGCTACCTCTGACCGCTGAGCATCGACGGCAACTACTACAATGGTGCAGAAAACGACAACGTTGGAATGTGGAATGGCATCAGGTGGTCTTCTCTGATGAACCTCGATTCTGCTTGGGTGGATATCATGAGAAAGACGTCAACCTCAATTTGATGTTAAGCGACATGGCACCGAACCGTAGCTATGAGGTGCTATTTCATATGGAAGTCTTTGTTTGAAGAAATATGCAGAGCAACGTTATCGCAGGAACTAGTAAAGCTATATGTACTCCTTTACCTTAATCGACCCAATAAGATAATGCGCGGCTTCATGTTGCCCGAGTTAGTTTTTTTTTTGAAGGGACCCATGTGAATCTGTTGCCATGGCCACCCAGATCCGCCGAGGTTCTAAGACATCAAATTGCTTGGAATAGACCACCTTAATGAATCATTGCCAAGGCATATTCGGGAGTTCATAGATCACCGCGGTGGCAAACACATTATTAAATAAACTTGAAAAAAAAATTAAACTCCTTGATATTTTTTATCCAACTTTAATCATTTCCTTCTTACTATGGCATCTATGCTTTACCAAAACAACATTCAATTTAAACATTTCCTTCTAAGTGTTGCGATTTCTTGGTCAGTGAGTATATTATATATTTTACGAGAATTCATCCGACAGCTCGTGCAATCGGCCATCAACCAACTCGTGGAAGGGACGCTATTCCGATACTTCTGGAAATCCGAAATGTTTTGTCTCTCAACAGGCCAAGCGCTGCCGTTACTGGAAATTCCCTTGAAGCTTCCAGAACACATGAAAGAAATTTTCCGATAGTTCGTTGACTTGCCAGAATAATTCCGAGAGATATATAAATACGGACATATTTCCGGATATTTCACACTAATCTTCTAAATAATATATCTGAGAATTGTAAACAATACATATTTGCAGGAAAAAAAAATCATCTGAATCATTGATCTGTCTGTTTTTACGATTTGATTTTTCGACTTTTGAATTTTGTAACTGATAAACCAAACGGTTTTTTTTAATTAAACGCTTTCATTTTGCTTCGTTAGACAAATACTACATAAATAATGTTTTGTTTTCTTTTTCAGGTAAGTTATCGAAAAAACACTAACTAAAATTGGCAACTGCAAGTAAGTATACAAAAAGAATCAAACTTTATAAATACTATTATAAGACTTAAAAAAAAAACGAAAATCCGAGGTACACAAATTGAAGTGCTTTCCATGATTTTCAAAAAAACTTTAATATTTACTGTGGATACCGTTTCAGGCAAAATATCGACCTAAATTATTAAAATTACCATTTTGCCAAAATTACTTTACCTATTAATCTTATTATTTCGAGAAAGTTTAATGTTCGTTTTTAATACAACGAACTTATTATTGTTTAAAAACCAATTTTTTTTTACTGTTCTCCGTCGAAAATGACGGCATCAGTATTTTTAATAAGCTTATTTTGAAGATTTTCTGAATCTACAACTTTTTTCGTTGAAATCCGGATATCTTCGCCACTTTTCCTAATATATGCACAAAAGGAAAAAATCCAAATATTTGCAGGGTTTTATTATTTAAACTAGTGGTTGCCCAGTGGTCGAACTTCGATCCTATATCATGCAATTGTAAAAAGTAGATTTTTATAAGAAACAGAGTTGTGGTGAAATTGGAGAAGTAAATGTAATGACCAAAATTTTTCAATCATATTGACAAATCTATTGCAATAAAAAAAATGTACTCAAATATCGGTATTTGAAATATGACAAATGAATGAACCCCCAAATTTTTGACTGGAACCGCTCCTGGCAAAATATTCGACATAATAATTGGAAGATTGTTCCTTTCTTTGCAACCTAAAAGTTTTCATCATTTGCCGTTTCAATCATGTTCAGAAATATTAAAGGAAAGAGAGGACCAACAACCCTAGGAGAACTTAATATTTAATACAAGTAATTAAATTCACATTAAAAACAGAATATTTAATATGAAAGTTACCGAACGCGTCCGAAAAATCAATACTGATCTACTACATTGATTATTTTACCACTAAACACTAACAACGTTTGTATGACACTTCCAGAAGTACATGCTCTAAGAATAACAATCGCTCCATATATAATTACTCAATGTTTGGAGTTTTGATCCTTTGGCCGCGGCGGCATTGTCAGTTATTTGGCATTGACAATATGGACGTAAATAATGAATTTTTATTATATTTTATTTAATGAATGAACCAATATTATAAATTAATATTAGCATTCTGCACTGAAGGTTGTCAGTAGCTACTAAAGAAAACAAAAATGAAGAAAATCGGTTGAGAGACAGAGGAGAAAATGGTACCTAATCGTTTTGGCTTTGCCTATTTATATATAGATAATTTTGCTTCTTCGAATTTGTGTTAAAATAATTTCAGTTATAAAATGTAGAGTATTACTTAAGTCGGCTAATTAATTTTGTCAGTTAAAAATCTATTCACCTTCGCAAACTATTGGAAATCAGGTTGAAGTTTGACCCATGAAACATTTCGTTTTGGGTAGTGTGAAAGCTCGACAATTGGGATTACAAGACCATTCCCATTATTTGGATCATATTAAGACAACATCACCTTCGTCCAAATTCAGAAATGTCTAGTTTTTGAATGATATATGGAAAAAGGAAGAATAAATCAGCGACTAAACTTCATCTGGACAAATGAAAAACCTGACAATTAAGTCAGTTTTCAATGCAGTTTTTCCCATTATTGTTACGGCTGAATGGTCAACTTATGATGAAATGTATTTGAAATTTTTAATTATCGCTCATTGGTAGTTCGTGCCAACATGACTTCATGTTTTGAATAGTGCACCTTGACACAATGTGAGAAATTGACTAAAACATTTTGTCCGATGAGTGAACCAGTGTGGCCTGCTAGATCGCCAGACCTAAGCCCTACTTGATAACATTGAAATATTGGAACAAAGAATAAAAAATCCTACTACAACGATCCATAACAACATCAGGGTTTTACAAATAGTGCAAACCGAAGAAACTGCACCCATCACTGTCCAAAAATTAAATAGATTTTCAAACATTTGAAAAATTATGACTACCCGTTATGTGTTCATAACATCCGTTATGTAAATAAATGATTATACTTTTTCAATAAAAAATGTTGGTTTGTTTCCAGTTTTAATCCGGCATTTGTTCGGTTTGTTTGGCGTTTAATGAATTTCAATCCGTTCATAGTTTCCAGCGAATCAAATTGGTTTTGTATAGTTTATGGCTTGGTTTTTCTGTGGTTAACACAAATACTGAAACGGATTCTGTTTATGAATTAATCTGGTATGGTATGGCATATAGAAACATTGAAATAATTGATAGAGGGTATTAAATAAATGTGTGTTTATAATTTTCCCAGTTACGAAATATTTCGTATAGTTTTTGGGTATTTATGCGCCTAAATATTTGGAATGAAAATTGTTGCAATGGAGATGAAGTGTACTATTTATAACTTGCATTTTTGTGTCTTCATTATTGTGCGTTTGTCAGGTTTGTCTCAATCATTAGTCATATGTATAATGTTCAATATTCTTTAGATCCAGTTGGGAGGACAAAATCTGGTTTTTTATTTTTATTTTTTACAAAAAAAATTCCTGAAATTTTATGTCGCAAACACACTCTAATTTTTTTGATTTAAAATATTTGTTTTTCTAAACATTTTTCACTATTTATTTACTTTTATTAACCGACTTCCAAAAAGGAGAAGGTTATCAATTCGTGGCGTATTTTTTTTTGTTTGTGTGTTATCTGATTTATTTTCTTGTGGTGAACCGTTTTGGATGAATATGGTCTTGTTTAATAGAGTATATATCCGGATTGGTGAAACTTCAAATCTTGGAAAAGAATTCTATTCGTAAAGCCATGAAATATGTGAATGAACACATGCGTGCATGGAAATCGACCAATATCCCTAACATATTGGTCGATTTTTCGAAAACTCCTTATGGATGTGCATAGTTTTTTAACGTTTAATCTATTAAGGAAGATCCTTAGGTGATCTCATATACTTTTCTGCGACGTGCAACTTGCAGTTTTGCAGAAAATCGCCGAAAATTCCAAAATTCTCATCAAAAATTTCATCGAAATGACATAATTTCGTCATAAATATTTTAATTCCAACGTAATAGTGCGGGAATTTTAGGCACTGGAAGTTTTGAAATTTTTCTTTGTACATCTCAAGCATATAGGTAGTAAAGCATACTATTTTCGGTTCCTTAAATCAATGACTACCAAGCTCGTTTTGTTTGTATACCAGTCAAATACCTATTTAAATGCCAATTTTTCCATTTTGCGAAGACGGTACTTTTGGTTGTCACATTCTCCCGGCCTAATAGAAAATTCAGTGACAACACATGTCAAACTCTAACATGCTATTTGCTGCCTTTATACACAGGGTGTTTAGTTATAGCAAACAAAATCCCAAAGTGATAGAAGGAGTTGCATTTATATAATGACTAAAATATAGGACGGAGAATGGTTGGAATTTAGGGTGGAGTGGACGTTTGGTGGTATAAATATGTTGAAAAAAATGTGGAATTAAAGCAACAATCAAATTTGATGAAGTAGTAGATAAGTACGCAATGAAGGATTTTAGATTTGCTTGGCACCGGCTTCAAAATATACTAGATTGGTAGGTAATTAATTTGTACACAATGATCACCTTTTAATGTTTAAATTTTTTACTTCCTGGGTAGGTACCTAACAACATTGAGTGTTATTTATTTGCTAGAGTTGTATTTTGTTATAAATATTTTTAGCTTTTTAGTTATAGGTAGAAGTCGGTTATATTTTTTTAAAAAATGTTTTATTTTAAATCTTTTATGCATGTTTATCTCGAAAATGCAAATAGGTAGACGGTTTAATTTGAAAATGGTATATCTATATTATTTCTTTTAGATTTTTTTGAAAAACCCTCAGAAAACAGTTTTTTCGTTACATGTAAAATATCTTAAAATAATAATTAACTTTTCGACTACAAATAGGTTAACAAAATGTATTTAGAGTTGCTACATCGTTGAACTTCATTTTGTTTAAAGAACTAATGCAATCCATTCAAACTATGAAATTTTCGAAATGATACAATGACGGCAAGTTAAATTCTAATCGGATAATTCGTTGAAAGACCTGTATACATAAATACTAAATTACTGCATTACCAAATCCATCAACTAGTTGTTCAAAATTCAAAGTATTTGCTGAACTTTTTTGTTACACAACTTTCAGTTGTTAAGATGCTATGACGTTGAGAAAGCTATGTGGAAAACTTTACCATTACGAACTGTATTTTCAACTTAAGTGACTAACTGGTTTAGAGCGAAAACAAACTGACGACGCTGAAGTAATTTCGTCTTGTAGCAGAGAATTAAAAATTACTCGTGGTAGGTAAACTTTGCTAAAAGCTTAATGGAATTGGAAGTTACAAAAAAAAAAACGATCGGGAACTAGTTTCAATTAAAAGTAATTTAAAGAAATTCTGTAAAATTGAATGAAGAAAAGTTCAGTTGTTTCGAGAGCGAGTTTGGCTCGTTATAAAACGTATTGTACTTTTGGATTTGTTTTTTATTATCACTAGTTTATTCGTTTATTATCCGTTAGTTTAGTTCTCTATTAATGTGAAAATTTCGATCAAGTATATCCTCTTTATTTTGAAAAAGTATTTCGAATGTTATAGTTTTTTTAGATTTGTAGACTGAGGACTGATGCACTATCCATTGGACTATTTATTATGAAACTTCTGTAAGTAATACTGAAACTTCAACTACAGAACCGTAACAACTATACCATATAAAGCGTCTGTCAGAAAAATTAAAGAAAGTAGGAACTAGATTTAATGTCAAAGCAACATTCAGAAACAAGAAATACACTAAAATCAAGTATAACCAAAAAATTACATTCTTTTGATACGTTTAACATGTTTGTCATTTTTGACACAACATTATCGATATTTTCGACATTTGTTACATTCTTGACCTTCCAAAAATTTGAAATTTTTGATATTTTTGACAATTTTTGGATAATAGATACTCGTAATAGTACTACCAACTTTCTTTTGCGTCGTAAAAAGTATTCTACATACAAAGTAGTTTTTGCATGATTCGTGTTCATACAGGCAGACAAACAGATGAACAGACAAACAGACAAGAATCCTATTTTGTAAAAACTCATCATGACACCATGTAGTTTGTGAACGATAGTTGTGACATCTCTGGTTTTTATTTATTCTGAGTTCTTTGAGAATAACACCACATAAACTTGAAAGTCTGTATATTTCAAAAAGTCCAAACGTTTCAAGGTCTAAATCAGACCCCTTAACACATTTGTGTAAATACCATTGAAATCGGGGTCTGATTTAGAGCTTGAAACGTTTGGACTTTTTGAAATATACAGACTTTCAAGTTTTTGTGATGTTATATAACATTAGATTTTATATCTAAGTGCTTCTTGGGAAATAACACCACAGTTTAAAGAAAATTGCTGTATATACCAAAAAATGTACTTTCTACCAATCATTACCCAAATAAATTTATTAATAACGAGTTCAACAAAACCGAATACCAAACAATCCCTAACAACCAACATCAAACTTCACCAAGCAACACTGACTCCCAAGATAATCAAATTAATACAATAACTATACCATACATACAGGGTCTATCAGAAAGACTAAAAAGAGTGGGAAACAGATATAATATCAAAACATCATTTAAAAAAGAAATACACTAAAATCAATTATATCAAAAACCAAACCAAATAACACAACTAAAAATACAAAAAATTGCATTTATAAAATCCCATGTGAATGTAATAAATTCTATATTGGAGAAACCTCTAGACCTCTGAATGTTCGAATAAACGAACACAAAAATTACATAAAAAACGACAATTTGAAAAATCCAAAATTTGTGAACATGCTTGGGACCTTGGTCATAAAATACAGTTTCAAAATTCAGTTATATTACACAAAAAAAGAGCACAACACCAAAAGAAAACTAAAAGAGTCTGCTTTAATTTTGTTAAATGAAAACGATTGTATCGCTACTACCTGCGTAGAGAATTCAGTCCTTCTTGGTTGTCGATGATTAAGGAAGAAATTGCTACTGGTTATGTCCTTGTGAACAACCCAATATGGGAATAGTTCATAAGGTTTTTCCTAGGTTTTCCCTTATGATTTTAATGGGATCACTGAATCAACAAAGTTGTTTGGTCGCATCTTATAACAAAGTCGCACCTAGGAGCGCCACATAAAATTCTGAAGATCTCCCTTTCAAATTCTTCCAATTTGAAAGGAACTTTATGATTATATGATCTTTAGAAATTTCTGTGCTACCCTGTATATTACAAATAAAATTCTCGTAGTTTCATCAAAAATCAAATAATTACACATTGTCAAATATTTTAATTTACATCTTAGAATTGTGCCTTTTTAATCCGTAGTTTCTTAACCATTGACAACGGGGTCTGATCTAGACCCCGAAACGTTTGGAAAACAGCAATTTTCTTTAAACTGTGGTGTTATTTCCCAAGAAGCACTTAGACATTGAACATATGCCACAAGTATCATTCAGAAAACAACTAGAAATCAGCCATGGGACTGCAGTAACCAAAGCGTTTAGGGACTTAGAGGACTTGTATAAGAAGCTTACACGAACCAAGAATAGCTTGACATTCTTGTGCAGATGTCGGGAGATGAGAATTATTCCCAAAGGATTAAGATTTCGTCAACCGTACGTAGGCAGAAGGATTCACAGCATATTGGAACGAGCAAGCTTCGCTGCTATTAGAGACCGCATACAATTTCTTCGTTACAATAAATTTAAATTAGAAAAAGATATTGGGTATGTATACCAGAGAATGAATTTAACAGAATTAAAAATAGTACTCTTAGAAGTTACAACAGTGAATTCAGGTCTCAAAAACAAACACATTTACTTAAATTTAATCAACTTCTTTCCGATAAAAATATGCCGAAATATTATGTGAAAAACCAACATTTTGATCTGTCAAAAACTGTCATTAATTTTTCAGACAAACAGTTAAACGCTTCTGAAACCTCAATTCTACAAAAGGGACTTAATTTTGCAATTCAGTTTACATTGGAGAAATATCTAGACATATAAATGTACGAATAACTGAACACAAAAATTACATAAAGAAACGACAATTCGAAAAATCTACACTTGTGAAACTGCTTGGGAGTTAGACTATAAAATACATCTTAAAAGAACACAGCACAAAACAAAACTTAAAAGAGTCTACTTTAATTCGTCAAATCAGGACAATTGTATCGCTTCTTCTTTCGTGGAATTCAGTAGCATCTGGTTGACGACGATAATTAAGAACAAAATTAATAATAGTTAAACTTCTTTTGAACTATCCTATATCAAGATGGTTCATAAGGTTTTTTCCAAAGTTTTCCTTCATTAATCAGGGAACTGAAACAATAGAAATCTTTGATCACATTTGGACTAATGCTTTATCTTACAACAAACTCGCCACATCTATATTCTGTAAACAACTCCTTCAAGTTCTTCCAACTTGAAACCTGCTTGACTATTATATATAATCTTTGGAATTTTTTGTGCTACTCTTTGTATCTAAAAAACAACATATTTGCTTAGTTATGTTAAGTGAGATTGTTACCATGTCAACCTTTTAATTTCAAATATATATTTTAATTATTTAGATTTTAGTGTCCAGGAAAGCGAAGACAATTTATGACGTTGAAAAGTTTGTACTCTTTTGGAGTATACAGCCTTCTTTCTCTCAAGTATGTTGTTATTTATTTATTACGAGTTCAATAACGCGACGTCTAGGACTTTCAGGGAAAACGAGTTAACAGAGACTCCAAATTGGGACTGCTGTGTATAAAGCCGTTTCCCTGTTATTCGTAGTATAGAAATAATGAAATAATTCTTTGGTTAACGAAAACTAATCAAAGCAATTATGAAGTCATTTGGTGACAAGTCAGGACTATACGGCGGATGACTCATCAAATCGATGTTTTGAGTGGCCAAAAATGCAGTTGTTTGAGCCGATGTGTGAGAGCTCGCATTGTCGTGGTGAAGAGTGATCCGTCTTCGGCGGTTGGTTTTCCTCATTTCTTGGAAGACAACTGGCAAACAAATGGTTGTGTACCACTCAGAATTGACTGTTCTGCGTTGTTCTAGTGGTACGTTTGCGACATGTCCAGTTTTTCCGAAATAACAGGCGATCATTTTCTTGGAAGTGCTTCGTGCGCGAACAACTTTTGTTGGATTCAGCTCATCTTGAAACACCCATACAGTCGACTGCTGTTTACTTTCAGGCTCATACGCGTAAATCCACGATTCATCACCTGTCACTATGTCATAAACGTGTTTTGAAGCACCGCGATCGTATTTTTTGAGCTTTTCTTTCGACCAATCGACACGAGCCTTTTTTGAACGTCATTGACAAATTGTGTGGGATCCAACGCGAACAATTTTTTTGACATTCAAATGTTTATGCAATATTGAATGTATGCTGGTCCTACTAATGTGTAAGGTTGACTCAATCTCACGATAGGTCACATGACAATCTTGCAATATCAGTTCGCGCACAGCATCAATGGTTTCCGGAACAACAACTGTTTTTGGACGACCTTCACGAAATTCGTCTTGGAGTGAACTACGACCTCGATTGAATTCACCATACCATTGATAAACAGTGGTCCTTGATGGAGTTTCATCGCCAAAAATTAAATTAAGTTCATCCATGCACTCTTGCTAACTTAATCCACGTAGAAAGTTGTAAAAAAATAATCGCACGAAAATGTTCACGATTTAATTCCATTTTTTGGCCGAGATGAATCCTTTAAGTTACTGTAAACAACACATAGCGCTCGTATGTCAAAACGTTCTAAGTACGTATAACTTCAAAAATGTCCAACTTTACGATAGAGCTGTCAGTTGTCAGATTGCAACAATAAGGACGTCCAATCCCGAAATATAAAAGGCAGCCCTCGTACTATCTGTTCAAAATTTTACAATGCATTGAATGCGAGGCAAACTATTGTTTCTAGTCGAGAACCTTCATCAGTTGGGCTTTCCTTAATTGATTGAAATCTCTAATAATTATTTATATATGAGTAAAATTCAATAATCTACGTGAATACATTCCCAATATGTCGGAAAGTTGGAGGAAATATGTCTTAATATTGTTTTTATAAACAACAGCTCTAAACATCTTGAAAACGTACTACTTATTACTCTGACTAGGTAAATTAATATGTTTTTAAATTTTTTTAAATGAACATGTTTTAGAGTCATCAAGCAACCTAAAGTTTCAAAATATTTTGAGCAACTGCTTCGTAGCAATTTTCTACTACAAATGAAAGGTTTTTGGAGATTTGTGTTAATTTATTTTTAACATAAATAAATGATTATTTAATAACGTATTTAAAAACGCTGTTTCAGTTTCATTGTAATCCCTATTCTTTTTTTACCATTATGGCTACCGAATAAATACACATAAAAAATGTGAGAACCTGATAAAGATAAATGTACAAATGTCTTGAACACCTTGTTTTCGTTAAGAAAATCCAAACACATCAAGCTCACGTTTCGAACACTCGTCCCTAGTTTCTGTTCGAACACGACGGGGGATCCTTTTCCGATAAAATATATCTGCCGTCACAAAAGCCTTCCGATTCAATGTCGTATCTTTTCAGGCTGATGCATTCCCTGACGTCTTTTACAATAAACGAAGGGATTCGTATTTGTTTGTTTTCGCAAACATAAGTGAAGACGATACTAGCTCGTGCGGCAGGGTACGATAATCTAACAGCTGAGTTTGTCAAAACAACGATTGCATTTGAAAGGTCAATTAGTATTTTTTTAATGTTTGTTACCACAGAACTTCGTCAATTATGAAACAATTTGAATAATTCTTTTTTATTTTGATGAATATACTTCCAGATTGGTCTCATTTTTTTCAACAGCGGCACTACATGTTAAAATTTATCAAAAAATAAGAAACAACTCGATATTTAATGGTGAAATTTGGTGAAGGAGCGGGTATTAATTAAACGTAATTAACATTATCTGAAATTTAAGTTGAAATTGATTAAAAATTTAATGAAGTTAAATGACAATAAATGCTAACTTCAATAAAACTGAGGTTCTGAATCCGTCTGTCTATACAGTGTGTCTATTTAAGTTGGAAGTATAAGGAAAACTTCTTCTTACCGTGTCATGCTGTCATTACCGCGTAGCCGTCCTCCATATATTATATAAAAAACCTCTTGACGTTTATTTGACGTTTCATTGGCATTTTTTGTGTCAATGAAGAATTTCTTGTTCTGGATTTCAAATTAAACTTTCCTCCTTACCATTTCTTAGGTATTTCGTCTGGTTTATTAGTTTGAGATAATTGATGGTCACTTATGCTGTAATTAAGGTATTTATGGGAATCGGTTGTAATTTTGTTACTCTCTTCGAGGTGTCATTCCTTTGGAAGAGAGAGTTATTCCTGTGAAGTAACCTAAAATTTTATCGATTCTGGGAGTTAAGGGAGAACAGCAATTGGAACGGCTTATTATTCTTTTGATATTACATCTCGGTTATTAATTTTGTTAATGGGATTATTCCTGTTTATTAATGGTTTTGTTATTATTCTTTTGATATTACGGTTATTCAAAAAGATTTCAATGTCAGTTCAGCTTCTCTGATGATTTTAATTTTCTAATTGTCGATGTTGACCAGTTCTTTGCAACTACTAAAGTCTATTTTATGCCCTGTTTCTTGTTCATGTCTGAATAATGTGGTCTGTTTGTACTTTATGTTTACTTTATGTTCATCCCTGTGAGCAGATATACAGTCGAAACCGATTATAAGGACATCCTTTACAACGACCGATCGGTTATTACAGCCAGATTGTAAGGTCCCGCCCGAATCTCTAGTAAACTATTTCGTAAACATACCGCCTATAACAACATCGGATACAACGTCGAAACTTTATCGATACTCCTCGACTATAACGACCAATCGCTTCTTGTCCCAGCAAAACAAAATTCTTCTAGTAAACAACTGTCCCGCTCAGCCTGTAGTCTCCAATCTGAAATGCATAAAGCTTGTATTTTTACGCCCAATGTCATCTCTGTTTTACAGCCCATGGACCAAGAAGTGATAAAAGCTTTAAAAACACAATACAGAAAACTTCAAGTGCTACAAATGATACAGAATATTGAAAACGTTTTTCTGTCTTTATCTTAAGAAAAAACAAGAAATCGGTATTTTCAAAACCATCAAAGGACAAAATATTTTTAGATTAATTCGGGGAATAACTTTTTGGAAGTTTTACCCAGTACGTCGCTCCCCCTGTATAACCTCTACCTGGAGTAAAGCTACATTCTCCAAAACCATACAAAAAACTTTATCCATTTTCTCCAGAATCGATTAATTTCTCAAAGACTACTTCCTGCCTTCGAGCGCTTTCGAGACATACAAAGAAAATTTCATTAGGAAAACCGACAGAAAAACTCGGAAACTTTTCCAGGACCATTCCACACGTATAGTGCATGTCATTATCGATCAACGCTTGTTGTCTTTTATTCTCCTTTTGGAGCTTCGTTCTTTCGGAGGTGCGGCAGATTAAATATTGCAAGGAACGCCGAAGGAAATGTAAATGAAATCCCTTTTTAGCGGTCGGCCGATAGTCGTCGTGTTCGCGCACGGTCACGTAAAGGTTGGCGTGACTCGGGAAAGGGTTTCATTTTCAATTTGTTTACACAAATTGTTGAAATAATTTGTGGAATGTCTTGACACACCGCGCCTAATCTGATTTTACGCTTAAAAGAAAACAACACGGAAGGTATACAGAGAAATACGTTTTTAAAAAAAAAACCGTTAAAAAAAATAATAACTTAATTGAAAACTATTATATATTTTTTGGTAGAATTAAATAGGAGGGTGAATCAAATATGAACCGGACTTTTCTGTTTCTCGCCCTGTAGGTAATTCGAGTGGCGTGACGTCTCGATATATGTTAGGTAAGGATGTTAAGAAGAGGGAAGTTCGTCGGTTTGGCGAGGCGTAGTCGATGCGCTGTTAGTAGCATCATGTCAGAGCAAGAGGTGCATACGTCTGTTGCGCAACGTGTTGTTATCAAATTTTTGGCGCGGGAGGGCGTTAGACCGTCTGAAATTTTGCATCGACTATCTGCACAGTTCGGCAATGAAACACTGTCAAGGACCCAAGTGTACGACTGGCACAAAAAGTTTTCAGATGGCCGAGAGACAGTGGAAAATGAGCCTCATGCACGCCGTCCCACGACAAGCATCAATGAGGCGAATATCTACGCAATTCGTGAGCTGATTGAAGGCGTACAATTAATGCTGAGTATTACTGCGAACTACTACAACAAGTGAAACTTGCCTATCGGCAAAAGAGGCGGGATATGTCTATCCGAAGTGTGATTCTGTTGCATGACAACGCTCGGCCACATACAGCTGCATTGATTCAAGGAAAATTGAACAAAATGCATTGGGAAACCCTTGAACACCCGCCTTACAGTCCTGATTTGTCGCTATGTGACTACCATATGTTTGGGCCACTTAAAGAAGAACTGGGAGGCCACCATTTTGAGGACAACGAAGGTGTAGAAACGTTTGTGCGCAATTGGTTATCGACACGACCAGTTTCATTCTTTGAGAAAGGTATTAAAAAACTTCCGATTCGGTTGGAAAAATGTATACATAAGAGAGGAGACTATGTAGAAAAATAATATGTATTAAAATTTGTATTGATCGTACCAATAAAATTTTTAAAACAAAAGTCCGGTTCATATTTGATTCACCCTCGTACCATTTCGGAAGTCGGTGCCAAGCTAAGTGAAATTATTTTGGGAAGTACATTTATAAGTTATACATTGCACTTTACTGTTCAAGTTAAGTTATTTTTTTAAGTCGGTTTGCAAATTTAATTAACTTTTCGATATTAATTTCGAAAAGATTGTTGAGGAGGTCTTGAATTATTTTGTCTGTTCATTTTTTTTGACAAGCAACAAATTCAAGATCAAAGCGAAAAAAACCTCGAAAACAACACTAAACGATTGACAACGACTCCAGACTCGGAGCTGAAACGTCTCCATACACAGATAAGTATTACACAATATACAATACCTTACTTATATACAGGAATACTGGTTGATCATTTTATAGACATCTCTTTCTCTCAGAATAACTGCGAGGAAGAATCTCTGTACAGACAGCCAGTAATCCGGGCAATTTTACGAAATTGCCTTACTACACTTTGTTCTACATATACAATTTTTAAATACTTATCTGTTACAGGAAAAAAAATTGGAGGAGAGAAAACCCAATGAACAGACAAAATAATTTTTCGATATTGCCTAAAATAAGGTATTTTACTTTTAAGCATCAACCTCGTTTCCTGTTGAATAGAATAACTTGTAATTCTGGATATGTATTTGTATTAAGACATTTTGTATATGATTCTAGGTTGAACCACTATAGTGTAGACGATCTGAGTATCATCATTCTTTAGGTCTGTTAATTATACTGACATTCATTTAATAGTCTCCTGTCCGCGGAATTTTATAATAAATCGTATTATACAGTTTTAATTGATACAGCATAATAGGACTTAGTTTTCAATTCTAATAAACTTTGATAACAATTTGAGTTAGTAATATAAATAAAGGTACTTAAACTAAATTTATATTCTTTATCAAACCTAGTACACCATTTGGAAAAGTGACATGAAGATCTATTATACAATTTTTAGTGATGTGGCATAATTAGATGCATTTTATAATTCTTATTACCCCTGTTCGATAAGAATTTCTATATTATGAAAAATAAGGGTATTTTACTTTTAAGCAAAATTCGTATTTACTGACAAACCTCGAAAACAGTTGAAAAAGTGGCATGTAATGATTACAACATACGTTTCCGACCACGCAAATTTTTTATGAAGAATAACTTTTTCTCGAAATATTATTCATAAGAGCGGTTTCCGTTTGACTTCAACTTATGAAGACACACTGTATATAGAAACCAACTGAGAACCTCCATCTTGAAGTTGACTGATATTTATTTCGATTTATTTCCAGGCAACTTTCAATTTATTACAATTATTAATAATACACCACAATTGGATGCAGTTTTCAATTTTAATAAACTTTGAAGGTACCTACTTTTAAACAAAATTGATATATTTTTTTGAGACCTAGACCATAGTTGAAAAAGTTACATAAATACTTATTATACAATTTTTTGGTGCAATGGCATAAGTAGGATGCAGTTTTTAATTCTAATTATCTCTATTTTATAACAATTTTAGATATTAACAAAAATAAAGATACTTTAATTCACAATCAAAATTCCTATTGGATGACAAACCGCGTCTACAGTTAAAAAAGGACACGAAATGATTACTGTTTACCTTTTAGGCCATGCAAATCTGTTTATGAAGAATAACTTTTTCTCTTAAAATTATTAATAAAAAGAAATCTTTTGATACATATTAACTAATATTTATTTTGGACAGACATTATTTTAGAGTTCTATAAATCGTATACAAATGTGGGAAGAAATTTAAAAAAAATCGTCAAAAATAAAAGGAATTCCCACAACTCGATCTTAGCGCCACCTACCAGGTCCAATTGTGAATCTAAACCGTTCTCGAATCCCCTTGAACACACCCAAAAAAATCATCAAAATCGGTCCAGCGGTTTATGAGTCCATAAAGGACATTCAGACAAATTTTCTCATTTACATGTATAGATTACCCCCGAAAATTATGCGAACCGGCCTGAAGAGGGCAGAAATGATTCTGCCGAAACGTCGTAATTTTACCATCGATACCAGGTGTTGAACATTTCAAAATGGTGAGTGCATTTCTTTAATTAATATCCGTTAGTTTTTTAGTTAAATCTTTTAATAATTCGATAAAAAACGCGGAAACACTTTGTGGTACACCCCCGCTGGTATGGCCGCCGCGTCCTACGCTCTTAACATGTCAATTTAAGGTGAACAAAATATTACCAATAACAGCCTGTTTTTTTCACTATTGCTTGATAATTATTATAATAATCGAATGGCATCTTTTTCCTGCAAGTTAAATGGAATGTTTTCCTAATCCTACTCGCGAAACATGTCGGTTTTATGGGCTCGCCGAAATCATTAATAAGTGTAAGACAAATCTCTAGTGTTTTGACTGACCAAAAAAGTAAATGTCCTACAACACTATGGGTCTGTATCCCTAGTCCTACAAGAAAAGAATGATATGCATTTGGTAATAATTCAACCTGTTAAGGGATGGGTGCCACCAAGTAACGGTTGGTTTAGGGATTAATTTTGTCCGTCAGATATTCTTTCATATTTATGTTGATAAACTTTTTTGTTTTTTGGAAAACGTCTAAAATTATTCCAGTTTTTAAAAAGGGAGATAAATTTGACATATGCAACTTTCGTCCAATTTCAATATTGTGTAACTTCAGTAAAGTGTTTGAAACATTACTTTATAATAGAATGTACTCTCAACTTAGCAATATTATTACGTGTTATCAACATGGATTTATGAAAGGACGCTCAACTATCACAAACCTTGTCAACAGGACTCAATTTCTGGCTGAATGTATAGACGATCGGGTACAGTGTGATGTAGTATACACGGACTTTTCGAAGACATTTAACCGATTCGATCATGGAATTCTATTATCTAAACTAGCTCAGTTTGGTCTATCAAATTCATTGATTAAACTTTTTTCGTCGTATCTGAGTGATAGGAAACAGTCGGTAGTCTTTAATGGGTTTAAGTCGGTCGAATACGTGGCCACTTCAGGTGTCCCCCAGGGCAGTAACTTGGGGCCTCTTTTATTTGATATCTTCATTAATGATATCGTTAATAAGTTAGACGTAAATTGCTTATTATATGCTGATGACTTGAAGATTTACTGTAAAATCAATAGTATCTCCGACTGCGAGAGACTTTCTCAAAATCTGAAACTGATTGAAATTTGGTGCCAAAATAATAATTTATCTCTCGATACAAGTAAGTGTAAAGTAATATCGTACACATTAAAGAAACATCCTATCGACTTTCAATATAAAATTAATAATTCTGTTCTTGAGCGACCGCCCACTTTTACTGACCTGGGTGTTACATTTGACTGTAGGCTTTCCTTTGTTGCTCATATTGGTTCCGTTTTCTCTGCTGCCAACAAGACGTACGGCTTTGTTGTCAGTAACTCCCGAGATTTGGTGCAACAAGAGCCATTAAAAATGTTATATTTTGCTTTTGTGAGGTCTAAAATTGAGTATGCTTATATAATTTGGAGTCCATTTTACATGATTCACATACAAAAATTAGAGTTAATTCAAAGACGGTTTTTAAAACTCCTGTCATATAGAATAGATCATGCTTATCCGCGAATTGATATCACAAATACTGAACTTCTTACCCGACATAAAATAGATAGACTCAGCCATCGGAGAGACAGTCATTCAGTAATTTTTCTGTTTAAACTCATCAACAATAAACTTAACGACTCAATTTTTCTGCAAAAACTAAATATTTTTGTGCCTAGAATCATATCTAGGACAAATCACACGTTTTACCTTCCCACTTCCCGTACTAATATTCTAAAACGTTCTCCACTTTATAAAATGTGTTCGAAGTGTAATGAGGTGAATTACCAGCTTGACATCTTTAATTGTACTATTTCAGCCATAAAGACCTGCTTTTTAGATTACTGAAATAGTCTATTCATCTTATTTATTATATAAGTGTCTGAACTGTCTGTTTTCTCAGTTCTAAGATACAATTTTTACTTTTAGCTTGTGTACATGTTCTGAATTATTCAATATCGTTGATATTTGTTGTAAAACTGTTAAAACTGTTATTTTTTAATTTAATTATTGTTACTTTGAAGTTGCTTTTTGTCCTGTTCTGTAGTTGGGTGTAAACCTGTTTGCACAGTAAATAAATAAATAATCCAAGTAATAAGTATTTATGAGTTATCATACTCACATAATAACAATACAATGTTTGATTATGATTGTATTACCATAAATTTGCGTTGTTATAGATGTATGTAAGTCCTTACAGCGAGCAGTCACATTCATTTAAACGATGTGTTTCATTGTTGAATGAAAGGATTCTATGTGTGTAATAAACTCATAATTTTCAAAAATCATTTATTAGATTTTTTACATTGCCCTTAGCAGGACTCCTACGTCTATCAAACAACTGTCACAAACAATATATATTTTTTTATTTTCTCTGTAATGTTTTAATGTTGATTTATTTCAGTTCCATCCGTACAGATATTAATGGGATTTCAGATGATAAACTGCACCATATGTTGAGCGTAGAGAGTCAAGTCAGTAACCAGTCGGAAGTGTCTTCTCGTGTACGTAGACAGTTTGTCAATAAGCAGTTTTCAGTTAAATCGTTGCTAAATTCCGTACGTTATAAATGAACGAGTTTATTTACGAAACCCCGTTTCCCCACAGATTGATATGAACGTTGAAAAAAAAATGTTGCTAAGTGCTGTCTAAATTGTAAATGAAAAATCTTTTGTTTGCGTCGAGGATAAACGGAAATTAACCTCGCTGACCCAAATTTTTAATAGGGTTTCGAAATGCTAAAGCGAATGCGATCCAATGAAAAAAACGCCGGAAATTTAGAGAGGAAAAATATGTTCGTATGCAAATACAGATCTAGAATATTCACTGAACGACTGCGAAAATATACATTGTGAAAATAAGAATAGAGGAGGTAAAGTTCAAATATGGCAAAACAGAATGCTCGTTTCTTTGCAATAAGTTGCTCTCTAAGTATTCGTAGAAGTACGATTAACTACTCTCAAGTATTGTCAAATAAATAGTTTTTGCAGAATTTAAACAATGTAGGGAGATATTTTGCAAGATACTCCGTATTAACCACGCTATTTCTATTGTCATGTCCCTTGGATGTTTTAAAAATTCAGTTTGCCTATTTTAGATTTTTGTTAAAAAAGTATTTTAATGCGCTTTTCAACATTGTGCTGTACGCACAAGTACGCCAGTAGAAGCCAAGCAATGTCAGTCGGCAGCCAAGCTATCAGAGTGGAAATTGTCTTGCGCAAGTCTGGTTGCTCGCTATTAGAGGCAAAGAATATGAGTTAGTTTTTTAGTTACATCTTTTAATAATTTGATAAAAATACACTTTTGTCCTCACCCACGCTGGTAGGGCCGCCACGTCAGGGTCAAGGACACCTGAAGGTCAAATCGAGAGAATTCAACCGAAAAAATCGTTGCTTAGTTTTTGGGGTCTCTCAGTCTAAATCCGTAGTTTGTTTGACTGCGCTTTTTGTCAGAGGTCACTTGAAGGTCATTTGAAGGTCAAATCGAGAGTTCTACCAAAAAATGTGAAAAAATTCGTGCTAATGTTTTTGAGGTCTCTGAGTCCGAATCAGTAGTTTGACCTCGGGCTTTTTCCCAGAGGTTATTTCAAGCTCATTTGAAGGTCAAATTTAGAGAGGTCTACCAAAAAATCTAAAAAAATCTTGCTTATGTTTTTGAGGTCTCTGAGTTCGAATCCATAGTTTATTTGAACTTACGCTTTTTCCCAGAAGTCATTTGAAAGTCAAATCGAGAGAATTCTACAAAAACTCTCTCGATTAGACCTTCAAATGCACTTGAACTTGACTTGATGAAGGTCAACCGACCCTCTCATCGTAATCAGCCACCCGAAAAACCCCGGGTACACTACAAGGCATGCCGTGTTCCCGTTTAGTTCAAATGTTGACCTGTTTAATTATTATAATAATCGAATGGCATCTTTGTCTTACAAGTTAAATAGAATGTTTTCCCAGTGTTACACGCGAAACATGAAAAGTCAATACTTTCACCAAAATCGGCTTAGGGGAATTTTTGAGGTGGCTGATTAGGAATCTGATTTGTAAGATAAGGGGTTTCTATTTGAAAAAAACATGTTACCTTGGTAGCGGTCAAGGTCATGAACGAGGTCATGGTCAACGTCATTCTGGACGTAAAATGTTCCGCTCTTTCCGAAACCGGAATAAAAAATGGGGGTTCTCATTTGAAAAAATGCATTTATCCTAGATATGACCGTCAAGGTCTTGGCCACCGTAAGATAGTCAGGGAAAAATGCTAAAACTTTTGTATTTAACATTTTTCAAAAAAATATATTCCTGATGAGTTATTCATTGGTTTCCATACTATATATCGTCGAACAATTAATATTGAAATATAAAAGACAACCCTCGTACTAAGAATATAATTCAAACCATTTTAAAACCAACGAATTACAGTAATTTACTCTTAATCCTTTTCACCCCATACTTGTGCCGACGCGGCAATCTCAATCCGCCGCAAATAAACCTGAAATTATTCAATTTGCATTTACTATTTCGCGCTGACGATAAACTCCCCCGTTCGTTTTATAAAACCGATAGATTTCCCCGTTTTATGACGGTGTTTCCTTTGCGTCCGTCGCGGGGGTGTTTTACGATTCAAAGATTCTAGAAGTTTGCTTGGCTGATAAAATATAGTAAACCCTCGTGGGACGTGGGATTTTCTATACGCGCAGGGGCATGTAAATAGTTTTAGCCCTTTAGCTTCGCATCAAGTTGTGTGTGTGTGTACACTCAGCTCGGCAAAATGCTACCCTGTCGTCTTCGGATACATTATTGAAATTATGTTTCATCATAGCTCGATGCAGCTGAATGTTTACTTTACGATAGAACCCGAATTTAATTCAGCAAGATTGTAAATATTGGATTTAGGGTCTTTTAGCGTCAAATTGTATAACTTTGTATAACCTTGCGTCAAAAAATGAGTTGTTGGCAGGAAATTTTCCCAATTAACAAATATTTTTGGTACTGGATGCAAGTTTTGATCAACCATATCATTACTAGCTGGTTAGCCTCGTCTTCGCACGGACTGAAGAAATTGGTGTTTAATTTAAACAGAAATATTGTAAAAAAAATCGGTGAACCTGATAACAGCACCCTTGCCGGGTATAATTATGAATCAAAACCTTCCAGGTAACCATTCAGCAAATTTATTCAAAGTTTTCATCGAAACCGGGCAAACCGTTAAGGAGGAGTTTAAAAAATGTCCTTCAACCCGATTACACGGTCAAATTGTAAATCTAACCCACTCAAACAGCTCCATAAAAACTTAAATATATATATATATATATATATATATATATATATATATATATCAGTATTTGTTGCTAATTTGTTGCTAATTAGTTGCTACCAAATCGATTTTGTTGCTCGAACCGATCTCGAGAAATTGACAACATTGCGTGCTTTACGTAAAGGTAGCATGGAAAATACCTAAATAAGAGATAATCAAAAAATAAATAGACCAATTTTGTTGCTAATTTGTTGCTGTAAGACCCCACTAAAAGAAAAAAAACTAAAAAATTAAACGATTTTGTTGCTTGAACCGATCTCGAGAAATCGACGGCAATGCTAGCTTTACGTAAAGCTAACATGAAAAATACCTAAATATGAGATAATCAAAAAAATAAATAGACTATAATTTGTTGCTAATTTGTTGCTGTAAGAAAAAAAGTAAAAAATTAAACGATTTTGTTGCTTGAACCGATCTCGAGGAATCGACGGCAAAAAGTAAAGTAAAAGTAGCATGAAAAATACCTAAATATGAGATAATCAAAAATATAAATAGACCAAAATATGTTGCTAATTTGTTGCTGTAAGAGCCCACTAAAAGAAAAAAACTAAAAAAATAAACGGTTTTGTTGCTTGAACCGATCTCGAGAAATAGACGGCAATGCCAGCTTTACGTGAAAGTAGCATGAAAAATACCTAAATTTGAGATTGCTAATTTGTTGCTGTAAGATCCCACTAAAAGAAAAAAAGTAAAAAATTAAGTAATTTTGTTGCTTGAACCGATCTCGAGGAATCGACGGCAATGCTAGTAAAAGTAAAAGAGCAGGAAACGTTGAAGTTATTGCCGCATCGCGACAAAAAGAAATTAATTTCTTAGTTTTTTTCTTTTAGTGGGGTCTTACAGCAACAAATTAGCAACATATTTTGGTCTATTTATATTTTTGATTATCTCATATTTAGGTATTTTTCATGCTACCTTTAGGTAAAGCCGTCAATTTCTCGAGATCGGTTCAAGCAACAAAATCGTTAAATTTTTTAGTTTTTTCTTTTAGTGAGGTCTTACAGCAACAAATTAGCAACAAATTTTGGTATATTTATTTTTTTGATTATCTCATATTTAGGTATTTTTCATGCTACTTTTACGTAAAGCTAGCATTGCCGTCGAATTCTCGAGATCGGTTCAAGCAACAGAATCGTTTAATTTTTTAGTTTTTCTTTTAGTGGGGTCTCACAGCAACAAATTAGCAAGAGATATTGGTCTATTTTTTTTTTTGATTATCTCATATTTAGGTATTTTTCATGCTATCTTTACGTGAAGCTGGCAATGTTGTCAATTTCTTGAGATCGGTTCGAGCAACAAAATCGATTTGTTAGCAACTAATTAGCAACAAATACTGATATATATTTTTTTAAGTTTTGCCGATTTGGCAGTGCCAGTTTTATGGAGCTCACTCAAACATACACAGAAAGTTTCATCACTATCGGCCAAACCGTTTAGAAGCAATTAAAAAAATGTTTCTACATCCCTATAGCAGCGCCACCTAGCGAGTCCAGGAACCTACTCAAATTCCCACAAAAAAATCAATTATACATGGGAATTGAAACTGAGGCCTTCGCATTATTAGCAATACGCCCTAGCCAACTAATGTACTCTCTTATGTAACTGTCGCCGAGCGATTATAGCAGCGACGCTTTGATTGAAGAATTTTCTTCATATTTAAATAAATTAACACCAAACAATATTAAACTATAGGTATAAACCTTCCTCTTGAAACATTGGATCTTTTGATAAAAGCAGCATAAAATCCGTTGTGTAGTTTAAAAGATCTAAGCGTACAGCGCGAAAAACGGCGGGAACTGACTGTTTATACTATGTAAAGATGGTGTAAAAGATTATAATATTGTGCATGAAATGTTTAAGTTAACTGACGTATAAGTTCATAAAGTTTAATACTGTACTCTAAATAGATTTCCGATTACCGCATTATACGTGGCCAATCTTTTAGAAAATAGAATGGCTGTAGTAAGCTATCTTTCAATGTAGATATAATGTCATCCCGGACTTTTTCAAATGTCAAGAATGTTTAAAAATGCTGAAAATGTCAAAAAACACCAAAAATGTTTATTGGATCAAAAATGTCAAAAACTACAAACGTTAGAAATGTTCAAAATTACCAAAAAAGTCAAGTCTGTCAAGAATATCTAAAATGTCAAACAATGTCTAAAATATCATAAACACCAAAACACGGCGAAACTGTTTAAAATGCCAAAAATTGTCAAATTTTACAAATAATACCAAAAAATGTCAAAAACCTCAAAAAACAATGTCAAATTATTAAAAAATATATTATGAATTAGAAACGTAGGCATGGAATTAAAAAAAAAATGCGAAAAATGTCATAAAATACCAAAATAATATTAATATGTCATATAATTGAAAAAAATGTCAAAATGTCACCATTGAGAGGTCTGAAGTTCTAATACGATGACACTGGTTGCACGTTTCTACTTAAATAGTCATAGATACCCCATAGACAACTCATGTACTTAATTAAACGCTGTAAATTATTTGTGATACTTAGCTGTAAAATTGAGTACTCAATTTTCACATCATCGTCCAAAAATTATAGTTATAATACAGCAATAAATATCCAAATTATCAGACAATATCAAAAAAGTGTAGTCTGAAACTTCAAAAAATGTTAAAAACTGAACATTTACAATTTACACCTAGCGGCTTTTGAAAATATAAAAACTTAAACTCAGAAAAATATATTAATTTTATAGAATGCACACACATAAATGAGAAAAAGGGGACTGTCGACTTGCCTGACAAAAAAATTGAGATCTAAATGGGTCATTCTCATCTCGCGTCTTCAAATCTAAATGGGTGCCAAGTTCTGTAGATAAGTCTGAAATTAATTTATATGAACATAACACATTCTAAAATAAAAAACACAATCTCTTGTTGTTTTGTGCTATAACGTTTGCTATTTAATACTACGAGGGCTACCTTTTATATTTCGGGATTGGACAACCCTAGTGTTGCAATCTGACAACTGACAGCACTATCGTAAAGTTTGACATTTTTGAGGTTATACGTACGTTTTGACATACGAGCGCTATGTAACTTGAAGGATTCATCTCGGCCAAAAAAATGGAATTAAATCGTGAACATTTTCGTGCTATTATTTTTTACAACTTTCGACGTGGATTAAGTCAGCAAGAGTGCATGGATGAACTTAATTTAATTTTTGGCGATGAAACTCCATCAAGACCACTGTTTATCGATGGTATGGTGAATTCAATCGAGGTCGTAGTTCCCTCCAAGACGAATTTCGTGAAGGTCGTCGAAAAACAGTTGTTGTTCCGGAAACCATTGATGCTGTGCGCGATATTGTAAGATCGTCATGTGACCTATCGTGAGATTGAGTCAATCTTACACATTAGTGGGACCAGCATACATTCAATATTGCATAAACATTTGAATGTCAAAAAAATTGTTCTCGTTTACAATTTGTCAATCGTTCAAAAAAAGGCTCGTGTCGATTGGTCGAAGGAAAAGCTCAAAAAATACGATCGCTCGCGGTGCTTCAAAACACGTTTATGACATAGTGACAGGTGATGAATCGTTTCAAGATGAACAAAAGTTGTTCGCTCACGAATCACCTCCAAGCAAATGATCGCCTGTTTTTTCGGAAAAACTGGACATGTCGCAACCGTACCACTAGAACAACGCAGAACTGTTAATTCTGAGTGGTACACAACCATTTGTTTGCCAGTTGTCTTCTAAGAAATGAGCAAAACCAACCGCCGAAGACGGAACACTCTTCACCACGACAATGCGAGCTCTCACACATCGGCTCAAACAAATGCATTTTTGACCACTCAAAACATCGATTTGATGAGTCATCCGCCGTATAGTCCTGACGTTACCAAATGACTTCTTTTTATTCCCGTACGTAAAAAACAAACTGAGAGGTCAACATTTTTCGTCACCTGAAGAAGCGGTTGCTGCGTTCAGAATACATGTTTTGGAGGTACCTCAATCAGAGTGGAAAAAATGCTTCGACAATTGGGGAATATTTTGAAAAACAATAAAGCGATTTTCGATAATTAATATTTGTTTTTGTTCTCTAATCCCGAAATATAAAAGGCAGCCCTCGTATTCCTCAGATTAAGTTCTTTTTACGTTTGCTATTTTTTAAGCATGGAAAGAAAATAACTTCTAAAAAGGAAAGATTTGGATACAAAATAATTTAAAAAATCTAATTTGCCTTTTAATATAATATTCACATACAAAGTGTTGCATTTTTTTCTTATATCCTATAAAATAGGTTTAAATAGATAATATGCAACCATAATTTGATATTTTTCATGCTATAAATGCAAAAGAGACTTTGAAATTTGTTTCTGCTAATTCCGAAAAAGTTGGGAAGCTATAGTCTAAGAGCCAGTGCACACGAAGTAATTGTTTTGCAACTATGGTTGCAAACTAGTTTCACATGTAACTAGGGTTGTTGATATTATTGGCAACGAGCGTGCGTCTTCGAACCAAAGTAGTTCCAAGTGCAACTGGTTTGCAACCGAAGTTGTAAATAGATAATATGCAACGATAATTTAATATTTTGTGTGTTATTATTGAGAAAGATACGTTAAAATTTTTTTTCGCTAGTTCGAAATAAGTTGGGAACCTATAGTCTAAGGGCCAGCGCAGATCAAGCAACTGTTTTGCAACTCCAGTTGCAAACTAGTTGAACTCGGAACTAGGTTTGGTCGTAGACGCTCGTTGCCAATAATTACAAATATTTAAAAAATTATCCACCGTTCAGCGATCTCGACAGTTCGCAGTTCGATTTGCGGCTAATTTTTCAAACCGTTAATATTATTGGCAACGAGCGTGCGTCTTCGAACAAAAGTAGTTCCAAGTGCATCTGGTTTGCAACCGAAGTTGTAAATATATAATATGCAACGATAATTTAATATTGTATGTGTTAATAATGAAAAAGAGACGTTGAAATTTGTTTCCGCTAATTCAAAATAAGTTGGAAACCTATAGTTGAAGGGCCAGCGCAGACGATGCAACTGTTTTGCAACTCCGGTTGCAAACTAGTTGCACTCGGAACTAGGTTTAATCGTAGACGCTCGTTGCCAATAATTACAAATATTTAAAAAATTATCCACCGTTCAGCGATCTCGACAGTTCGCAGTTCGATTTGCGGCTAATTTTTCAAACCGTTAATATTATTGGCAACGAGCGTGCGTCTTCGAACAAAAGTAGTTCCAAGTGCATCTGGTTTGCAACCGAAGTTGTAAATATATAATATGCAACGATAATTTAATATTGTATGTGTTAATAATGAAAAAGAGACGTTGAAATTTGTTTCCGCTAATTCAAAATAAGTTGGAAACCTATAGTTGAAGGGCCAGCGCAGACGATGCAACTGTTTTGCAACTCCAGTTGCAAACTAGTTGAACTCGGAACTAGGTTTGGTCGTAGACGCTCGTTGCCAATAATTACAAATATTTAAAAAATTATCCACCGTTCAGCGATCTCGACAGTTCGCAGTTCGATTTGCGGCTAATTTTTCAAACCGTTAATATTATTGGCAACGAGCGTGCGTCTTCGAACAAAAGTAGTTCCAAGTGCATCTGGTTTGCAACCGAAGTTGTAAATATATAATATGCAACGATAATTTAATATTGTATGTGTTAATAATGAAAAAGAGACGTTGAAATTTGTTTCCGCTAATTCAAAATAAGTTGGAAACCTATAGTTGAAGGGCCAGCGCAGACGATGCAACTGTTTTGCAACTCCAGTTGCAAACTAGTTGAACTCGGAACTAGGTTTGGTCGTAGACGCTCGTTGCCAATAATTACAAATATTTAAAAAATTATCCACCGTTCAGCGATCTCGACAGTTCGCAGTTCGATTTGCGGCTAATTTTTCAAACCGTTGATATTATTGGCAACGAGCGTGCGTCTTCGAACCAAAGTAGTTCCAAGTGCAACTGGTTTGCAACCGAAGTTGTAAATAGATAATATGCAACGATAATTTAATATTTTATGTGTTATTAATGAACAAGAGACGTTGAACTTTGTTTCCGCTAATTCAAAATAAGTTGGGAACCTATTGTCTAAGGGCCAGCGCAGACGATGCAACTGTTTTGCAACTCCGGTTGCAAACTAGTTGCACTCGGAACTAGGTTTAATCGTAGACGCTCGTTGCCAATAATTGCAAATGTTTTAAAAATTATCCACCGTTCAGCGATCTCGACAGTTCGCAGTTCGATTTGCGGCTAATTTTTCAAACCGTTGATATTATTGGCAAGTAGTTCCAAGTACAACTGGTTTGCAACCGAAGTTGTAAAACAGTTTCCCCGTCTGCATTGAACTTAAAAGCTAACAGCGTTTTCCTTAATCTAAAACATATCTTCAATATTCCAAACGAATACTAAAGGACCCTTTTTTGCTGTATGATAGACAACGAATATAACTAACTCACTGTCAAAATGCACCGTGTATTCTTGTTGAACAAGTTCTGTACAAAAATCGAATTCGATAGACCCGACTTGACATTTTTATTCCCGTTCGCATCCGATCTATGCTTCGTCATTTTCGTTCTGCATTAAACATGAGATTTTTGATGTTCCAGCACCGTCAGCGTTCTTGCATATACGTACGCCTCTTTTGAAACTCTATCCGGGATGGTCGTAGTAAAATGTAGTAGCCGGAAAATGTCGAGGGTCACACATTTGATATTAAAGAGAGATATTCTGCTGGGACCGTGAAGGGTTTAGGAATTTTAGAGCATCTCAAAGATATTACAAACATTTTATATGCAGTTTTTATTTTTAGGTTTTTATTTTTATTGGATATAAGTTGACAGTCCGGGAATGAACTAATTAATAAAAAGCTAAAACTTCTTCAGCCACTTCCAATTTCACTTTTTAGTTGAACCTAGAGATAATATATACAGGGTGTAACATAGTTCAGGGCAATTTTTCGTAATGAATAATAGTACTGGTCAGTATGAACTAAAAACTCTTAACAAAGACATATTTATCTTGTATAGTTAAGGACTTTTTTGGAAATTTCAATACACCTGGCAACCTTGCCATATGTGCTAAGATTACGGAACGGAAAGTTTTAAATTTGTATGATGGCTTTTAGAAATATTTAGTTTATTCATTTATTACAAGATATGACTGCTCCTTTTCAATAGATCAGTAGTAAATTCTTTCAACACCTTCAATGAAAGAACAATGTCAATATAATACGTTTGATTTACTGCAGCATTACGAGGGCTGGCTTTTATATTTCGGGATTGGACAGCCCTAGTGTTGACTGACAGCTCTATCGTAAAGTTTGACATTTTTGAGGTTATACGTACTCAGAACGTTTTGACATATGAGCGCTGTGTGTTGTTTACAATAACTTAAAGGATTCATCTTGGCCAAAAAATGGAATTAAATAGTGAACATTTTCTACGTTAGCGATTATTTTTTACAACTTTTGGCGATTAGTGGATTAGGAAAAAGGGTCAGCAAGAGTGCATGAATGAACGGTTAATTTAAGGTTTTTGGCGATGAAACTCAGCATTGTCAAGGACCACTATTGCTACCTCGATGGTATGGTGAATTCAATCGAGGTCGTAGTTCACTCCAAGACGAATTTCGTGAAGGTCGTCCAAAAACAGTTGTTGTTCCGGAAACCATTGAGCTGTGCGAGTCTCGAACTGATATTGCAAGATCGTCATGTGACCTATCGTGAGATTGAGTCAACCTTACACATTACACTGAACTGGGACCAGCATACATTCAATATTGCATAAACATTTGAATGTCAAAAAAACCATTGTTCGCGTTGGATCCCACACAATTTGTCAATCTAGTTCAATTACTAAGCACAGGCGCTCGTGTGGATTTTCGGTCGTTAATTGGAAAAGCTCAAAAAATACGATCGCGGTGCTTCAAAACACGTTTTATGACATAGTGACAGGTGATGAATCGTGGATTTACGCGTATGAGCCCGAAAGTAAGCAGCAGTCGCCTCTCTCCGTGTCTCAAGATGAGATTATTGAAATATTCGCCAATTTTTTTGAATCCACTTATACTACATCAAATAATTCAAGCTATAATTTCGACTTCAATAATTGTAAGAGCAAAATGATTCATGTTGTAAATATAACTGAAAATGAAGTTATAAATGCCATAAATAAACTAAAAGATAAATTAACGTCAGGTCCAGATCGAATACCATCGTTTTTTGTCAAGGATTGTGCATATGTGCGAGCCTCTCCTCTCACTTTTCTTTTTAATTTGTCACTAAAAACATCAGTCTTTCCCCAGAAATGGAAAATGACTAAAATTTGTCCCATTCATAAGAATGGTGATATTACCAACTATCGAGCTATATCAA
Organism: Octodonta nipae; assembly: GCA_034190945.1. Taxonomy (NCBI): domain Eukaryota; kingdom Metazoa; phylum Arthropoda; class Insecta; order Coleoptera; family Chrysomelidae; genus Octodonta; species Octodonta nipae. The sequence goes on along the minus strand of CM067219.1, from coordinate 137,184,899 downwards.
TAATGTGTAATTTTGCCAAAATTTTTGAGATTGTCTTGTACAACAAAATAAATCCCACTATCAAATCTCTTATAGCGCCTAGCCAACATGGTTTTGTACAAAGTAGGTCCACGGTGTCGAACTTAGCTGTTTTCACGCAGTATACCTCAGAAATTATTGACGGTCAATGGCAGGTCGATGTTATTTATACTGACATGGCGAAGGCCTTTGATCGTGTTGATCATGAGATTTTATTGAAAAAGCTTTATTCTTACGGTTTCTCACAAAGTTTAATTTGCTTCCCTAGGTCTTTTTTACTGCACAGAAAGCAAAATGTATCCTTTAATGGTCACAACTCATCACATATCAACGCAACATCAGGTGTACCGCAAGGATCCATCCTCGGTCCACTATTTTTTCTCTTATATATCGATAATCAAAGTGAACTATTGGACTGTGAGCATGTAATGTATGCTGAAGATCTTAAATTATATAATAAAATTCAAACGATAGCTGATTGTTTAAGTCTTCAACTTAATTTAAACCGCGTTGCTCGGTGGTGTGAAAATAACAACCTGAACCTGAATGTAAAAAAATGCAAAATAATAACGTTCACAAAGAAAAAATTAAAAATTGTGCATGATTATTTTATAAATCACAATAATCTAGAACGCTGTGAAGTTATGAAAGATTTGAGCGTGTTGTATGATTCTAAGCTAACCTTTTCTAACCATTTCAGTAAGATTTCTAGCGAAGCTCTGAAAATGTTAGGCTTCAGCATGCGAAATGGCAGGTCTTTCACTAATGGAGGATGTTTGCCCTAAAAACTCTATATTTTGCCTACGTTAGATCTAAGATTGAATACTGTTCGCTAGTATGGTCTCCTCTGTATGAGGTTCATAATCAAGCCTTGGAGGGTGTACAAAGAAATTTTTTAAAATTTTTATATTTTATTTCGAATGGTATTTACCCTGAGCGTGGTTTTGAACATACCCTTCTTTTAAGCAAACGTGATTAGTATCGACAGCTTACAGCTCAGAAGAGAGTTTTCTTGCATAAAATTTCTGTATTTTCTTGTTAATGGTAAAATTGATTGTCCCTTTTTGTTAGGTAAAATTTGTTTTCATATACCGAGACCTGGCGTTTGGCTAAATAATCACTCAAGTTTGTACTGTCAGACTGCTCGAACTGGTGTTTTACTTAGATCGCCCATATATAACATGTGCAACTGCTTTAATATGATTTCTAACCCATGTGATATTAAGGAATGTTCTCTTAGGCACCTTTTAGAATGTATTAAGGCAAATAAATTAACTTGACTAATTGATATTTATTTGTGGTTAGCACAATTAATTTCGTTTGATTGAATTATTTATTGTGTCAATCTTGATGATATGTTTTTTTTTGTTTTTTTTGTTCTCTATTTTGCGTAGCTTTGTAAAAATAAAAATCAATTCATATGTACTTCAAACAACTCTGTAATTGGGAGTTTTTCCTGTTGGATAAATAAAGATTATATTTATTTACTCATTTATTTTTTAAAAAGTTGTTCGCGCACGAAGCACTTCCAAGCAAATGATTGCCTGTTTTTTCGGAAAAACTGGACATGTCGCAACCGTACCACTAGAACAACGCAGAACAGTCAATTCGGATCACTCTTCCTCACGACAATGCGAGCTCTCACACATCAGCAACTGCATTGTTGACCACTCAAAACATCGATCTGATGAGTCATCCGCCGTATAGTCCTGACTTGTCACCAAATGACTTCCATTTTAAATCCATTCTTCCATATTCGTAAAAAACGTAGTTATTGACTGAGAATGGTCAACGTTTTAATCGACACCTGAAAATGAACAGCGGTAATGCTCCTGGAACAAGTTTAGAATGCATGTTTTGGGGACATGCTAATACCTCAATCAGAGTTGGAAACGTGCTTCGACAATTGGTTCAAACGCATGCAAAAGTGTATAGAATATTGAACTTTTTTATTTTTCACTATATCTTCACCAAATAAACTTAAATGTAATCTATGATTTCTGTTTGCTCATCTGCACTTGACATTTGACACAAATGATTGCTTGAAAAAATTGAGTTGCTTTTTCCTTCACTTACAGTATAAAATTTTGAAATGTTTCGATTTTTTGAATATACAGCCTTTTTCTTCTCAATATGGGGTTATTTCCCAAGAAAACAATTGAAAATCATCACCACCAATGGTAATCGCTAAAGCTGTCACCTGTAAAATAACAGGCTCGAACGAATCAATGCAATTACGATTTTATAATTCTGAGTTAGTATGCATGTCAATATAACAATCACTTAGTTTATAACAGAATATTTGTAACTAAGTTAATACTTTTCTTGATTCCGACGTAATGGTACACTGTATGTAAAAAGATTAATCGTACACTTTTCGTTGCTCTAGAATCGACATCTCGAATTTCTAAAAATTCACATATGAGCTGAAGATGCATTAAGAATTTATATCTGCTTTTATAATTTATTTTAAAAATATCAAAAAAATATATTTGTTTTCATGAGCCCTTTATAGACAATTTTAATTTTATATTTTCCGTTAATTCTGTAATTTGCCCCCCAGCGCCAGACTTACCTCTAATTTTTTTCAAAACTTTACGTTTTATAGTTTCGGTGATAAAGGGGGAGGGGGATGGGTAAATTTTGGTATATTTACGTTAATATCTTTTTAACTATTTTGTTTTAATTTGAAAAAAATATATTTGTTCCTCAGAATGCTTTTTTTGATGTATTACATGATGCGTTTGAATTTTTTTTATTTTTAAATTTTCATTTTATTCGATAATTTGCCCCCCAAAATTAATATTAATGGTTTCTCCTTATTTTTCTTGTAAGGTTCGCAATGATTATATTTCCTATTTTTTCAAAATTTTAGGCTCAGTATTTCGGAGTAGGGGGGAACGGTCGATTTTTTTAGTTTTTCCCCCAGAAATACCCCTAATATCAAAATTTCTTCTTTTACGATATGTACTCCTGATCGGGTCACCAAACTATACATTGACTATTTCGTTAGTAGTTTAGGAGAAAATTGCTCGAAATCCGCAGTGATATTATAAGGGTATCCGTATATTGTAATACGGAACCCTAAAAACAGACTCGAACGAGTAAAGTGCGTTTTGATGCCAACTATAACAATTACTTAGTTTATATTACTGTATTGTACGAGACACTTATGTAAAAAGATTAATCCTACATTTTTCGTTGCTCGAAGAATCGACGTTATGAAATTCTATCTGAAGAATTAAGTTTATATCTGCTATAACGTTTTCATTTTATAGACCCGCCAGCGCCAGACTTGTCAGTAACGCTGGCGTGCTTTTTAATGGAATTTCAATTCTCGGTTGTTTAATTTCAAACTTATAGTATCGACATATTTACTAGTAATTTCGTTTCGTTAAATATTATACTTCAGTAAATTTTAATGCGTATATTGTACGAGATAGACGTTATGAATTGTCCTATTATTCAACGTCGAAATACGGGTAGTCGTGTCCCACAGTTTCACTGGCGTTAAATTTGGATTATACTTATGTATATTCACATACATGACAAGTACATAATAAAATTCATCTCGCTACTTGAATACCATCCAGTACTTATATTACAAACAGAAGAACCAATCACTAAAAAGCTTCTTAACAGAAAGATTCATCGGTTTGATGGGTATATAATAAGAAGTTGAATTATGTTCACTTTTTCTGATGTTACGTAACCTATAACCTTCTCCAGTTAACAACCTCCGCCCCGAAATTTTAGATTGAAGTTTCAGTTTTAACGAAGTCGTAACTGTTTTCATAAAATTATTTTTAGGTAATATACGAATACCCTTATAATATCACTCCGGATTTCTCCCTCTTTCACATCACAGCAATTTTCTCCTAAACTACGGGATGGAAAAGGTTGAAATTTGATACCAATGTATAGTTTGGTGACCCGATCTCGAGGTACGTTCGTAAATGGAGAAATTTTGATTTTATGTGTACTTCTGGGGCGGGGAAACTAAAAAAATCGCCGGCCCCCCCTCCTATCTCCGAAAACTATAAAACATAAAATTTTGAAACAAAATGGAGCTATAGGGCTTCACCAGAATTTTACCGGAAAAATAAGGAGAAATCTCAACTATTAATTTTGGGGGGGGGACAAATTACAGAATTAAATGGAACATATAAAATTAAAATTGTTTTAACGCATCATGTAATATATCATATATTTAAAATGAATTAGTTACAAGATATTAACAAAAGTGTTTAAAAAATACCCCTCTCCTTATGTCCGAAACTATAAGACTTAGAAATTTGAAAAAATAGGGATTTAGGACCTCCCCGAAACTTTACTGGAAACATATGGAGAAACCCCTAATATTAATTTTAGGGGGTAAATTACAGCATTAATTGGAAAATATAAAATTACAATTATTTCTAAGGCGTCATGTAATATCAAATCTAAACAAAGGGCTTATTATGACGAATATGGATTTATTTTTTTATATTTTTAAAATGATTATTTTAAAATATATTAACAAAAAAATATTAAAAAAATACCCATTCCCCCCTTTATACCCCAAACTATAAGATCTAAAATTTTTTGTTTACATGAAAAATACGAAAAAATCCCTAATATTAATTTTGGGGGATAAATTATAGAATTAAAATGAAAATAATAAAATATATTTTTTTAAATTCCTCATCCAATACATCAAATGAAAGAGGTTATTATGAGGAATACAAATGTATTGTCTTTTATTTTTGAAATAAATTGTTTAAAGGATATTAACACAAATATAAGGAAATTACACATTCCCTGGTTTTATTTCCGATTTATAAGAAAAAATAAGGAAATACCCCTAATATTTATTGGGGGGGGGGAATTATAGAATTAAACGGAAAATGAAAAAAATAACTTTTTAAACCTATCAGGCAACACATCAAATGAAAGGGCTCAATATGAGGAAACATATTTGTCATAATTTTAAAATTAATTGTTTATAAAATATTAACAAAAATATATAAAAAATTTCCCCCTCTATTTCCGAAACCAATACTACTTAAAATTTTTAAAATAATTAGGGGTACAGGGCCTTACTTGAAATTTATAAGAAATATTAGTAGAAAACCCTAATATAAATGTTGTGGACAAATTATAGAATGGAAAATAAAAATAAAATTTCACGTAATATATCAAATAAAAGGCTCATTATGAGAAGTACAAATATAATATTTTTTTCATAGTTACAAAAATATTAAACATGGACTGATTCCCCCTTTAGAAACTACACTATCTAAAATTTTAAAAAATATATTTTACGTTTATTTTTAAATAATTTGTCTAAAAGATTTAAAATTTAAAACATGACCTATTTTTTCCTTTATCTTCCAATCTAGAGAGCCTAAAATTCAGACAGTAGATTATAAAAGACTTCCCTGAAAGTTTATTAGTAAAATAAAACTCTAATGTGAATTTTGTGGGCCAAATTAGAAAATTAAATACATATTTTTATAAAAATCAAGCGAATCATGTAACAGACAAAATAAAAAGACTGTGTGTTAAAAATAAGAAGAATATTTTTTATAAATTTGCTGTCTTTAAAAGATATAAATATAATAAAATACACTCATTCCCTGCTTGCCTGAAACTGCAATATTAGAAAAAGATATACTTTGATACACCTACATTGTATCAAATCTTGAAGGTAGTATGGAATACATCATATACTAGAAATACATGAATAGAAATATAACTAATCATTTCATCCATCTTCAAAAAAGTTGTTAGGAGTCGTCAACCAAAGAAAATATGTTTGACAATAGCGCCATCTTCTCAATAATAGTTGAAATATGTTAAACTCCAGTTGTTAGAGATCACCGTTGTTCAATATACTCTGAAGAAAAAACTTTAATAACTTTTAAACTAATTATATCTATAATTTAGAGCAAAAGTCATTAGGTAAATTAAATTATTTACATACTTATTTTATATTTATTGCATTTATTGTGACATATTACGGACTTCAAATCAGGCTGCAAGTTGATTATGTTGTGTTTGTGTGGTCGTGGTTTTGCTATCTGATCTTGGTCTTGACACTGAAAATAATGAATAGGCCTTTTCATATTCGTAAATTTCTAGTGGGCAAGCGTCAACTTCTGCCATTTTTTTCGAGCAAAAAAAAACATTATATTTACAAAAAAATGGCGCACGGAAACAAAAAAATTGTATGTAAAGGCCTATTGTTCGTAGTCTTGCTTTTTGCAAGTCAAAGACCACACATTTTTTAATAGTTACTTTAGAATGCAAGTGTGCAATAATTTACAAGGAGTAATCGAAAATCCAGCAGGATTAAATATATTGAAAATAAAAAGATAATATTTGAAAAATTTATAAACCTATTTTTTTTTATATTCATAGTTTAAACTTTTGGGACACTATTCAGTTTGAGACACACTGTATACTTCTACAGAATTGCAGATTTTCCTTCGGATCTCGCATGCCGGACGCTATTAGCACTAAAAATGTTGTTTATCTGTCTCGTTAAAGTTACATGAAATTCTCTTTTTTGTATAATTATATCTATCTTCCAAACAATTAATTAGCATTTTATTTTTTGCAGGTAAGTTGAAACAAGCTCAGCAGGTGTCTGGTAAATGATCCAAAGGTAAAAATAAAACTATTTAATTACAGAGTTCGTTCAGTTAGTGAAATGCACGAATGCTTTTTTGCACTCATTTCAAAAGTGACGCTTTAGCCCAAGTCCATTTGAATATAAAACTGGAATTTCATCTTTCTCACTGTCCAAATTATACGATTGAAAGAATTCGTGACTGACGTCAGTCTTAGTATATTTGTACATTGTTAAAGACATATCAGTATAAACAAGTTTTTCGATAAAAGTTGTAGAAAATAATGTCATCTACATGCAATCCATCAGGTTGATAGCACTCATTAAACGAACAACAAAATGTCTTTTAACGACTTCAGAAGTAATAGTTCATATGACCAAAATCAGGAGAGTAAGTGGGCCAATTTATGTCATCTCTTATATGGATCAATTTGGGATTGTGACTCCATCCTGTTCTTGTGTTCTAACCCGAAAAGTCTAGCATTTGATGCACTAAGAAGTCATCTAACATGGTTATACCACACTGGGTAGCAATGTGGGAGTTTCTCATTTTTGCATTTCGGAAGCGTTGTACTCCAATAAGGACAATATTGTTGACCGTTAGAAATTAGCCTATGAAAAGCTCTCAGTTACTGGAAACCTGAGGATTTAAGGTTGTAGTTTAAGGTATTTCTGTAGAACTCGATGTAATAATGGTTTACACTCGTTATAAATTGTCCGTTCTTGATGACCTAGATTATCCCTATTTCGGCTTATCCAGTTTTCAACTGGTCTCCTTAATTATTTTGATCCATCTTCTAATAAGAGCTTGGAAGGCTGCAAGATATCCCTAATGGGGTTTATCATGTCTTATGCTATGAATGTCAAACTCTTGGTCGTTGAATGAAAATAATAAAGGTTTGATATTAGGGTTCAAAATTTGTTGTATATATTTCTCAATTTTTAATTAATTTTATTGCGCACAAACACCTTGTATATCAATTTTCTGTAGAATCCGTAATTTGGGCCAATATTTCAAAAACTACCTTTTCCCTCTTATTGCTTGAATAAAACAAACAAAAGTCTCATCCTTGGACTTCCATCGTCTTAAAATGATTGATCTCACAACGTTTCAATAGCTTTGGATCTGCTGTCGTCATCAGGTGAATCGTGACGATTGTAAACGCCTATAAAGAAACGGTCAGAAAAATTTTCCATGGCGAACTGAATATGAAAAAAATTGTGCAATGTTGGTACCAAAAAATTTTATCTCCGACCAAAAGCTGTTCGTCAACAGATCTGCTCAGACTTTCTTGAGAGGTTAGATGAAATGCCTGAATTGATAGAAAACACTTGCGATGAAGTCTCGATATTCTAGTACTATGTTGAAACTAAGCGGCATCGCCAAGAATGAAAAAAGCAAGATGTGGAAATCAAAATTCAAGGCCATGCTAATCATTTTGTTTTCCACATTAACGGCATCGTGATGACTGAATGACAGAATGTCAAACTGTAAACCAAATTTACTCTTTGAAAGTTTTGACAACATTGACAAACAATTTATGGATTTTGCATCAAGACAACGCACCTGCCCATACCGGACTGTCTGTGAAGCGATATTTAGTCACTAGAAGACTCCAGTGCTCGAAAACGTGCCGTACTCGCCTGATATAGCGCCCTGTGACTTTTTCTGATTTCCGGAGTTCAAGTCTGCCTTGGAAGGAACCTGGTTCGAGTTGATGGAAGAGGTGAAGCGAAAGTCCTTCCCCCCACACACCAATGCGCGGGCCCAGGAACTAAATTTGCTCTTCAGAAAATTTACTGATGAACACTTCCAGCCCAGAAAATTTACTGATGAAGACTTCCATCCCCCTTGCCATCCACCCCCTGAGACTTAACTCAGGTCTTTACGCTAACGCAGTTTTCCTCCTGCATAATCGCTGTCGTCTTGTTGGGATAGTTTGGTTTCGTTGCTTTACCTTATTAGTACTACAGCAACTGTCGTATTTGTGTTTCGTGGCTCATTCTTTGCTATGATATATAGCTAATTGTACTCTTCTATGGGCGTTGTCATTGTTTGTTTTTGTGGGTGTGTGTTCTTCTGTCTTCTCGTTGCTTGGTAGGTTGGTTTTCCCCCGGGCTCCCCTTGTTATCACCTGAAAAATAGAATATTATATACTTCATTTTTTACTTCCCTGTCTTCTATCTCTGGACTTCTTCCTCCTCTTCGCTAAGGCAGAGCTGATTCTTAGGCCGTTTGTATCTCTCAATAAATATGGAGTCATAGTCGATTAGTTGGTTGGTTGGTGTGTCCTCATACTATTGAAGCGTGCGTCAGCATTGAGAAGATGACTGTCTTGATGAGAGTCAGCTTGTTTAAGAGTCCCAGCTTGTTTCCTCTTCCTATTAAGGGGTAATGTTTAGCACGGGCAGCCCGGACTTTGTTAAGAGTCCCATGAAAGTCAATCCGTTGTCGATGACGACTCCAAGGTATTTGACTTCGTTCTTCCATGGAAGAACGGTCAAGTTTCCTGTCGAAACGATCGTGCGGCATCTCCCGTTGACGAACAGAGCTTGGGTTTTGTCCTCGTTGATGGCTATCTTCCACCGAAGGCACCATTCCGCTAAATCATCAGTGGCTTGCTGCAGCCGCCTCAAGGCTGGCTCAAATCTGAAAGATTGGCATCCTTTGGCGGTGTCGTCTGCGAACTGGGCAATTATAGCGTCGACTCGTCTTGGGATGTCTGAAGTGTAGATTGAAAATAGCATCCGGGACATGATTGCTTCTTGGGGAACCCCTGCCTCGGTGGTCCGGTATCTGGAGTGCTCTTGGCCTACTCGTACTCTTACTCTTCGATGTCTCAAAAAGTATCCCACTAGCTGGATGATGTTAGTGGGAAATCCTAATAGGGCCATCTTGACTAATAGACCGTCGTGCCATACTCGGTCGAAGGCTTTTGCTACATCCAGGAAGATGAAGGCAGTTCTTCCATTCCGGTTGAGTCCGTCTGCGGCGTAGTACCGTCCTTATTGGCCTTTGGCAGCATGATAATGTCGGCATACTTCCATCTCCTCGGGTAGAATCTAAGTCCTTGGCATTGTATTGATGATGTTTGTCAAGGTAACGACAGGTGGACCGTTTGACTATCCTGTTGGATATACGGTCATGTCCAAGTTCTTTTCGTTATTTGAGTCGTCTGATTTGGTCCGGTACCTCTTCCGGGGTTGTGGTTCTGATTGGTGGGATGTCATCTTGATTCGTGATCCTTCTGGCTTGCCTTTCGAAGTCCTTCCTAAATGGGAGTGCATTAAATGGGAGCATTTGATTGTAGAATATTTTTTTAAATAAAACTCGTTTTGATAAGCAATCTCGTTATTAAATAGCCAGACCTCATATATTAAACACAACGGGAGTGACGTCAAATGTTCTTTATTGTGGTAGGATTTTATGAATATATTTAAATCCTGAATATTCCACAACGCCAATTAGTCTGTACTACGAAGCAAATAAGATTCATCAACACGGCGCATTGAATATTCAGAAGGCGTGTTAGTTTAATTAAATTATTTAATCAAAGAAATGTACATGTGAAACAAATATAATTTATTTTTGCTTGCGTTGACTGGAAAATTAGTTTTTCTTTTGTAATTGTATTCTTCATAAAGATTAGTATTTCTACAGTGACAGCTCGCCATAGGTGTCGTTTTCATTATATGAATATTATCCAATTAAGTTCGTCTTCACAGGTTATGGGTAGTCTCAGGAGCTAGGAAAAATATTTAGGCGCTTAGGTCGATTTATTTATGAGATAAACTCGCATTTTCTCGGTGATTATCATCTTTAACCTCATTAACCGTATGCGGTGTACTGTAAGGGAAGTTTGTGTCAATTTTGTGGTCACGTTCGGTCTAATGAGAATAAAAAACCATTACTATACGAAGGATATCGCCTTTACAAAAAAGAGCAAGAAAAGATTAGAAACTAATTTATTGGTTTTCGAAATCTCACCTTAAGAATTAATACACTCTGATGTTAGTATCAATATCTATTCTGTCTAATCTCACATAGCTTTTTGAAATTATATTGTGTAATCGAATATTTCTCTTAGTTCTGCAGTAGCTAACCTACAAGCTTCAGACTAACCTACCAGCTTCAGACTATCCTAGTAACAATTACACACTATATGCCAGAGATTTCAGTAAGGCATTTGGCAGAATTTTTTAAATCGGAGTCATACTTAGCTAAATCTGGAGTCCCTCAAGGATCACATTTGGGACCGCTGTTATTCCTTTTCTTCATTAATGATTGATGTTATGCAGTAACCACAGAAACATTATCCGTCGCTGATGATTTTAAGATCTTCTCGACAACGAATACTCTGAAGGATTGTTATAACATACAATTTGTTTTTTACCATGAAAAGCGGGTGCCTCAATCAACTTTCAATATTCAAGTCACGGTATACGGTTAGAGAAAAAGACTAGCATCATTTTCGATAGCAAATTAATTTTGGTAGAATACAGATCTGTAAAGACAACAGAAGCGTTAAAGCATTAAAATGAGAAACTGTCAAAATATATCCATACTAGAGGCATTAAACTTTGGATATGTACTTTCAAAGTTAGTTTGTTAAGAGTGGTTTTGTCCACCGCGGTTATCTATACACTCTCCAATACGTCTTGGCATTGATTCAATAAGGTGGTCTAGTTCTTCTTAGGGAATACTATCCCAAGCTACCTGTATTTCATGTTGAATTTAGGGTGATTCATTTCCGCAAAAAAATTTTTTTTTCTCGGTGCTCAAGCAAAATTTTAATCTACCCATAGAAACAAAAATTCTCACCAAGATTGAGCTCTTAATATTAATCTTAAGTACTTGCAATTTAAATATGAAGTTTTCTCTTTTAAAATGCACGTAAAAAAGTTTTTTTTTTCAAATTCCCAATGCTCACACACCTTTTAACATTTTGTGAATCGGTTTTATGGACCTTACGAGAAATTCTACGCTCTTTAAAATTGCTTTAGTATTGTTTTTCGTAACTTGCACTGGGTCGTCAGTATGAGCGATCAAAGTGCAGTTTTTGGAATAAACTGTTATTTTTCAATTTTTTTGAGTGAATCGCAAAAATTAGGGAGAAAAAAAGAAGTGACTGAAAAAATTTTTTTTACCAATATTTAATGAATTTACAGCCATTTCTAGGCCTTCAAACGTAAAAACTTGATAAATACTAACTAATGTTGCTCTTCCATTCAACTTTTTTCTTGATTACTAACATGTTTCTCTACAATAATAACTTTTTCTAAAGTTATTATCGTATTTGACCTCTTTTAAATAAAAAAACAATACATTTAGTAATAAAATAACAACAAATCTTTATTCGAAACATACAGATGGTTACGTTATTATGTATTATATTCCAAATATAATAATTATCTCAACAATCATAAAAAAACAAGTTAATAAATTTTAAATAATTACGACTCTTATGAAAAGCACTGAACGATTTTAAAGCTGAATAAAGCTTCACAAAATGTTAAAAGTTTTCTGAGCATTAGGAATTTAAAAAAAAAACTTTTTTTACGTGCATTTTAAAAGAGAAAACTTCATATTGAAATTGCAAGTACTTAAAATTAAAATTAAGAGCTCAATCTTTGTGAGAATTTTTGTTTCTATGGGTAGATTAAAATTTTGCTTGAGCTTGTGGAAATGAATTACCCTAATGTTGATACATCCTCCAAAGTCCATGGGGGCTGGGGTACAGTTCCAAGCCTTTTACCCATCATATCCCACATGTGCTTTGGGTAAAAGATCGGATCTGGGCGGCCATGGCAGCAGAGTCACATAGGCCTCTTAAATATGTTATGTAATACCAGTAATTCCATCAAAGCTTATAATACCGGCGACTCCACCAAGGCATAGAATATAAGAAAATAGGTTAAAAGTTTTTCCCCATTCTCTGAGAAACGATACAAACTATGTTATTGAAAAAAAATTCTGACCACATTGAGATATCGCGGAACTAACCCAATCTCTTTTCAATTTGTCCCACGTGTCGAATAATTTTTTTCAATTTTAATAATAATACTGGCGCCTCCACCAAAGCATAGAGTATATGAGAATAGGTAAGAATAGTTTGTCGCCATTTTCTAAGAAACGGTACACGCTATGTTAATGAAAAAAATATGGGACCACTTCGCTATCCCCCCAAACAGGATCCAGTAAAATGGTCGAAATTCATCGAGCCGTTTCCGAATAATCGGTGAACAAACATAAAAAAAAACATAGATACAGACGAATTGAGAACCTCCTTCTTTTTGAAGTCGGTTAATAAACAGCTACTTCTTTACTATCATTTGAATTATTCTGTTAATAATTTAATTTTTATTTTAATCTTATTCCAAATTAATTATTACTAATTGTTGGACTTTCTATTGCTGAAACACAAACTCCATATTTAAAAATTATTTTCTACTTTTTCGTACGGTTTACTATTTAAGCGTGTTTTTAGTTTTTTAAAATTTATTTGTTCTCTATTCCTGATTTATGAAAGACAAGTCTCGATTACTGATGTCTTGGCCAACTGCTCTGACTTTAAGCGCGACAAAATCGTTCCCAAACGGCTCGCTACTCAGCAGCGGCCAATTTTCGAAAACCTATGAAAAAAAAAACAGTTGACCCCCGATCGCAAAGTCGAACAAAAGAGCAACGAAACGCAGGGTAATTAAGTGACATTAACGTACGGTGCGCACATTACTTCGTACTATAATAACAACAGAGTGTCGCGGTGAGCAAAAGAGAGGGAGCATTGAGCCGTAAACGAACTCACCCCATCGATAAGAGGAGAGTTGTTTTCGATAGGTGTGTACTTTAGTTAGTCGCTTGTTGTCTCTTCTCCCGCGGCCGAGGGAGCATCGCTGTGACGGCGCGAAGAGAGCGGTTAGCGCGCTATCATGACTCTATCGACACGCGATCGTGTTTTAGAGTCGCGACAAGAGAAAAACGGCCGAAAAGCGGTGCGGCTGCGGCAGTTTTTTGTGCCGTTAGTGTTGTTGTTATCGTCTGGCTAAAGATATCGTTTGTGGTCTAATTTGTAATCGAGAAGTGTGTGAACACCAAGTTCCAGTTTCTGAGTTTTATTTGTGATTGTTGTAAACTGTTGATTGTTTATAATAATGAAAGGTAATAATTGGCAATAAGATGGTTAGATTCACAGAGGTGGAGGATAAAATATAGTGCTTTATGAAATTCTAAAAATTTATTTAGTTTAAAAAAATGCTAAGCATAATTAGATTAAGAATCAGTTGTTTCTAACCGCAAGTAACTTTTTAAAAAAATTGTTAAACAAATTTGGAAATTCAAAACATTTAATTTCAAGTTAATTCTATGACGTTCAAAATTTAATTCCCACTACAGCCCTTTAGAAATTGTCACCAGTCTCTGCTTTATTACACAAAAACACTATGAACTCAATAGTACATGCACACATTCATCAATCAATAGAGCAAAATTACAGGCATTTTTGGTCTAAAATTTCACAGCAATTCGCTTATGATAGTTGGGAAAGTTCTAAAGAACTAAGAAAACCTGCAAAATTTTTCATTGACCAGATCCGAAAAAACCGGTAAAAAGGGGAATTTTTTCAAAAATTCAGAGCTTTATTATAAAATAATTTCTATTATTTTTACGTCAAAATGACAGAAATAATTTAGAATGACATTTTGGGCGACACAACGTATTAAACAGGATCGTCATATTTGGATATACCAAAAATATTTGGAAATTCATATAATGCAGTTCTATTCATTCATCTTGGATTTTTATTGCAGTGTCCCGAATTTAGTTTAAAATTGTAAGGAATGTTCATTTTCCATTGTATCATTATCCCTGTATTTGGCTATCTTTTCAGCTTGCTTAATATTTATATTAGTATTGTTAGGGATTGCTATGTCAATTAAGGTTGTTTCTCAAGAGACTTTATCTACTAAAACTGGTCTATTGTGAGCAACAGTGCGATCGGTCAGTATCGGCCGGTCCCAGTACAAATGTAAAACAAATTGTGGTTTGTATACATAATATGACACTCTTACCGACTGCAACAGTTCAAGTTTCAGTGCTAGTTCCTGGTGCAGTATTTGCCACAGCATCATGTCGTTTTTTTAGCAGCGAACGCTTGACAAACTCCTGTGATATGCTGTATAGATGTTTGGAAACCGTATTTGTTTCTTTCATTGTAGATAGAAAAGTCTTTAACGATGTACATCAGATACTTCTTAGTTGAGTTACTTGATCTTCGATTGCCATTATAAACCCTTTCGTTTCAGGAAACCCATGACCACAGATCAACCAATAGGTCGACCCTGAACTGTAGACATAATCTTGGTTGACTTCATTTATGTCTTCCGTGAAAGGGTTTCTCTTTCTATTTGAGCAGCTTCTGAAAAGTTCACTGGTGGGATAATTGGACTTGTTGCCTCAGTCGCAGCTGTGTTGTCATCAACCTGGCATATGACTCTGCGAGTTTTTGGAAATGATTACGCAAATTAGAAATGTGTAGATCTAGTTCCTTGCCTATAGTTTTGATCAGTTCCTTGCCAATATCTGCCAATTCTCTTTCTCTTTCACACCGTGGCAATGTACGTTTAAGAGTGCTCGTTGGATAGTAATTTAGAGCTTTTGTTAGTAGAACTCGAACTTAATTAACTATATCGAAAGAGTAACTGAGCACTGAACAAGCATCGGTGTTAATAGCCTGAAACAGATTTTTACTGTTAAGTTTGGTCAAATTATAAATATCAGCATCCTCCATGGATTCTACTGAGGTGCCATCTCTCATTTCGTAGGGACCCTGCTGCATATTGCCTTTCACTGCATTACTAATTCGGCATTTGTCCAGGCTAAATTGCCAATTATTATTATTACGCTGCTTCAGTGTTTAGTTGCTAGGATTTCTGTCAATCAAGTCTTGGCCACCCACGTGGGTATTGTATGGATGTATTACATATGTCATGTTTACTGCAAAGGGTTTGTAACTAGAGTAGCAAGGTTGTCGGTAAGGAAGAGTGTTCCTTGCCCGAAACCTCCTTAGTTCCAGGCAATTTGAAAAATTTTGTTAGTTGATAGTGTATTTTCACCACTAATTATCTGTTTAGAAACCCAAAAAGGTCCATTGTTAATTTATAGCCAAATCATTTGAGCGTATACGTGCCTCAGTGATAGTTATTACATATATAACATGTGCCCCCCGGCATCCAAACTTATTCACCTTTCAAGGATATTGTTGGAGCCGTTTCATATTTATTATATCGTTGTCCTCCCGAAAAAGAAGCAATGCCTCTAGTCTTGAAATCTCCACTGACCTTGTTCCGTCCCTAGAGGTAATACTTACTTAAATAATAAGAGTACATCAGGCCCCAAGAAAAATGTATGCCACCATGATAGTAACATAAAACCAAGTGAACGTATCTAATTCTCTCTAAGCCCGCTTGTGATTAGTGCTTGTTTGCGTCAGTCAGTCAGTGACGTCTATAGATATTGCGTGCAGATATAGACAGAGACAGATATATCCACTCGGTTTCATTTCTCTCTCATCCAGCGTTACAATTCTACTTATACGGGCGCCCATATCTAACTCAATCTATCTTGAAGTAATACCTCTATGGTTCTCTCACTCAACGGTATGTGCGTGAACACTGCTCCGCTGTTAACCGTGGGTATGTAGAGCGCCATCTGGCTCTCAAACAATGTACTGTTTCGGTAGAAGATGCTATTAATCCTTGGCGCTGTGTGTATTCTGTTTGTTTTGCCCTTTAAGATTCTTACACGATCGTGCGTACGAGTCCTGGCCCAATTGTCATAGGCATCTACCCCAACTCCTTAATTGTTCAAGTTGCCCTGCTTCTAATGATCGTTCTAGCGTAATTACCTAATTCACAATAGTTTTGTTGCCATTAACAACAGTAATAAATTCAACAGAAACACATATGTGTTCAGATCACAATTCTACATTTTTCCCTCAGAGAATAACAACAGCAAAGAATAGTAATTTTCAATGTAAATTATAGAAATAAAAACAACAAATATTGAAAAATAGTATTTCATTGAAGGCCCATAGAGAACTGATGTGAAATATGTAGATTTCAAGTGTGGTGGATATTTTCAAAAATCTGTTAACTATTCCCGAACGAAAACGGTTACCATCATTTATGTTCGTATCAGAAAATTAAAAAAAAACAAATTGGGATAGTTCATCAATTCAAAATGAAAAGTACATAAACGGAAACAATCGCAATTCCAATAGTTGATGACATTTACCAAATTTTCAGCGAAGCATAGAATTGGATCAAAACTGTTCGCTTGTTTTTTGTCGCAGATATTTTTCGATTAATCAAATTTTTATTGTACGAGTTGGACGCTTCGAAGTTTGTTATGAAAAACTGTCAGGTCAAACCTATTTATTCGTAATTAATACAGTAAATACAAGGACATTAAATTATACATTCACGAACAAAGTTATCCAATAGTTTACTACTTCGCAATTTTATACCTACAGGGTAAGCCATCAGGTAGAAAGGTAAACAAAAGGTACTTTTGACGTATTCTTTCCTCTACTTATTTTCTTCATTATATGTTTATCGTCCATTCAATCTTCCAGGATTGTACCTCCAAGATATTCGTATTCCTCTACATTTTTTTTCACTCAACTTTCCAATTCTATATCTTGTCTCCTTCCTCCTATATCCATACCATATACTGTATCTTATCTATATTTAGGTCGCAAGTCCCATTTTTTATGTCCTATGAATTTGGTAAGCACGTATTCCATATCTTGTTAGTCTTTAGGAATTACCACTTGGTCGTCTGGAAAGAATATTCTATATAGGTGGCTATTTTCCAGATTTAGCCCTAGCTGGCTGCACTTTCTAGTCCAGTGCTTTAGAGTTGCTCCAAAGTACATTTTAAATAGAGTAGGGGACAAGCAACAACCCAATTTTACGCACTTTGTTGGTTGTAAAGGAGCAGACATATGTTTTTCAACCTTGACCCCAACTTGATTTTTTCTGTAAATGGTTTTTTTGCATTTATATAAACTTTATTAATGCCCTGTTCTTCTAGTGTAACCCACAGTTTTTGAAGAGTTACTGAGTCAAATGCCTTTCTTAGGTCTATAAATGTTATATGAAGTTGCCTACCTTTTGTTATGTTCATTTCTGCTAGATGTCTTAAGGTGCTGTCTATGTAGAATCTTCATTTCAAATTCATTCTGCTCAAAAATTACCTTGAATACGATCTGATACTTTGAAAAGTTTCGTTCTCATGGTGTTATTTAGGAAGAAGTCAAAAAAAGAGAGGATGTCACAAATACGCTTCTGTAAACAACTCGCACTTTTCACTCCAAATTACTAAATTCATTATAGACTTTCATTAAAATAAATCAAAAGTCAAAGTATTTGTGAAACAAGTGAATATATTAACCCACTAAATGATAACATCAGCACATATACAACTGTTCAAAAAATATTCGATAAGATTGGATTTGAGTATTCATTTTTTTTCAAATTGGGTTCAGATTGTAAGAAATATTTATTTACTTTACCCAAGTTGTTCGAAGTTCAAATTGTTTTAATCCAGTTTCGTTTTCCAAAGTAACAATTTGAAACAGTCTCAATTCGTACTTTGTTCAACTTTTAAATAATAGCCTGAAGTAATTTCCAGGGAAAGAAACGCAGTAAAATCCAGAAAGTCATATTCCACATTAAATTATTAACGCCATAATTACACAAAGAAACACGCTGGCATTTTACTTCTCCACCTTGTGAATTTTTCATATCCAATCAACAATTTCAGTTACTGTGTTGTGCGTCTCAAACAAAAAACTTCCAACTTCGGGTACTATACCTTTGATCGAAACGTTGAAGACTTCTTTATAAGTTACCTCGGCAATGCATTCAGAGTTTGATTGACGAATAAGTGGATTAGTGAAAATGTTTTTAAATGATAACTTATACTTGCTAAAATAGTGTTTTTTTATCTAAGATTCCGGACATACTTAAAATGATGGGGTTCAAGTTTAGGAGACATAAAAACACCAAATATGAAATCTTACTTGGTAAGTACAGATCACCACGTTTTGAACATGATAAATTTAAAGTTGGTGATATGTGACGCTGTTATTTATAACAAAAACTTTTTTCAAATATATTTATTCCTATCAGTGTAATAAATGGAGTAAGTATTAATAATTACTGTCAGTGTGAATTCGAGGAGTCCTCGTTCTAGAAACTTGATAAATGTCTCAAGTTGTACAAGAAAGTCAGTGAAATTGAGGGTGTTACTTAGAACGTAAAGGAAAGTGAGGTATTACTCTGATTGCCTCAACACTTTCAGCCATTTTATTGGGAAAAAATTATAATAGAAGTAGGTATACTCCAAATCCATCCCACAGAAACACTACACCGAATGTGATCTCTTTCCAAATTTAACGAAAATTCCTACTACTTCTAAAGTATGTCTGGTACATTTAAATATTAAAATAGGGAATAATAAACTACTAGTTGAAAATACTAAATACTTGATCATAATATATTTTGTTATATATATTTGCTCACTCAAAGAATCTCTTTAATAGTTTGGCATAGAGGTATGAGGACTCCCTCAAAATACTTGTAAATTTACAAAAAAAAATATTAGTTATTACTAATTAGGACTACGGGTTCGTGGATGCTAAATATTTATCAGTGTTATTAGACCGAGAGATCTGAATTTGAGGTTCAACCACGATTTTCTGAGTTCTGCCTTCAGGAGTACTAAAAGGTGCTTGTATTCCTAGGGGATTTTCCTGTGAAAATTAGAATTTCCAAACAAAAAAAGTACCCTTAGATAATTGATGATAACCTATCGTTTTATTAACATGGCAGTACTCAGAGAGCCGTCGTAGCACCTACTTATTTTTGTTTGGGAAATCTAATTTTCACAGGAAAATCTCCTAGGAAACTCTAGGGTTTTTCCATGAATTCTCAGAACCTTATATAACATTTCAGTACTCCAGAAGACATGACTGAACTTCTAATTCAGATCTCCGGGTCTATGTATATAGCTATAAAGTCATACTGCATTATTTGAGTTTTTGAAAAGAAAATTTCATCTGTGGAAATCCTGTCTCAATAAAAAATGTATTAAAATAAAGCAATTTTGGTGACGGGCAAAAAAATACTTTATCTAACGTTGTTGATGTTTTTAATAAACTGCCAAACTACCTTAATTATCAAGAAAGTCACTTAATTCAGAGGTTTACGGCCGTTAAATTTTCTCTAAAGAAATATGGTCTTACTATTTGGTTATTAAATCTTAACTGAATATTTACTACGAATTCTATTACAAAATGGGGATTTTCTAGAGTCTACCAGAGACAATTTTCAGAGCTTATGGTACCGTGTGAACTAAAAGTTGCTGCGTCTGTCCATAAAATTGTGTAGGAACACTGGCTATCTTCTGTATTTCCTTCAAACCAGAAGGAATATCCTAAGCGAACATCAAAATTACTTTCTTTTAGCGAGTTTATAAATTTAGGCTTGTTTGCTGGAAATTTATTGCTTAGAATTTTTCTTTTATAATTTATTGTTTTACTAATATTAGAAATTTTAGTTAGTCCCTGTTCACTTAAACAGACACTTGAGTTTGTTAGATTCTACTGTGGATTATGTTTAGACATTACTGCTTACGCTTGTATTTCAAAATGCTTGTAACAATCTAGATAAGTTTTTTTTAATTGTTGAAATTAGAGAAGATATGTACGTTTAAATGAAAATTTTTTTATAAGCATCCATACTTCTTCTAGTGAGGAAAATCAACTAAAAATTGTTTGTTTCTTGTTCTAGGAAAAGCAATTAATTGATAATTATTCAATAAATTAATTATTCACTTGAAGAACAAGGAAACGACAACGTGGTAAAAATGAAATATACAGATTTTTGTATTTAGCACATAAAAAGATGAAAATCGAAAAGTTAGTGTAATTATTCCAACTTCGCAACTGACATGTTAAAATTTCAAGACTATTTATGAATTTCTTAAACAATTAACATCTGAGGATGAAGTTTGTAAAAAATCAATAAGACTCCGCTATAAATTGTTTGACTGTCATAATTCGGGTTTAGTCAACTTACCTTTATTTTATTTAGGGAAAATAATCAACTTTATTCTATGTGGATCAAATTTTGTACATACACGTAAAATGAAATTAAAAAGAAATTATTTAAGTAGAATTTATCCAGATTCGGCCAAACAATGCCGATTTCTGTCATTTAAAACAAACAGTCAACTCAAAAAAATAGTTTGCTGAGAGTTGTCTGCATCACTTTTGTTGAAATTCTAAGCATAAACCGGTGGCTAAGTCAAATTTTACCTAGGTCTGTTAAAAAAAAGTTTCCCACATGCTGCGGATTTTAATGGTGTCACTATATGTTTACTCTTCTTAGGACATTCAGCACTCCTTGTTCTAAAATTTCCAGCGTTTTTTGGATATACAAAATTAATTATTCGTTTTGTGGTGCCCGTAGGTTAGAGTCAACGGTATAAAGTCAAGTGATCAAGCGGACCACTCTACACCTTAAGCGTTATCTAGATTGGGCAACAATCTGTTTGATAATCAGGCCAACTACCTATTACGAAGAAATGGATTTATTGAGTTTTTATCTAAACTAGCTGTCGCCCAGTTGTCGAAATTCGACCAATTGTGTCAATATCTCTGGCAGGTTAAGTAACCTGAAAATTTTATCGTGACATTCTATCCTAGGACTTAAGGGAGAATAGCAGTTACACAGAACGGATCCAGATTCGGAACCTCTGTGTGATAGTTTCTTAGAAAATCCTAGATGTCGGTCTTACATCTCGCTTCTACAGATAAGTAACGAAATTCAAGTTTTTTTTCAGATATAATTCATACGAGGGCTGCCTTTTATATTTCGGGATTGGACAACCCTAGTGTTGCAATCTGACAACTGACAGCTCTCTCGTAAAGTTTGACATTTTTGAGGTTATACGTACTCAGAACGTTTTGACATACGAGCTCTATGTGTTGTTTACAGTAACTTAAAGGATTCATCTCGGCCAAAAAATGGAATTAAATCGTGAACATTTTCGTGCGATTATTTTTTACAACTTTAATTTTTGGTGATGAAACTCCATCAAGGACCACTGTTTATCGATGATATGGTGAATTCAATCGAGGTCGTAGTTCACTTCAAGACGAATTTCGTGAAGGTCGTCCAAAAACAGTTGTTGTTCCGGAAACCATTGATGCTGTGCGCGAACTGATACTGCAGATCTTCATGTGACCTATCGTGAGATTGAGTCAACCTTACACATTAGTGGGACCAGCATACATTCAATATTGCATAAACATTTGAATGTCAAAAAAAATTGTTCGCGTTGGATCCCACACAATTTGTCAATCGTTCAAAAAAAAGGTTCGTGTCGATTGGTCGAAAGAAAAGCTCAAAAAATACGATCGCGGTGCGTCAAAACACGTTTATGACATAGTGACAGGTGATGAATCGTGGATTTACGCTTATGAACCCGAAAGTAAACAGCAGTCAACTGCATGGGTGTTTCAAGATGAGCCGAATCCAACAAAATTTGTTCGCGCACGAAGCACTTCCAAGCAAATGATCGCCTGTTTTTTCGGAAAAACTGGACATGTCGCAACCGTACCACTAGAACAGCGCAGAACAGTCAATTCTGAGTGGTACACAACCGACTTGACCATACAATGTATGGTATCACACTCCCTCTAAGGCACGCTATGAGTGCCTTTAGGGGAAAATTCACTAAACCCCAGATATCCTAGATATCAAAAGGGTTTAGCTCTGTGGGGTACACAACCATTATTATTATTATTATTAATTGTTTGCCAGTTGTCTTCCAAGAAATGAGGAAAACCAACCGCCGAAGACGGATCACTCTTCACCACGACAATGCGAGCTCTCACACCTCGGCTCAAACAACTGCATTTTTGACAACTCAAAACATCGATTTGGTGAGTCATCCGCCGTATAGTCCTGACTTGTCACCAAATGACTTCTTTTTATTCCCGTACGTAAAAAACAAACTGAGAGGTCAACGTTTTTCGACACCTGAAGAAGTGATTGCTGCGTTCAGAATACATGTTTTGGAGATACCTCAATCAGAGTGAAAAAAGTGCTTCGACAATTGGTGCAAACGCATGCAAAAGTGTATAGATCTTCATGAGGGATATTTTGAAAAACAATTAAGCGATTTTCGATGATTAATATTTGTTTATGTTCTCTAATCCCAAAAGATAAAAGGCAGCCCTCGTAGGACTTTAAAATTCGTAGTTCTTAATTTAATATGACAACAATTCAACCGCTAATGGGCTACCCGACATATTTATTTTTTCCTTTTATATACAACTGCTTATGAGTTACGAAATGTTGCATTTCCATTTCCGCCACCCTGTATATACATATCTGTATAATATTTTTTGCACCACCCTTTATAACTGTAATTCTACTGCGCCTTCTATTCCAAGAACCCGCTAATGGACTTCCATATATAATTATTTTATTAGTTATAATTGCTCTCTACTCTATATTTTAAACACCCTATATATGCAACTGCTTATGTGCCACCCACAAAAAAAAAGATTAACATATCTAGAATCGCCCTGTATAATTATAATATACAACGATTACTTTACCACTAAACAATAACAGCGCTTGCATGCCACTTCCAGAAGTACATGCTCTAAGTATATAACAGCATTGGACCCTCTATATATAATTACTCAATGTTTTGAGTGTGGCAGCAGCGGCACATTCAGTTATTTGGCGTTGACATTATGGACGTAAATAATAAATTTTTATTATATTTGATTTAATGAATGAACCAATATTATAAATTAATATTAGCATTCTGCACTGATGGTCGTTAGTAGCTACTAAACAAAACAAAAATGAAGAAAATCGGTTGAGAGACAGAGGAGAAAATGTTACCTAATCGTTTTGTCTTTGCCTATTTATATATAGATAAAAAAGGTAAATTGTAAATAAAAGTCCTTTTTATCATGTCAAATGTGAATCTTCAATTGAACATTATGGAAGTTTTTTATTGATTTAAAACAAATCACTCGAACCAGTATCTTATCTTCCGATTTACAATTTTTCTAACAATATTTCCACAAGTTGTAGTTGGATTTCGTAATGTAATTGGTTTCTCCTTTGAAACGAACAGTTTGAAAACTTCTGCCGAACAACATTATTCCGTATAAAACGAAAGCTTATCTTCTCGCTGGGGAATAATAGTTCGTCAATGTAGACGACGACTTTTTGGATCTAATGAAGTGGAAGTTTTCGCAAAAATAGGTCAGCGGAAAATGGAACTTTTGGGCATTTGTGTTTGTCATACGGATCGGAAGGACGCCGAAAAAAAAAAACTCGGTATCTCTGGTATTACACGATTTTGCCAGCAGTTTGTGTTGTTTTTTTTTGTGACATCTGCATAGTAAATTTCGTCTTTGTGGGTTTCATTTCATACGGCAATATCAATGTTCTAGGGTTTTAGATTTCACTTTAAAATGATAAATAAATACGGTGTTTTCTTCTTAACCTGACATTTAGGTTCCACAATATACACCATATCGACAATGTTTTTATTTTGGACATCGAAAGTTTCACATTTTTAGATTAAAAATACTCTGCAAAGTATTTGAGGACCTTGCTAATGCTCCAACGGGGACTGATTTAGACCCTGAACCCCCTTAGAGTATTTGAAATATATAGACTTTCCAGCAATTGTGGTGTCGTCCCCAAAATCAGAAAAATATTCCGAACGCATTCTATCAAAGTAAGCGATTTTTTTGCAAAATGGGGAACACTTCTGTTTTTGTAGCATTAGGTTATAGACAAGATCTAATAAATATGCGCCATGCCAAAAAGCTGGGAAAAATTATTTATAGACAATTAGAGGTTTAAAAATCGACAATTTTTCATTTTTTTTTCTATAATTTCGTTGCTATCTGCTACAAAAAAATTCTTCATTAAAGTTGATTAAAATAAAATTTTCCGAAAGTTAATATCAATAGATTTTTGGAAATTAACACATTGTTTGAAAAATTGGGATTTCGTCGAAGAAATTTGATAATTTTTTTAATTATTATTTGGTACACAATACATAATCCAATATTGTCCTAATTCTGAATAAAAGATATTTTCTTTAAAGTATTTTAAAAAGGAATGGGTCTGTATCACTGCACTCCAAGAAGAGTAATTACTTATTTGCTTTTAAAAAAATATATTAAAATTCTAAAACAGACTAATCTTTTCTACTTATTGAGTGCATGGCTTTTCTTAACGATTCGCCGGTGCACATTTTCATGTGCATGTTCAACCTCGTTATAACAAATATATCAGTCAGAAAAATTGTAGACCGTTACTAATTGACTAAGATAGATATCAAAAGTTAATTAAGATGGATGTCAAGTGAAAATATTAACGATTGCTTTGCAGCTTCAAGCAATTATGTATGTTTTATGTATAACAAGCGTTTACCCGCAATATCGTCTGCCCATATAATTTTGGAGCATTCCTAGTATTCATTTATTTGTTCCGTTTTAATGGGGGGGGTCTCTATGACAGCTTCTTGTATGAAAGTCATTCTCGCAAACAGTATGAGTTCTGGCCTTATCCTGTTGAAAGTTTGTAGTTGGTATGGTTTGTAGGTGTACAGCCGAACCTTATGGTGTGGTATCAAGGGTAGCACATAGCAATCTTTGATTAACTGTCATCATAGAGAATATCTGACCTGTAGCTGTAACTTTTTATAGATCAATGACGCATATGAAAATGTCCTTTCTTGGCTCATAGCATTTTTCTATGAGCATTTGTAATATGAGTATTGCTTCTGTTGTACCCATACTAGTCTAAACTGATCGTCAGTTACACTCGCTTCAGACTTTTTAAAGATCTAGTGATTGATCTGTGGCCAGGGTAGAGCTAAATTACAGGCGCGTGAAAAACTTGCTGGTGTGAGAACTCGAAAAAAACGTAGAAAACGCTGCCTGAAATCCCGTCCGTGTGACCGTAGCCGAATCAGTCTAAAGTAGTGGCATTTCCGAGAGTTTTTTTGGGAAGTGGAACAAAGTTGGATGTGAGCCAGTCCTGTAGATGCTTTTTGTATCGTTAATCTTGGTGAAAAGCATTACGAAAATGTCCATATTGTCTAAAAGGAATTAGACCACGTTTTCTTAATGGATTAATTCTACTTGATAATTTCTCCTCAGCATTAGTCTATTTTGTTTTTGTTATTCTTAAGCGAAATTAAATTGTTTGCTTTTCAATATATATTCGGATACAAGGTGTTGCCACTTTCTCTTTTTCTCCAATATATATCCCTTATTACAATGTATATCAAAATTTGAATAGAGTATGCATTATTTATACACTACTTAACAAAAAAAGCCTGACAAGTTATCTTTATGTTGATTTGTTTTGGTTTCGTTTAAATTATTGAACCAACAATCGTAACCACCTACTCAGGTTTTGTTTCTATTATATCCGACATCTCCGTCGAGAATTATAGGGAAAAGCGCTGTTTTGTGTTGCCTGTCAGGTGTCTAAATATTGCAGCCCTCTGTGAGTGGGTGACGATGTTCTTGCTGGTGAAATACGGTTGTGTTCTTTGCGGAAAGTTGTTCATTTAATAGAATGAATTATTTCATGTTGAATCTGGAATATAAGAGCGCCTAGTGATAAACGTTAACAGTTGTTCAATTGATCATTCAGGTAGTTTTATAACGGTTTATATTCTAGATGATTCATAGGAATAGACATAAGTTCATTTTATTAATGTAATCAATGAAAGACTACAGCTAACTGTAATAAGTTTCATACATTATGTAAAGGTTGTCATTCATTTCATATTTGGCTTATTCACAATCAGATTTTTCGACAATAATTTCCCCTTCCTTGTTGGGCACCATTGGGACACACAAGCTATGACATCAAAAGAATTTCCATGGTAATATTCAAAGCGTTTAATTCTTTATCACCAGAATACCATGTAGAGGCGTTTGTCAATGTTTTCGGTTCTAAAGTCTCTCCTATTCATCACCGATATTGTGGTTGTTCACTAACAGGATTCTTTACCAACATAACCAACATCGTTTTCTGAAGGATACTTGTGGCATATTTTTCAATGTCTAAGTGTTTATTGGGAAATAACACCACACTTTAGTTACGTCAAAAATCAAATAATAATCATTGTCAAATATTTAAATTTACGTCTTGGAATTGTACCTTTTTAATCCGTAGTTTCTTAGCCATTGACAACGGGGTCTGATGTAGACCCCCAAACGTTTGGAATATACAGCAATTTCCTTTAAAGTGTGGTGTTATTTCCCAATAAACACAGACATAACCAACATCTTTTTAAACACCTAGTAACTTTCTCACATTAGATTCTGAAAATAATCTAAGCTACCAAAATAATAGATTTATAAACTTGTAAGATTCTGCTTATACTTTGGGATCATACCTTGTTTATTGGATTGTTTCTGGGTAATCTGTACTGTCCCAACAAATCCATTACTTTTTTACTGCTTAACTCTTCTTGCCCTTATAGTGTTAATAATGAGCTTTTGAAACGCGTTTTAATCAACATTCAGAAAATACAACTTTCACACAATTCTAT
Organism: Octodonta nipae; assembly: GCA_034190945.1. Taxonomy (NCBI): domain Eukaryota; kingdom Metazoa; phylum Arthropoda; class Insecta; order Coleoptera; family Chrysomelidae; genus Octodonta; species Octodonta nipae. Next base: position 137,157,585 of record CM067219.1, on the reverse strand, counting down.
TCCAAAACATCTCGTCCCTGTGTGATTGAGCAACTCGTTTTACCACTATTTATTGGGTTACATCACAATGAGATCAACATAACGATTAACTTTTCTATTTCGGCATGATATACCAAGTTTAACATGCTTTTATTACCTTTACTTTTAACTAGTACAAAATGTAATACGCTTGGGCCATTTAGTTACGAATCACTCCTTTGAGTCGCTCTTTTAAATGAAGAATGAACTATTTCCAATGTTCAAAATGAACTACTCTTTCTGAATCAAACTAATATAATTAATTCATTCGCGAATTGACCACCACCTGACTGATATCAAACAATCGACGAACAAAGTCAGTCGCACTAAGAGTAATAAAGCGCCAAATACGAATATTCAACTTAAAGATCATAGAATGAATATCTGGATAAGAAGAGATCTATTTTCAGAAATCAATCAAACAAGAAGGCTGATGAGATGATCAATTGTTCATATATCGCAGATGTATAAACCAAAGTTTTGAATCTTAACACCAAATCTTTATTTTACAATTAATCTTGTTTCAACAGCTAGGATGACATCTTCATGGAATAAACCAAGATAAGCAAAGCAAAACTGAAACAGAAGGACACGTTGGAACTGATGATGAAAGACCAAACATTGTCATGGCCGACGCGTCGACCTCTACTAATCAAAGCAGCATCAAAAAGAAGAAGGTGGAAAAAACATCTTTATTTGTCTTTGAGATATACCATAAACAAAAGGAAAAAAGTACAAATTTTGAAATATGCACCTCATTTCCACCCCTGTAATGGTGGATGACAACATCCTAAATAACTTCACCTTAATCTACAAAACCTACGGTTCAATTTATAAACATGTGTTTGATTTTTTCTCAAGAAATTCGGTTTCCATTTAAAAAAGCCATCTGACCCATAGTCAAGAGTAAAATTGGGAAAAGTTTAGTGTTAGCATATCACAGTAATATCAACTAATTGACTTCTATTGAACAAGTATGACACTTACAGACTTGGCAGATTGAAATGTTTAGAGAAGTATAAGTTGAAGTGATATTGGTACATAGTCGATAATGACAGTATATGTATTGTGAAACTTTTTCAAAAAAAAAAAAATAAATAAAAACTTGACGAAAAGTTCATGTTTAAGCACTTTTTAGGAAAACATTGACAACATATGCCACAACAATACTTTAGGAAACAACTAGAAAAGTACATATGCACAAAAAAGTTTTTCACTTATTCGTCCTAGTTTAAGAATACCAAGTCTCTTATTGTCAGTTCCGGGTTATAAATTTTACATTTAATTCACTTCACAAAGTTTACAGATGTCACCAATATTTAAAAGCTATAAAAGTGAAAACACGACCTCTGTTCTGCGTTTTATCCTTATGGGACCCTAAACTCGATTTCTTTCACGCCTTTCAACCGTCAAAATTCACTTACGACAACTTTAAACCCAAAACTTCCCGTCAAATGTATGCATGCGAAGTTTATAACTCATAAAATACGTCTTTGAACTTGAAACACGATAAAAAAAGTTTTCAATAAACGTGACCCACTTGGCAACGAAGGTAGACGCGTGATCGTGTTACCCTGATTTTCTTATGTCTTAACTGAATTTCAAATTCGGATTTTCCTTAGTTTCGGGAAAGTGTATTCCACGAAGTCATGCATTTCCTGCGTGCCGTTATTTCTAGTTGCCGGGATTAATATTAATACAGGATCTATAAACCAGCAACGCTCACAAAGGGAGCCGTAATTATGTATGTGGAACATCGAGTAAGGTTGTTTCACGGAGACTAACTTCTTACCTGTTTTAGTTTTGAGAAAGCCGTCTGTTTAAAATTTATAAGCTCTACATAAACTCACTTTCATGGTCTATAATACTGAATACACTATGGCTCTCAGTTCCGTTTGACTTCCATCGTCTTATATCTGGTTGACCCCACAGCATTTCGGTAGCTTTGGGTCCCTGCTCGGGACCCTTTTCTTTGTTGTTGTTTCCTTCGGGATTACCTCGAATTAAAATCTAGTCAATATTAGGAGTCTTATCTGTTCTATCTGGCTTGTGTTTGTAGTTTCTTTTTGATATCCTGCATTGTGTTCACGAGTACATATCTGTATGCTGGCTCAAAGTTCGTTGTTTTCGTTTCTTGGGTTTTTTACTCCATCGTTGTTTTGTCCTCTCACTATTTTGACATATAAAATTCCTGGTCTTGTGATCTTTGGAAGTTTGGAACCTTTATAGCGGCCTAATGTTGTTGACCGCTGTTGACGTATGTTACACATCATCCAAGTTCGGACCTAGTCTATAATTTATTGCTACTTAATTGCTGTTTAATTACGCAAAAAGAAAAAATATTTTGCCCCAACCTTTTCCGAAAAACTTTGGTTAATGTGACATAAGACTTATGCTACATTAGCCATACCCCTATCTCCGGATCTAATAAACATACCCAGATGTTTCTTGTGCCACATTTAATTGCTAATTAATTGCTCTTCAACGTCGCAAAAAGTAAATTTATTGCTCCAACCCCTTCCGGAAAACCTTGGCTAATGTGACATAAGACGTATGCTACATTAGCCACACCCATATCTCCGGATCTAATAAAGATATATCGGAGTGATGCTTTTGCCAGAATTAATTGCTAATTAACAAGTAAATTTATTGCTCCTACCCCTTCCGAAAAACCTTGCCTAATGTGGCATAAGACTTATGAAATTTGTCGTTTATTAGAATTTATTTAATATTTGATTGAATCATTTACAAACGGAAAATCTTTTATAACAGCCTACGCCTTTAGCATATGAAAAAAATTTTGTTCCATCATTATGGGTCTATGGTATTCCATTTTGCTAAATTTATTAAATGCATTCATATTATGCTGTAAATATAAATTTTAATTAAATTTTGTAAAACTGAGATGAAGAGGTTCTACATCAACTCTTCTACTGTCCAACCCTGCTTTATTCATAATGATAGGGTCATCTGGTGAGGTAATATTGCCCTTTGAAAAAAATTCTTCCATACATTTATGACTGAAATATTGCAAAACTACCGGGGCTACAATATTTATTTTTATAATATAAACTGGGTATGAGAAGATCTACCCTTTTCAGTTAATAAGAATAAGTAAAGGTTCCATTATCTAAGGATTAACGAAATATTGTAGAAGTATAGTAGCTTATTTTGTAGGTTTTTCATTTCTCTACAACAATGCCCATAGTAGCAAACGCAGTGTTTTGGGTAGATTTCCTGTAAAAGTTAAAAAAACAAAAACGCATCGATAAAAAATGTTGAATTTTATGTCAATTAGTCATGTTGAGGTTAGTTTCATTCTACATTAATTTTATCACCAAAATGTCTTTTTTTTTCTATAAATGTCCTGAGCTATATTGACTCTTCCTCGTTTGCCTTTTTAACAAGGGGAATAATTTTGAGTTCCTTCTGGGTTCGACGAATCTATCTTCTTCCTTTTCTACGTCCATTTCTTCCTTGTTACTTTTTTTTGTTTTCTTCTGTCAGGTTTTTCATACTTGTCCTGGATCCCCACACATCGAACATTTTTTGAGTTTCGCTTCAAGTTCTTCGACTGTTCTCTTCGGTTTGCTCATTTTGTTGTCTTTCGTGCCATTTTTTTTTTAAATATTGTCTAAAGGAACTGTAAGAATTCTTAAGGATTTTCAGTAGGTAGAAAAATTTGGTCACGGAATCCAGATTCATAGCTTCGGTTGTTTATCGCGCCTTTTGTATAGAGAATAATTTAAGGACACATATCAAACAGTATAAAAACTTATGGTTATCATTTCTTCTTTCAGCTGTCTGCTAAATAATTATTATATTTGGCCTTTTATGATTTTTTGTGCTACCTGCTCACGATAGCAACTTTTATTCTTTCAACTAAATAATGTTAAGAAAAAGTCGGCACCTCTTCATGTTTCTTTTTACAAGTCCGCCTTATTCCGACACGTAGGCTGGTTGAAACTCGTATGCCTATCATTTTCCATTGGTGGATTCTGGCATATATTCATTTATAGAGCAAGACTGAACCCACAAAATAATCGTATTTTACCGGTTCTCCCGCCAGTTTCCCTTCATGCGGCGGTTAAGGCTTCCTGGTCCCACTCTAAGCTGTATTCGAGTAAAATCACATTTCTCCTAAACTGTTAATTTATTATATCTGATTTTCATTTAGGAAAGCTTCGTTATGAGCATCCACTTTCTTATTTCATTTTTTGTTACTATAGTATTACAAACATACCTGGAGTCTGATATTGAGATACTTCAACGAGATTTCTTCAAGGAACCCTTCGTTCAAAAATGCTTCAGTAGACATAGTTTATATTAAGAAAATTCTCGATAAACTTCAAAATATTTTCTGTATCTGTCAACCACAATATCTAGGTCCTCTCTTCGAGGTGTCATTCTTTTGTACGCAAGACAATATATATATATATATATATATATATATATATATATATATATATATATATATGTTATATCACACTTTCAAAATTACTCTTTTTAAAAAAGATTTTATTTATAGTTGCACAATACTTTTAATAAAAATAATAACTTGAAAATAACAATGAAAATAATAAAACTTTATATGATAATTAAAAAGACAAAATGAGTGTTAAACTAAACTAGACAGAACTGTAAGTAATAATGAATACAGTTGGAAGAGAAATTCTACAATATATAAGTTTAAAGATGCTGAATAGGCATAGTTGACACGGCGTTTCTCACGGATGTCGGCGGCGCCGTAATCTGACACCACACGTGTCGCTTAGTCAGCTGGGAAAGTTGAATTGTCGTTGCGATATAAGTCCGTGCTAAGTTCATAGTATAAACTTATATAACAACTCCCATCCATATGAAAAAGTTGATGGTATAGCATCAACTTTTACGTCAAGTTCTGGAGTTCTGTATCGTCGGTTGGATTCAGGAGGCTGTGTAGCTTTCCTTTGGGCTTAGTCTTTGATGGTGCTGTCGGTGGCGTCTGCTGGACAGCGGAGTTTGGTGTAGTGGTATTCTTGAACCTCTTCTGGATTGACTTCATTGTGAGGAGTATAATCACAATTACTACTAAGGTGGTCGTTGTGATTGTGAGCCAGGACGTATGTTTTTCTAAGGGTGGTTGTTCCATCAGCTTTTCCAGTTCCTTAGAATATTGGGAGAGCTTATGGTTGGCAACATCTAGGTCTTGTACATCTAATTCTTGTAGCTGTAGGGGTGTCAGGTTTGGCATCTCATTGGCGGCTGGCATGCCGTTGCAGCAGTTGAAAGGAATGTCCACTGGATGGTTTCTGTATGTGATGTTTTGGACATTTTTAGAAGTTCTTGTAGCATGGACCCTTGTGTTGTCGATAAATGCATTGCAGTCGGGTTGGATTTGCAACACTGAATTTGTCGATATGGTTTGTGTCACGACATCTTGCCCTTTGCATTTGATGGTGATGGCCAGGGGTCTTGAAATCGAGATCAACCAAAAGTTTATGTCAATCTCCTGGATATTATAGTCTGCTGCATATAATATCAAACTTTTGCAGGTTGCTGGAAGTGTGGCTGGCTGTCTGAGAAGCTGACCTTCGCAGATGGCATCTTTGTCTATTGGATGTGATATAGCTTTGGAACAAATCTTATGATGTTTAGTTAAAGGCTTGCAGTCACCCAGGTCTTCGAAGGATGTGTATAATAAAGAATCGTCATCTCTCGCGATAAATTTTGTCTTTATTGAAAGTATATGATGAAACCCTGTTCGATCATCCAAAATTGGGATCGGATAAAGGTGGTAAAGGGTGTAAATCTCAGGATCAACTAAGGGAATTTTGAGTACAAAAATGATTTTGGTGTTGATTTGAAAAGCTTCCAATTCTATCAAATCAATGTACTGAGCAACATTTGAACTGTAAATAGGAAGTGGTAAATTATTTTCATGTAGTGACTGAGAAATCTGTTGAAGGGAATCGACCAAATCTACTGGGGTTATGATCGAACTATGTAAAATTTTTAAGCGGGCGAAAGAGACTGCAGTTAAAACATCATCGAGAGTGTTTTCGATAAATATGTAACTCTCCATTAGGCTTTCACACAGATCCAAGATATTGATTTGAAATTCATGAAAATCAAGATCATTTGAAATGTATAAAATTGACTGCCTTATTTTTTCAATGTTATTCGAGAATAATTTCTCCTCGGATTGAAATTTTTGTAAAGTTTTGTTGAGGCTCGTAATGACTGAGGTTGTTACAGATATTTGTTTCTTTACTAAGTCCTGAATTTGGTGTTGGTCTTTAGTAATTTTAGTTATACAGTCATTTATGTATTCACCATCTGTTGCGTCTAAGTTTCCTGAAATAGCTTTCCAAACTGATCCCAGTCCGTTAATAAGTCCGCGTTTTCTCCTATTAGTAGGGTAAGTTTGAGTGTCAGCGAAGATGTCTGTATATTTAGAGTTAACGGATTTAGAAATTTGTTTCAAGAGGCTAACATGTGTTTGTATTTTTGGTTTAAATGATTTCGTATTCGTTGTGTTTTCGTTGATTGTCTCTAAAATTCGGTTTAGTATGGCGTCGTTATTAGAAATAGCACCTCTGAAAGGGCTGAGGTCTTTGAAGACAAGAAGTGACCATTTGTCGTTTGAAATTTTAAGTGTGCCTTCTTCATGGAAGAAAACTCCTATTGTATTGTTAACGGGTGTAAGAGAGTATTGTTGGAGGTTCACGACTGAAAACAGTCCACAGAATCTGAAAAGAAGGGATTCATTCAAAATATGGTTTTAGTCTGTCAAAGTTAATTTTACTAATTTGGTTAGTCTGTAAGTTTATAACTGTGGGAGGGTTTTTGTAATCGCGGTGATTTCAAAAGGTCCATTGAATTTGTTTTCAGATTTGCTTTTAATCTGAGATTCTTTCACGTATACTTTGTCGCCTACTTTGTATTCTGGTTGGTTAGTCGAAACATGTTTGTCAAATCTAACTTTAGATTTTTGTTTTTGTTGGTCGGTTTTTGCGCGGGCAAGTCTATAATAGTAGTTCATTCTGTTGTTAAGGTCCCTAACATATTTGGAAATGAGTTTTTCCTGATCGTATATTGTTTCGGGGGGTCTACTAGAAGTATGCCCAAAGATAAGTTCATAGGGCGTGAAACCGGTAGTCTTGTTTTTAGTATTGTTGTAGCAGATAACTGCGTAGGGGAGGACGTTGAATGGATGTTCATCCGGATGTTCAGCTGTATTTGCCCTTATCATTTCCGCTAAAGTCGCGTGAAACCTTTCGATAGAACCATTTGATTCCGGATGGTGGACACTTGAAAAGGATAGTTTATGTCATATAGTTCGCACAGGTCCCTTATGAGAGTGTTATCAAATTCACGTCCATAATCACAATGGATGCGAAGAGGTGTACCGTAATGTTGGAAGAATATTAGGAGGGTGTTTACTACAGTTTTAGCTGTTTTGTCACCAATTGGGTAAGCCTGAGTAAATTTGGTGAGTTCATCCCTAATAGTCAGTGCGTAGTTTCTGGTTGGATATTCGAAAATATCAATGTTGATACGTTCGAAGGGCGTTTTTGGTGTTTCAGTTATGACAAAAGGAGCACTTAAGTTTTTTCTACAGAACTTTACCTTTGGCAAGTTTCGCAGGACTTAATAAATTGCTCTACACTTTTGATTAGTCCAGTCCAATTATACTTTTCTTTTATGCGTCGGATGGTCTCGTTAATTCCACGATGAAGGTTATTTTTGCCGCAGTGGTACTGCTGCAGTATAACGGGAATCTCGTCTTGAGAAGGGGTTGTCACAATATTTTGACAAATTTTAAGTTTTACGTCTTTGTCTGCAAGTATAAAGGATAGTGTTTCAAGAATCGGTAGTTCTACGTTGTTTTCAATGCAAAAAGTTTCGGATTCGTCGAACTGGTCTTGGTTGTTATAGAGAATGTTGAAAAGATGTGCAACAACTGTTCCAGGATCAAAGGGTAAAGGGACAATTAAATATTTTCTATGCCTTACAGTTTTGCTGGCTAGAACGTTTAGAGTGTCAGTAGTGAAGTTTGGGTCTTCTTCGAAAATATCTTCGATGATTTTGTCATGCAAGTCATTGAGTTTATTTTGCCAGAAGAAAGTGACTATTCGTTTGTGAGATTTGTCTAGAAGTTGGGCGTTAGAAATTTCTATTTTTGAATAGTCGATTATCGACTCGGTTTTATACAATTGAACAAATCTATTAAATTCTGTTGTCATGCGTTCGTCATGATCATCGCGTTCTTGATCATTGTCGGAGTCGTTGGAGTTATCGTGACTAGTACCTGGATCGGGTTGTTTTGGGTCGGTTTCGTTATTTGCGAAAATTTTTATCTTTGAAAGAAAGTCGGTGCATTGTTTGAAGTGATTAATTTTGATACGGGAAAGAGCGTCTGCGTTCAAGTTTACCTTGCCGGGCTTGTATTCGATTTTATAGTTATACTCCTCTAGTTTGAGGCGCCATCTGGCTAGACGACTGCCAGGGTCTTTGATCGAAAAGAGCCAAGTAAGCGGACGGTGATCACACAGGAGTGTAAACTTTCTCCCAAAAAGATACGGTCTGTAGTGCTTGACCGCCCAAACAATGGCTAGCAGTTCCCGTTCGATAGTGGAATATCGAGTTTCTGCACCGCAGAGTGTACGGGAAGCATATGCTATAGGAAGATCTTTTCCTACGGGGCCTTGTGAGAGAACCGCTCCAATTGCAAAAGCACTAGCATCAGTAGTGAGCAGGAATGGTTCTTCGAAATTTGGGTAGATCAAGATAGGGTCAGATACAAGGGCTTGCTTCAGTTCGTTGAAGGAAGACTTGCAATCTGCGTCGAAGATGAATTTGACGTCTTTCTGCAGGAGTTTCGTTAGGGGCTTTGAGATCTTGGCGAAATTGGGAATAAAACGTCGGTAATAACCGGCGAGACCAAGAAAAGATTTAACATCTTTAGGAGTTTGGGGTTGAGGAAAATTCTGGATGCATTCAACCTTTGAAGGGTTTGGTTTTACTCCTTCTTGGGTGATCAGATGACCTAGGTAAGCAACTTCCTTGCGGAGAAACTCACACTTGTCAGGTTGAATTTTCAAGTTTGACTGTCTAAGGCGCTTAAAGACTTCTGTCAAACGGGACATATGCTCATGGATGGTTGGTGAATAAACGATAATGTCATCCATGTAAACAAGGCAACGTTCATTCTGGATGCCCAGAAGAATGTTGTCCATGACCCTCTGAAAAGTAGAAGGTGCATTTTTTAAACCAAATGGCATTCGAACGAATTCGTAATGGCCATTGTCAACAGAGAAACCGGTCTTGGGAATGTCTTCCTCAAGGATTTCCAACTGGTGAAACCCGGAAGCGAGATCCAGTGTCGAAAAGTATTGACACTTACCAAGTTGATCGAGGAGATCAGAAATGTTGGGCAGAGGATATTTATCGTCTACAGTTAGTTCGTTTAACTTCCTATAGTCGATAACAACTCGCCACTTTTGCTTACCAGAAGCATCGAGTTTCTTAGGGACGACCCATACGGGGGAGGACCAAGGAGAAGAAGAGTGTCTGATAATGCCTTGATCAAGCATTTTGGAAATTTGGGTTTTGACTTCCTCCTTATGGACTTGAGGATATCTGTAAGATTTTGTGTAAACGGGCTTGGCATTATTGGTGTCAATTGAATGTTTTACTGCGTTGGTAAAAGACAAAACATCGCCTTCAAGATAGAAAATATCTTCGAATTCTAAACAGAGGTTCGTGATAAGTTCTCGCTCTTCGTCATTAAGGTGTTCTGTACGAATTTGTTCCCTGATAGTTAAGTTTCTGTCCAAGTTTATAGGTTCAGAGTAATCGTGTGTATTCATGTTTAAAAGGGGGTGTGTTTGGTCAAGGGGTTCTAAGTGAAGATCGGAAAAATTAACAGTTTTAGGCATCGCGTTCGCGTTTATTATTGAGGTCAGAAATTCTCCCTTTGAATCAACGCGTACAACTGCGTTGGGAAGTCGTACTTTGTCAATTACTTGTGTTGGTAAAATTGCGTCAGTATTAAAAAGGTCGCACTTGAGTTTGAAAATTTGTTCGGTTCTTGCTGGAATAGTTATTTGATTGTTATAAGTACAATTTGGTATTTTAGTTTTGGGAATGTCTGTCGGTTGTGTTTTAGGTTGATCGTGATCGGGGACTTTATGTAGAGGAATAGTTTTGAAGTTCGTTATTAACTGTTTTGATTTTAAGTCAACAATACATTCGTAATGCTCAAGAAAATCAAGACCTAATATTCCATCAAACTCAATATCTAGATTGTAGATAAAAACCTTATGAGGGTTACCTATGGCAAATGGAATAAGAGTTGATTCAGAAATAGGGATTTTCTCGTGCGTAATACCTTGGATTGTCACTTTTTCGGGAAATCTTTGACGGAAATTCTTAACGGTGTGTTCTTTGAAAATGGAGATACCAGCTCCGGTATCGATGAGAAGTTTAAATTTTTCGGAAGCATCGTGAATGTAATAAAGATTTTTTGAGTTTACCGTTAAGAGAGGACTTAGAGAAATGCTTGTTCCGGGAAATTCACATTTGGGTTGAAATCTTCCAGATTCAAATTCTGGATTTGGGTTTGGACTTCGGAAATGGTAGTCGTTGAATCCGGGGGTTGATCTAGGCTCGGGAGAGCTAGAAAATCCTGGTATTCGTTGGTATTGAAAGGTTCAATGGGGGTATCGTCTGGTATTTCTTCGAATTCGGGGTTTACATAATTTTGACTGATATCGTCAAAATAGTGTTGGTTATTATCAGTATAATAACCGTAATCGCTTTCAGGATGTTGAGAATATTCACCATTTTGATGGTGGTTAAAATGATGTGTCCTTTCTGGACGATAGTGAGGGTTGGTCTGTATTACAGACGGTCGGAATTGATTTGGTTTAAACGGGGGTCTTTGGAAATTTGTCGGTCGAAATGGTGGACCTTGATGGTTGGGATTATTTGTGGTTGGATTTGGCCTCGAAAATTGATTTGGCCCTACGAAATTTGGTCGGAAGTTTTGAGTTGAGGACTGAGAGTTATTTTGGTATCTTAAACGACAGTCTGTGGATATGTGCCTAATCGTCCACAATTTAAACATTTGGGTGGCTGACTTGGTTTCCTAGCCGGAAATGAGGGCTTAGGAGGGGCAGATTTGTTTATCTTCTGTTCCTCGAAGTAAGACAACTGAAGCTCTCTTCTTATGCGAGAATGTGCCTCCAGAAGGTCTTTGGGATTGCTGGCACGAATTATTTGGCCTAGACGTGGTTCTAATCCTGTAAGGAGAGTGTTTAGAACCATGGTATCAACAAGTGAAGTCTGAGCATCTTTTTGCTCATTGCTTAGATTTCCTGATTTTTGAATACATGAGTGCATTTTCGCACTCAAGACCTGAAGTCTGTTGTAAAATGTCAGGGGAGACTCATTGGCTAGTTGTTTTAGCCGTTGGAGATCGTGAATTAATGAAGAGAGATCACGAGAATCTCCGAAGTGTAGCGTGAGAAGCTGTTTAATCTCAAGGTACGACGCAGGGTTTCTAGAGTTTATTAACTGCGCCGCTTTGCCTCTTAATTTATTTTTAATGTGGATCACTAATAGGTATTTTTGATCCGCGGTAGACATGTTGTAAGCACAGTTACAAGCATGTATGAAGGTGGCCAAGGAGATTTGGTCTCCCTCAAATTCGGGAATGATTGAAAATATTTCCGATAACCGGTATTTTTCGGTTTCATCGGAAACAACGTTGTTTGTTGCTTGTGCCATTGTGATTTGTTAGATTTAAAATATGTACACAAGTTGAAAGAAAAACAATAAAACAAACGAGGGAAAAAATAAAAATTATTAATAGAGTGTATGTAAATTGGGAATAAACGATATTTTGGATAATAGAACAGTAAAGAATGAAGTAATAAAATAAATATGTAAACGTAAATCAAAATATCAAATAAATGTTTCAATTCGAATAATCAAATAATAAATCAATTCAAATAGTGTATCAATATTATCAAATAAATAAAATAATCAATTAAATAAAAATCAAATTATCTAATATATCAATCAAATTAATCAAGTAAATTATTAAAATCTTAAACGCTAGACGATTCACTACTACTCACATCAACAGGAACATTGGAAGATCCGTGTTCTCCTTGTTATCGCAGTTGGGACTTCTTCCAGGTTCTTTGCTCCGTTGAGGGATAGGAATCCGCCGCTACCAGTTAGAAGTAAGCTCGTGTTCTAGTAACGTTGACGGATCCTACTGACTGCGCCAATTTGTTATATCACACTTTCAAAATTACTCTTTTTAAAAAAGATTTTATTTATAGTTGCACAATACTTTTAATAAAAATAATAACTTGAAAATAACAATGAAAATAATAAAACTTTATATGATAATTAAAAAGACAAAATGAGTGTTAAACTAAACTAGACAGAACTGTAAGTAATAATGAATACAGTTGGAAGAGAAATTCTACAATATATAAGTTTAAAGATGCTGAATAGGCATAGTTGACACGGCGTTTCTCACGGATGTCGGCGGCGCCGTAATCTGACACCACACGTGTCGCTTAGTCAGCTGGGAAAGTTGAATTGTCGTTGCGATATAAGTCCGTGCTAAGTTCATAGTATAAACTTATATAACATATATATTGTTTCTAGTTAGGGAACCTTCATCAGTTGCGCTTCCCACAATTGAATGTCCTCTCGAACACTTCTTTATGCATTTTATAGATTTCGTTAATTCTGAAGACGCGAGATGTAAAGACCGACATCTAGGATTTTCGGGGAAACTAGCACATAGAGGTAACAACAATTACATGGAACGGCTCCAGATTTGGAACCTCTATGTGCTAGTTTCCCCGGAAATCCTAGATGTCGGTCTTTACATCTCGCGTCTTCAAACACAATATCTAGCCTCGAATTCAACTACATACAAATTAAAATATGAATAATTTTCTAATACAGTTTAATTTTTAAAATTTTTGGGAAACCGTTTCCATTTTATTATACTGCAACTTTTATTTATTCTATGAAAATTTCATGGAACTCTCATATTTTCACCATTATATCTCGATCTGGCTGAAATGATTTTATAATGAAACTCTAACCCCGCATAAAGGTAAAGATTAATTTTTGATAAACTCCCAAGAGCTCTCCACTTTACTCATTAAAAGCTTCGGATCTAATATTCAAAATTGAATATTCCGTAAGGCAGTTAAGCTGCGAGTTATCTGCCATGCCTGGACAACCAGTACGTTGATACCTTTATATTAAAAAATACTTTGCATTGATCTCGACTGTACGAAGATAGACATATGTGTTTTCAGGTCCTCTGTTACTATGGATTATTCAATTAAGTGTGTGTAATCTGTGGCTTATTCGATAGATACAATTTGTCCAAGATGATAATTCAAAACAGTTGAGTTTGAAAAATATGTTTAATTTATGTAATTTGATGGAAAAACCTGCAAATCTTACTAAATCAAGTAAAAGCAACCTCGCCATACAAAGAAAAAAATTGTCTGAATCAGCATTTTTGACATTTTTGCTCGCTAATCATAAATCTACGGTCAGAATTGCTCCGATGCACTTAGGTCGTATGTAAAGTATGGCTCGCAAATAAAATTCTCGATTTTCTGATGATTTTTCAGTGTTTTGCTGCAGATCAAAGGGTCAGGCAGTTATTATGACCGTGGATTCAGGTTCAGCAAGAAAAATAATTAATAGTATATGTTTTAGCTTTTAATTTAATCCTTAACTGGTGTTAGAGTCAATGGTCTTTTAGCCTAAATATATGAATCAGACAACTTTGCTCTGAATATGACGGTGTAATTTAATTCTTGACTACTATTAGGGTCAAGGATCTTTTAGCATAAATATATGTCAACTGTTTTTAACTATCTCCAAACAAAGGATGAGGCAGACTGTTGATTCGTGATGAACATGAAAAAAATTCTTTATACTATATGTTATTTCTCTGGATCAGACAACTTTGTTCTGAATGTGACGGTGTAATTTAATCCTTAACTGGTGTTAGAGTCAAGAATCTTTTAGCACAAATATATGTCAACTGTTTTTAACTACCTCCAAACAAAGGATGAGGCAGACTGTTGATTCGTGATCAGCATAAAAAAATACTTTTTAGTATATGTTATTACTTTTATGTTTTTTGGGCACTAACACCACAATAGAAATAAAACTACCTATATTGCAGGAATACCAAACGTTTCAAAGTCTATTCTGACTTCGTTGTCAATGGCTTTATATTTATTGATGTAGATTGCAAAATGAAAATTGGATTTATTAAAAAAAACATAAAAGTAATCAAGAATATGCCACAAACAACGTTTAGAAGACAAGCATATGTTATGTCTCTGGATCAGACAACTTTTTTCTAAATGTGGGGGTGTAATTTAAATGGTATTAGAGTCAAACATTTTTTTGGCGCACATAGATGTAAACTATTTTTAACTATCTTCAAAGAAATAACGCAGACCGTGGAATCATAACCAGCAAGAAAAATACATGATATATCTCCGGACAGACAACTTTTTTAATGTGGCGGTGTGATTTAATTCTTAACTGGTTTTATAGTCAGATTTTTCAGAACAAATAGATGGAAACCGTTTTTAACTACCTCCAAAGAAAGGATCTACATATTGATGTACACATTGCAGTAATTAATTTAAACTGTATTCTATTAAAATAATTCATATTTTTTTCAATGACTTAAAACATACCTTTCTTAGAACTAGACGTAATTTGATAATAACATGTGTTGCTATCACATCCACTAAATGCTTAATGAAGAAAATGCCTGTGTTATTCCAACCCTAGGATGAAATTAATTGAAAATATGATTAAACAAAACGAAAATAAATGGTAATGAACTAACTGACTTCCCAAATGATGCAATTTCTGAATTCTTCCGTATATACATTTAATGGGTCTACTTAAGGAACCATATGGAAAACGTTAATGTTAACATAAAGGTTTTTCTTTGTTAAATGATGTGCTTTGTCTGAGATCTAAAATGAGATCATCACATGTTGGTTCAGGTCTTTGATCAATATATTATTCTTAGCTGGTTACAGATACAAAAGCAGTTTGAATTTTGTCAACCAATGAGTTATTAGAAAAAAGTTTTTTTGAACATTTTAAGATAGACACATGCCGATTTTTGGGAGGTACGAACCAACAAAAAATATATTTATTTATTTAATTTGAAGTAGATAATCCAGAAAAGAAATGTAGTTCATATAATTTTAAAATTAATCAATACGAAAATAAACTGTCAATAGTGTTACAATGTTTAATTTTTACGCCACTAAAAAACATTCTCGAAATCTGCCGGAATATTGTTCATATATCAAAAACTACCTCTCCGAAATAAACAATTGCCCCAAAAAACACAATTGAAGATAAAAAATTACCGAAAATTTCAGATAAGTGCGTCCAGCACAGAGACCGACTGTTACTGGAACATTTGTAATAATGTGACAGACTATAAAGCGGGTTTACCGCAAGGCAACAGAAGTGGAATTTCGAAGTGATGACCATTCGTCCTTAAATGTGAAATATCACCTATAATTATTTGGTTTGGTTCTACCTAGTGTATTAACATACAACCCCCCCTCCCAAAAGTCAAAACCTACCTTTTATTGTGAAATATGAGAAAATTTCTTTCATTAGTATGTACTTTACATGGAAGTTTTATTTTCTATTTACTCGATTAAAATCAATGTATTGTTTTTTATCCAAATTGTCCATAAATGGACTCACTAATTTCTCTTTTGGTGAATTTATAGATGGCGTTGTATGCAGCACAGATTAGAACCAAGTCATCACACTTGTGTAACATATTCTATAGTTCCTGTTATAATTTCTTATTATGTACAATAATACCTTTTTTATTATACATACGAAATATTTAATACGAATACAAATATCATTTTTCTTTTACTGTTTGACATTCATCGCATCGAAAGTTCAAAGTGCACGACGCATTATCCCCCCTTTACATTGTGGTGAAACTCAAACTTCAAATTTGATTTAATGATGTTGGCGAAATCGTCAGTACAAGTTCTGATTACAATCCGGAAAACACAATTACTCTATAATCTGGTCTGGAACTCTGACGTTGATCCAGCTGCTGTTGAAGGTTCAATAACCTGCCATCGTATTTGTGATTATATGTTGTTTGGCGAGTGTCGGGACAAATTTCCCTTTCAGGGGTCTGTTCTATGAATTTGATGGGTTCGGTAAATATTCCAAATTGAGATTACAAGTTGGCGCTGAATTATTCATTAATGTAAAGAATTCATAATTTATTCAGTGATCGAGACCCAACAAATTTAAGTCAATAAGCTTTTTGGGTGATATATTTAGTGAAGAAATACCGTTAACAAAGTATCTAAAACACCAAAATAAAATCAACACAAACTTTATATCTCAACCTAAACTTACCATTATCGAATCATCATCATTAAGAGTGATAGTTTTTGTTATTTGATGGAATTTGACCTTTATACTGCCATTTAACATTGCAGTTTTCTTTGGACCAGACCATCGTTGAAATGTCCATCAAGCCTTGAACATACACACACTTGCATTTTTTTCCAACTTTTCATCGCTCTTTCCAACATTTGTTGTGATATCTCTGCGGTGGCCTGTCGATTGTTCTTCTGCAATTATCCCAACGTTTCTGTTCCCCCAAGGACTACTCGCGTCTCAAGCGATCGCAGAGTCGCCATCAACTCGAATTCTAGTGCCAGCAAAAAAGGATTTGTATTCTGTTTTGGAGCAATCGAGCCTTTCTGTTTAGTCTCCAGTCTCCACCGCGGAGTTTCTCCGTTACAGCTTTTAATCCCACACCCGAAGATTACAGGCGCTCGGTATAGCGCATATTTGGACAGGAGATCCCAATCAACCCAAAGTCTATGCACCCTATGTATGGACGATGTTACCAGTCCATGAGCGGACCCAGAGCACCATTCAGCGGTCGGGGATGTATTTATAGGTGTCCAGGCGTGGATGGGAATAGGATTAGCCTCGGTTCTTAGACAGATACTCTCCCTTTCCAGAACAGTGAAAAAACTTCATTGATATAAAAAATCGCTCAAGTTGAGATGCTCCTATCACTAAACTTATTCCTTAGGAGAAACATCAGCTATATACGAGGGCTGCCTTTTATATTTCGGGTTTATATTAATCATCGAAAATCGCTTTATTGTTTTTCAAAATATAAAATGAAGATCTATACACTTTTACATGCGTTTGAACCAATTGTCGAAGCACTTTTTCCACTCTGATTGAGGTATCTCGAGAACATGCATTCTGTTCCCAGCAACCGCTTCTTTAGGTGTCGAAAAACGTTGGTGACAAGTCAAGGCGATACGGCGGATATTTTGAGTGGTCAAAAATGCAGTGTTTTGAGCCGATGTGAGAGAGCTCGCATTGTCGTGGTGAAAAGTGATCCGTCTTCGGGGGTTGGTTTTCCTCATTTCTTGGAAGACAATTGGCAAACAAATGGTTGTGTACTACTCAGAATTGACTGCTCTGCGTTGTTCTAGTGGTACGGTTGCGACATGTCCAGTTCTTCCGAAAAAACAGACGATCATTTGCTTTTGTTGGATTCGACTCATCTTGAAACACCCATACAGTCTACTGCTGTTTACTTTCGGGCTCATACGCGTAAATCCACGATTCATCACCTGTCACTATGTCATAAACGTGTTTTGAAGCATCTCGGTCGTATTTTTTGAGCTTTTCGACCAATCGACACGAGCCTTTTTTTGAACGATTGACAAATTGTATGGGATCCAACGCGAACAATTTTTTTTGACATTCAAATGTTTATGCAATATTGAATGTATGCTGGTCCCACTAATGTGTAAAGTTGACTCAATCTCACGATTGGTCACATGACGATCTTGCAATATCAGTTCGCGCACAGTATCAATGGTTTCCGGAACAACAACTGTTTTTGGACGACTTTCACGAAATTCGTCTTGGAGTGAACTACGACCTCTATTGAATTCACCATACCATCGATAAACAGTGGTCCTTGATGGAGTTTCATCGCCAAAAATTAAATTAAGTTCATCCATGCACTCTTGCTGACTTAATCCCCGTCAAAAGTTGTAAAAAATAATCGCACGAAAATGTTCACGATTTAATTCCATTTTTTGGCTGAGATGAATCCCTTAAGTTACTGTAAACAACACATAGCGCTCGCTTGTCAAAACGTTCTGAGTACGTATAACCTCAAAAATGTCAAACTTTACGATAAAGCTGTCAGTTGTCAGATTGCAACACTAGACCCAATCCCGAAATATAAAAGGCAGGCCTCGTAGTACTTGGTGCTACCATGCTGGAATCAAACGTTTTCAATATCTATATTATCAAATTCTGGCCATAGAAATTAACGTAACATGTTTATGGAGCGGTTGCCATTTGATAATAGTTCTTCTGTCATCATCTTAAAAGAAATTAATCTCCGAGCCCGACACTCCACTCACCTTACCAAATTGAGTTTTTCTGAATACAAAACCCTCCAATAACCATAATAATGGACAGAGAAGATGGGTTTTCCACTAAAATTCGAATCAGGTTCCAACGAATTCACGCCGTAATCTGTGATCGTTTCAACTCTTGAGTTAATACAACTTTGTACGGATTTTGGGCAAAATGTCTCAAATAAGCACAAAGATTGATCGTCGTGAAACTGGCCAATGGCTCTTCCACAATACTGACCGCTACTACTGCGATATTTGTGTTACATTGTCTTCTTGGGGTCTTCTAGTCACGTAGAGTGAAATCCCCTTAAACTTCCAGTTGCAATGAAGCATATAGCCTGCCTAGAAAAATGGCGCGGCGACTCAAATCTCTGGTGAATAGATATTGAACTCTCACAACTGAACTGTCATTTTTTAATTTTTTTAACAGCAGGTTTATTTTTTTACAGATTGTGTTGTGTTCTATCTCCTGTATCTGCCGTGGGCAATTATTTGGTAGGCATCAACTCTTCTACGCCTTGTAACCAGATTTTCCAAGGCCTTTCTCTTTTACGTTCTCCCGGTGGAGTCCACTACTAAATCTTTTTAAGTAATCTACTTTGAGTCTCTAGGTCCAAATGCTCATACCATGTCAACTTGTTCCTTTCCAACCTGTCTGTTATGTCCGTATATTGGTCAACATTCAATTTTTGCTTATCTCATTAGGAACATATTGGAGTCAAGATATCCTGCAACTCCATCTAAAACCATCCATTTCTAAGGCTTATAGTCTCATGCTATATCAGTTTGAGATATCCCATGTTTCAGATCCATATACTCGTAGTGTAATACTTTCATAGTTTGGTATATTCTCAGTTTTGTGCAATTCCTTATTCCCTTTGACCATCATATGCCGTTTAGTTGTTGTATTGCTTTACGGCCCTGATATATTCTATTTGTATTCTGGTAAAATGTCTGCATCTAGCTGGTAGAGTTCAAGATTTTCTACTTCGTAATTTGGACAGAATTTTACATTATTGTTTTTAGTTAAGTGTTATATATACATTTTTTAACAGAATAACTTTTTAATTTTGTTAAAGGTAAGTTAAGTTTTTTGATAACAGTAGCAATTTGTTGCTCGCTGGATCCGTAGGGTTCGATGGTCATTTAGTTCTTTTTATTTTATATCTTTGGCCCGCACCCAAAACTTACCAGTGAACAAATTCGCTACTCAAAATCTCTAGCGAATATTGGACAAGGATCTTCATTGTAGGTTCCAGAGAATGCCCGAGGTTACCAATTTTAAACGACCGAGCCATCTTCAGGTACACATTTGGAAAGCTATTTTATCTCGTGGCTTAGATGTCATAACAGTTCCTGTCTATGTTTTTTAGTGCGCTGTGTGTTCTTGAGATGATTCTGTTAGAATTTCAGAGTTGCCTAACATTGAGTGATGTTGTTTTGGTATAGAACTTTAGAATAAATACCTGAAAATTTTGTTAGTCTCCATTACCTTATTATAATATGTATTTATTCAATTCATTCATAGAAACGAATGGAAACAGTTTTGTGTTTCGTCATAAAGAGCATGTGACCCATATTTACAGATCAGCAATTGGTCGACAAGGAACCCGAATTGTCCTATTTAATATTCACAAACAAAAATCAATAAACAAACTAAAATAGTGTGCCGTCAGAAACCAATTTCCATATGGCCCCTGCAGTGACATCAAAAAAGCCTAAATGGATTCCGACATTTACTTTGCGTTTGCAAAATGGATTAATAGAAATTAATTTACTACGTCAGTATCGCAAAGCTAATTACGCGTCTCTACGTTTCGGCTTTGATCCGCAACTAATTATAATTAATTGTTGTAGCCCTTAGCGTTTCATCTAGCGTTTAATTGCCAATAAAGGGTAGAGCGATCTTGGCACTAGTGACTTTGGCATTATGTATAAACGCGCCCGGAAAATTATGTACAAAGACAAATCAGATAATGTCTAGAGCTATATGGAATCAAACAGTTTGTGTGGAAAATGGTAGTAACCTTTCTGCATTTGCATTTTTAGCTATATATATTTAAAAATTGGATAAACTTATATTACTTATAACAAACACCAAAAAAACTAATTTACTCCATGCCATGAAGATAACAACTTGGGTGTTGATGCTTTGTTGAGTGTAAAAAATAAGTATTTCATATTTAGGTACCAAACTTTGTGTTTATATAGCTGTGTAATTTTTGTTTTCCCTGTAGGTTTTAAATAGTTCTCCTAATTTTCTTCAACCCACCTTTTAGTTCTAAGATGACAGGGTTTATTTTGAGAATTTATTTTTATCTAATTTTAGCCACATGATTAATGGATCTTTGGTTATAGTTAGAGTTCTTTTTATAATCTTGGAATAGAGTACAGGATTCTCTGTTAGTTGTACTTTAGAAAAGGTCTTTCTTTTTTCTCCATTGACACTCCTAAATTATTTATACGTTATTCAATATCGTGTCTTTCAAGTGTATACAATATCGTTATTTACTTGCTTTGACCTGTACCAAACTGAAATGTGGTGTCAGCCATGCACAGTGCAATTTGAATCTTGCTTATAAGAGGTGATATAAATATATCTACCAAGTTTTTATTGCTATTAAGACAGTAAGTGCCACATATTGTACCCAAACATAAACTTATTATTATTCTCTAAAATTTTTCCCGGACAAGGAAGGAATCAAAAGCTCTTAGTAAGTGCACTTTCTGGGACCCCCCTGGATATCTGAAGTTGACCTTCGATTTCACCTTGAAGGTCTTTTGCCAGTTGTCTTCAAAAGGAAACCCCAAGTTTTGACCCCGGAAATGAAAAGAGCGGGCAATATTATCTTTAGATATCACCCCGCCATTTTTGACCTTGAGAGACCTCTTAAGGACAAAAGAGCGGAAAGGCTCATTGAGAATGCTTTTTTCGTTGAAATGATTAGTATGAAAGTAGCATGTTTTTTCCCGCTATTCTATGGTGCCCATTGATTTTACCCGTGAGACTGAAGGTAATTTAAAGGTCGATTTTAAAACTTCAAATTGAAACTTGCTACTTTTGACCTCGGAGATGAACAGAACAAGAAGTTTTACCTTTTGATATGACCTTGAGTGACCCCATTTTTGACGTGGATCCAACTAAATACCCCTCCATTTTTGACCTTGAAATACCTCTTAAAGACAAAAGAGCGGAAAGGCTCATTGAGAGTGCTTTTTTCATTGAAATGGTTAGTATGAAAGTAGCATGATTTTTCCCCGCTATACGGTGTGGTCCCATTAATTTTACCCGTGAGACTGAAGATAATTTAAAGGTCGATTTTAAAACTTCCAATTGAAACTTGCTATTTTTGAGCTCGGAAATGAGCAAAACAAGAAGTTTTACCTTTTAATATGACCTTGAGTGACCTGCTTTTTGACGTTGATCCAACTAAACACTAAATCAGACTACCACACGGCTCTGAAAAACCATTTCTGAGGTCAAAAGTGAGGGTTTCCATTTAAAGTCGACCTTCAAATAACCTTCAAAGTCGAATCCAAGGTCATCATCCGATAGCCCGGAGAAAATCTTAACCATCTCTCTAAATAATACACGCCCGTACAGTTTTCGTACCCTACCAGTATGTTTGCCATATATATATAAAGGTGTGATATATATATATATATATATATATATATATATATATATATATATATATATATATATATATATGAACTAAGCTAGGTTGGGTGAGAACCGCGTCTGAATTTATTGAATACTCGACGTTTCGACTCCTGCTTTGGAGCCATTATCAAGAGACAAAAGTGAAAAAGAGTTTCAGAGTCTAGATCGAACTCGGGGCCTCAATCTGCCTACTCTCCAAGAGTCACTAGGTAAACTGAACTGAATTTGAGTCTGCTCTGCTTCTTTTATTTATAGTTAGCGCTGGGGTAGAAGAAGATGTCACGTGATGAGGCTGTGTTGTGATTGGTTGGGTATTGGTGGGCGTGTCTGCTTTGTTTAATCTGGCAATTACGGAGGTCCAAGCTGTCATCGCGTCTATTTAGACAGAGAGGTCTTTTCTCTATTTCGATGGCTTCGCGAATAGTGGATGCCCTAAGAGAATTGAGAGATATGATAGTCCTACTGTCCTCGAAGTTGATAGAGTGTCCTGTTTGGATATGGTGATGCGCGAGAGCTGAAGTCGGATCTTTTTTTACGAACTGACAGAGAGTGTTCATATACTCGATGGTTAACGCGCCTGTTGGTACGACCGATGTAGCTTTGTGGGCAATCGCGACATGAGATTTCGTAAACTCCTCGATCCTCGTTAGGTACTTTGTCTTTGGGGTTACCGGTTAAGTTGCCTATAGTTTGAGTGTGTTGAAGATAGTCTTTATTTGATGTCTTTGTAAAATCCGTGCTATTTTGTCAGTGACTCCTCGAATGTATGGAAGTACGGCTTTTTGATGTTGTTGTTCTGTTTCTGACGGGGTATATATATATATATATTATATATATATATATATATATAAAGGTGTGATTTATTATTAAATATGTAGGTCCTGTGAATTGTATAATTAGCACTTTTGAATTTGAAAATTATCCTAATACCTATTCACACATATAGTTAGAATTATTTTGATTAAAGTGTTTATTGGGAACTAACCTTCCAAGTAATTTGTATAAAATCGATTGAATGGAAAATAGTTTTTTTAACATTTTCGATAATGGAATTAAGATGAAATTTTGTGGTTAAAACATTTAGGAAAACCATGTAATGAAATTCGTACGAACAAATCCCACGACTGTAACTTCCTGCCGCATAAAATGTTTACATACACTACCTAATACCGTACTGAGAGAGTTTAAATCGCAACTTCCCCAAAACATGGAGGACCTTTGTGATAATAATCTGCTTTAATTAAATCTTAAAACTTTCGAGTGAGTAATTCCTCACTGGTGTGTATGGTACATCGAGTTGATGCTTGTCTTCGCAATTTACTTGCTTTGGCAATTAGTTGAGTTTAATTAGAAGGTTTACTGTCAAAGCTAAATTTAAATGGATTGACAAATTGATGGATACCATCTCAGGCTGTATTTTTGTGATTGGGTGTTCAGATTTCGCAAATATTTATCCTCAATCGTTGAAGGCTTTCTTTGATGATGCGAAACTGCACTTACCCGAGTGATTAAATGTTTTAAGAGATTTTTATTGAATGAATAAAGATTTTTGGTAGAATATATTCTCGATAGGATCGAGGAATCGTAAAATTTGCCTCTTATAAAAATAACCAAATTATTTATTGCAAATTTTGTCGAACCTTTTATGTTATAAATAAAAACAATGTTTGATGTCAATAAGTTCAATACAAGAAGCGCCCTCACCAGACTTTTAATGCTTGTGTACGAAGTATTGTCCAACACGCGGCAATTGTTTCAATTTTTCATTTATGAAGGTTACAAAAAAAAAACAAAGAGAAAATGGCCAGTTTTTTGTTAAAGATTTTTATATCATAAGAAATAATGACGAATATTTAATAATATAAAGTGTATTCTATCTCAAACGAGCCACCTTGAATATCTTGGTTATTTTCAAAACTATTGCAAAAAGAAAAAACAGGTCGGTTTTTGTTTCGAAGGGGAAATTTTTTCAGGTGAATTAGCGCTTGCGCGCATTCAACATAAACAGGCCAATTCAATGACCTTGAGATTTGAG
This sequence comes from Octodonta nipae, assembly GCA_034190945.1. Classification (NCBI taxonomy): domain Eukaryota; kingdom Metazoa; phylum Arthropoda; class Insecta; order Coleoptera; family Chrysomelidae; genus Octodonta; species Octodonta nipae. The sequence continues at coordinate 137,133,338 of CM067219.1, read as the reverse complement.
ATAGGGAAAATAGGTGTTGTCGTATATCATTTGAAAGCCCTTTTTACCGACTATACCGTCATAATAAAAAAAATTATTGCAATTCCTGTTCATGTAACAGAAAACCTAACGGGCCTAGTAGTAAAACCGGATTATTGAATTATAAGTTTTTACTGCATGGGAAAGTATTAAAAAGGAGTTCTTTTACGCTCTAAAACCATCCTGTTTCACTGCCGCACCCAGTAATAACTCACAATACAAGAAAAACATTAAATGTAAACATTCATTTATTTTAAATAATTTTTTGCTGATATTTACAGCAAGTTTGTTTATCTATTCTTTCCTTTATTCGATCATTTGAAGCATTGTACATTTATCTGTCAAGTTATTACTTTACTGATTTGTTGAAAATTTAAACGATAATTATGGTATACACATTGCAAGAACGTGTTGAGCTGGTAAGTCTGTATTACCAAAATCAAAATTGTGCTCGATCTGCTGCAAGGGCTTTTAACCAAAACCATCCCGAACGTAACGTTCGTCATAAATACGTATTGGAGTTGATTTTAAAATTTGTTGAGACGGGCTCAGTAATGAATAAAAAAAGAGGCCCCATTGGAATTGTAAATGATGAAGGGGTAGCTGTGGCTACATTGGGCCATGTTCAACTTAGACCAGACACGCAGTCTGTCCAGCAAATCTCTGCAGCTTCCGGTATTAGCAAAACTAACCTTTTTGAGAATTTTGCAAATTTCATCCATACAAAATTAAATTACTTCATGAATTGAATGAGGATGATTGGGATCGAAGGCAAGAGTTTTGCGAAATTATGACTCAGCGAATTATCGAATTTCTTGTACAATGTTTGCTTTTCGGATGAGTGCACTATTTCACTTCATGGGGAGGTTAACCGACATAACTGTAGATTTTGGAGCGATACAAATCCTCATTTATTTCAAGAAGCTTATATTCAATTAATGCATTGATAATAGCAAAATTAGAAAATTATCCTCTACTACATGAAGAGCAATTGCATTTCCAACAAGATGGAGCTCATCCTTACAACGCCGCACCAGTTCGTCAATGCCTCCATTTGGAATACCCTGGTCGCTGGATTGGAAGAAGAGCTCCTATAGAATGGCCTGCCCGATCACCTGATCTGAACCCTTTGAATTTTTATGACTCAGCCTGAGAATTTGGACGAACTACGCCAACGAATAATAGTAGTGTCGTCAGATAACAGGGACGATGCTGAACCATGTCAGAGACGGTTTTCAGTCAAGGTTGTACTATTGTATGGAAATCAATGGAAAACACCTTTTTTATCAATTAATATTGTAGTCTTTTTTTGCATATTTTTAAGGTACTAAAAAACTGACTGTTAGATCCAAAATCGATATTAAGTAATATTAAAATGCCAAGAGTACTACAGGTCGAGTTATTGGTTTACGGGAGGCGAGTTTTTCATTTCGAGAAATCGCTAACGCACAAGCAGAAATACAACTACTGTTAGATGTTGTCAAGCGTGGTTTGATCATTACCCAAAATAGGAGAAATTTGGCTGATTAGTGGTTAGGAGAACAAGGCCATGTTGTAAGTGTCCGAACTGTTATCGCCGTATAAGGTCTTTTAGACTGCAGCATTATCGACCCCATCTTGTGCTACCTCTGATCGCTCAGCATCGACGGCAACGACTATAGTGGTGCAGAGAACAATATTGGAATGGCATCAGGTCGTGTTCTCTGATGAATCTTGATAGGGATAGACGACGTCGATGAGAAAGACGTCAGCCTCAGTTTAATGTTGAGCAACATGTACACCGAACAGTATGCGTTATGGTATGGGGGTGCTAGTGCATAGATAGCCGCGGTGGACAAACGCAATATTATCTTTAGTGGAATATCCTCCCCTAAATCCAATCTGATTATTAACAATAATATTATGTTTGTCAAGAAAACCCAGTAGTCTATTTTAAACAATTCTCTCAAAAATTTAACACCAACGATATAGGGAAATAGTAGCTTCATAATATGACCCACTTTTGTAAACTGGGACATTTTTCAATTATAAAATTGAAATCTGCTTATTTGTTATTTGGAAAAACTGTGGAACCTTTGGTGTGTCACAGATGTATAAACACAAAGTTTTGTACCCTAACACCAAACTTTTATTTTTGTACTCGACGCACGTTTCAACAGCGAAGCTGTCATCATCATGGAGTGCACCAATAAAAGTTTGGTACAAAACTTTGTGTTTATACATATTTGTTGTTTGTTGTATAGGAATGAACTATTAATATATCAGACTCTTATACTAATTTCAAAAATTAGCACATAACATTCAAAGGTTTTTCTAATATCCACTTGAATTGTTGCACATTGTATATAAATAAAACATTTAAAAAAACATAACCGGCTTCTACCTATAACTAAAAAGCGAAAAATAATTATAACAAAATAGAACTCTAGCAAATAAATAACACATTCAATGTTGTTAGGTACCTACCCAGGAAGTAAAAATTGTAAACATTAAAAGATGCTCATTCTGTACAAATTAATTACCTACCAATCTAGTATATTTTTGAAGTCGGTGCCAAGCAACAATCAAGTTTGATAAATTGGTAGATAAGGACGCAATGGAGGATTTTAGATTTGCTTAAAGGAAAAAAAAATACGCAACGAATTGATTAACTCCTCCTTTTTGGAAGTCGGTTAAAAATTATTGATAAAATGCATTAGTCAAAACGGCGCATATATAATCCACGTTAAAAAATGGAGTATTGCTTGTCAAATTTTTAATTAAAATTCGACATATCAATACGAATTTATATACTAATCTCCAAATTGCACGACCGCTTCGTAGCAATCAATCAATATCCGAATGGCTTATCGACTAATTTCCTGAATATTTATTCTGCCGTGACTGGCGGCCGTCGCGGGAATAACAACTATATAGTTTCACAGTTGCCTTTTGTTTACGTTAGTTGAAAAAAAAACGAATATGTGGAAATCAACATTTTGACGCAGTACCTTTGTAAATATATCGGGGCGTTTTTTTTATCGTACTCCTTTCTTTTAACGACCGTGCGGTAGCTGATAAATATCGCAATGTACAAATTATTAGCGTGACCGACTGTTGCGGATGTGTTTCATAAAACATGAGAGATCGTCACGTCAGTGGTCGATGGTCGGCCGCCCCGGTCCCTGAGGAGGTCGTTTGACGACATTCAACAAGTTATAACCAGCTGTGAGCTGTGCGTGGACGTGCGTTACTGTTTAAAAGTAGATGCAATCGATTTCAGTTGTTAAAGAGCTAATGAAAGCTGATTATGATTAAAAAATAAAAACAAGTCGTGTTAACTAGTTTTAATTAGGTAGGAAACCATGCAATTGTAAAGTAGGACTTAATGGGACTGCGTAGTGTTCCTACTACTAATCTCTTCAAAAGTTTAAGAAAAAGTTGTCTACTTATTAGAACTAGCGGTCGCCCAGTGGTCGAAATTTCACCCTAAGTCATTAAAATTATATGCTGAACATTATTGACGTTATTTTGTTTCTATAAAAAATAGAGGCGAGGCGAAATTAGAAAAGTAGGCCAGGCCTTTGCTATCCCTGTTATTTCATTTGGATTACAACTGGTGAAATAGTTCACGAAATTATTTTTTATTTATGTATATTATTTTAGGATTATTTGTACATAAATAGGTCTTATACATTATCACACTTTAATAGTGTCTATGCAACATGTTCGATATAGTTATCGGTGGATTTTTCTCTGTAACCTAAAGTTTCCGTCATTTACACACAAACGATTTCAATAATTGAGATGACAAACAACCCAATGAAAACTCTAATCTTTAATGTCATTTCTATTGCCGACTGATAGATGATTTTTGCAGAACATCTTCAGACTATTGTGAAATTAATATTATGTTAATGACAGAAATATAATCTCAACAAAAAATGACAAATATTATTTTCGACGAAAATTAGTACTACTTGTCCAAAAAATCAGTGCTGAACACTAAATATTTTCCTAGATTAAATGTACCTAACTTAATCTAATGAATGGGTAGGTACATTTTTTATATTCAAACAAATCTTTAAAATGTGAAATGATATTTTTCTTTTAAGTAAAACTTAGTCACCGGGTTTAAAAGTCATATTCAGAAAACATTAATTTTCAGTATGTTTTTTAATATAAAAAATTTCAAATATGTTAAAATTCAGTATATTTCCATTAATGTGAATTAAAACACACTTACCTACCTAATAACCTATGACGATATCTGTTTTTTGTGGAAAATATAAAGAAATACGAACCACGTACTGTTAATTAATATTAGTTAAATGCATCTATTTTTGGACAATTTTTTCTGTTAATTGAAATTGAAACCTTGAAAATACTTTGAAAGCTTTTCTGACTGAATTGAAATTTAAATCAAATTTCCCGCAGGTAGCCATGAATTCAGTGTTGCCAGATCTACCTATTTATCCTGAATTTGTACATAATTTCACGATTTTTTGCAATCTTAGTTAAATTATATAAAAGTTATCTGACAAAAATAATAAGACTCTAAATTATAAGTATAAGGTTAAAATTAATAAGATATTAACAGAAATAAATTGATCAGGTGCAACATAATTCTGATTTTACTTGACAAACCATATTTACAATGCAATGAAAGTTGCAAACTGCAAACTTGCGAGCGCCCAATAAACTGCGAGTATTATGTATTATAATTTTTCGTAGGTTCTATTTCAATAGCATGACTATGTAGGCTACCTTTAGCGAAGGGCTAATACTTTTGTTTTACAGTTAATTTAATTGTCTTTCACATGGAGTCAACCCATCTTATGATTTTCTCTCCAAACAGTCTGGCGGCACTGTTTATCGTTGACAGTATGGTTGTAATAATGTTTTTTTATTATTTTATTATTTAATAAGTGAGCCAATATTATAAATTAATTTTAGCATTCTGCACTGTGGGTCGCCCGTACTACTAAACAAAACAAAAATACAGCAAATCGGTTGAGGGACAGAGGAGAAAATGGTAACCTCAGAATGGTTATCTGGAACATTCCGTGTTTAGAACACACAATAAAAATGTAAATTCCACATGGTATGATCACCCTTCTTTAAAACAAAGTGTGGCCAACACGCTCATTTCCAGATCTCTACGAATCCTAAATGATATTTGTAGAACACTTGAACTAAAACAAATAACTGCCGCTCTACGACCCAGAACAGCCAGAACGAACTGTACTATAACTGCATACTAACCCTACCAGACCCTACGAACGAATCTAAGAAATCCTAAACCAAAAGTTAGGTTAGGAACTCAGTATACCTCAGACAAACGAACAGCCCGATTGCAGGAAACAAAAAGGCTGTTAAAAATAAATAGATGATATCGGCTCCATCAACAAAAATCGGGCCACTAAATCAATTTCACTAGCTACCATCAAACAGAAAACAAGACTACTCCGAGAAGTTATTTAAGCCCAAATAAGTGGACAATTATACAAAAGAGACGAAGCTCTAGTACATGGAAGATAGTTATGAAACCACAAAGTAAAACAACTAGCAAAACACAAAACAAAACTGCCAACAAGTGGCGCAACCGAAACTATAGCCAATCAGCGCCGCTACGACCTTTGATGTAAGCTGATAAATACACAGCCTAAATAAAACATCTTTTGGTTCGCCGTGATAACGCATTGAGAATACCAAGGGAGACCTTGGCGAAACGTCTGCGAGATAACATCAATCATACTAATTATAATTGTTTAATTGTTGTCGGAAACTTATTGATTTCATTTTCTAGTTTCTTGTTTTTTTTTTGATAAATATCACCTTTTTCTCTCCAGTGCGTTGTTATTTACTGAACCAACCAAAAAAAAGAAACTACATGTTATATTTACCACGTCTACCACAATCCGTCCATCCATATAGAAGCCGTACAACTGTTACATTATATTCTTTATTACATGGGTTGCCACTTATGTTCAAAATGCGCCAAAAATTGACACCGCCAAATAATAGTACGAGGGCTGCCTTTTATATTTCGTGATTAGAGAACAAAAACAAATATCCATTATCGAAAATCGCTTTATTGTTTTTCAAAATATTCCCCATGAAGATCTGTACACTTTTGCATGCGTTTGCACCAATTGTCGAAGCACTTTTTCCGCTCTGATTGAGGTATCTCCAAAACATGCATTCTGAACGCAGCAACCGCTTCTTCAGGTGTCGAAATACGTTGACCTATCAGTTTGTTTTTTACGTACGGCAATAAAAAGAAGTCATTCGGTGACAAGTCAGGACTATACGGCGGATGAATCATCAAATCGATGTTTTGAGTGGTCAAAAACGCGGTTGTTTGAGCCGATGTGTGTGAGCTTCCATTGTCGTGGTGAAGAGTGATCCGTCTTCGGGGGTTGGTTTTCCTCATTTCTTAGAAGACAACTGGCAAACAAATGGTTGTGTACCACTCAGAATTGACTGTTCTGCGTTGTTCTAGTGGTACGGTTTCGACATGTCCCGTTTTTCCGAAAAAACAGGCTATCATTTGCTTGGAAGTGCTTCGTGCGCGAACAATTTTTGTTGGATTCGGCTCATCTTGAAACACCCATACAGTCGACTGCTGTTTACTTTCGGGCTCATATGCGTAAATTAACGATTCATCACCTGTCACTATGTCATAAACGTGTTTTGAAGCACCGCGATCGTATGTTTTGAGCTTTTCTTTCGACCAATCGACACGAGCCTTTTTTTGAACGATTGACAAATTGTGTGGGATCCAACGCGAACAAATTTTTTTGACATTCAAATGTTTATGCAATATTGAATGTGTGCTGGTCCCACTAATGTGTAAGGTTGACTCAATCTTACGATAGGTCACATGATGATCTTGCAATATTATTTCGCGCACAGCATCAATGGTTTCCGGAACAACAACTGTTTTTGGACGACCTTCACGAAATTCGTCTTGGAGTGAACTACGACCTCGATTGAATTCACCATACCATCGATAAACAGTGGTCCTTGATGGAGTTTCATCGCCAAAAATTAAAATAAGTTCATCCATGCACTCTTGCTGACTTAATCCACGTCGAAAGTTGTAAAAAATAATCACACGAAAATGTTCACGATTTAATTCCATTTTTTGGCCGAGATGAATCCTTTAAGTTACTGTAAACAACACATAGCGCTCGTGTGTCAAAACGTTCTGAGTACGTATAACCTCAAAAATGTCAAACTTTACGATAGAGCTGTCAGTTGTCAGATTACCACACTAGGGTTGTCCAATCCCGAAATATAAAAGGCAGCCCTCGTAGCTCCTATGCCTTTTCAGACGCTCTTTTCTATCCAGAGCCTTTTCCTTTCCAATAGTCTTAACAAACTTGGCGACGTCGACAAAGTTTCTGCGTTCCGTCAATCTTTCGCGAAGCGAAATCTTAAAAGCTGCACCCCTGATAATAAACTTAGCTGATAACAAAAAAACTCTGTGAGACAAAGACAGATCCTTTCTGCCCGAAGTTTCCTTAATGGACCCCTTAGATAATAACAATTAGAGAGAAGTGATACTGAAACACTTGCATTAATACTACTCTCGGTCCGTAATTCGTGAGACACTTTCATAAAGTGAGCGAACTGGGAGATAAACGATGAAATTTTGTGAAAGCTGCGTGTCCTGCTTCAATGACTATTGTTCTCTATTCAGCATTGTTGATCTGATAATAGAACGTTCTGGATATGATAATGAACGACAATTCGTAGTGGAGTTGAAATTAGTAATTCTGCAGTGTGTACGGGTGGTGTTGTGGGAATCCGTATGTGTTTTGTTATTGTTAACACGACGTTCTATTCAAAATTTAGATTCTCTTTAGATAGAGAATAATAGGGGATGTGACGTTAACGCTCTATATTGTTTTTTATGGCCAATCATGTATTTAAATAACCGAAACGTTTCTGATAACAATAGCTTTTGTTCTGTATTAATTTTGGTATTTCGATAATATGAAATGTGGTGGAAAACACACGAAATAAAATCGAATAAAAGTACAAAGCTCTTACAGGGTTGGTTCAAAGTTATGGCAGGTGTTAATTGTCACAGGTATAATGGGTGTTCCAATATACAGGGTGTCAGTGATCTCTTTGTACTCGGTATAGTATACTCATTGTAAGTAAAAAAAGTATGTGAGCATGAGTGTAAGTTTTAAATCTGTATACAGGTTGTAATATATTGCAGTACAGATATTTTGACAGATGATAGTACTGAAAAAACAAAAAAACATATTGTAAGTACCTAAAACCTATCATAACCGACACACAGAATTGAGAAATTTTAAAAGTAACAAGAATTTGCAATATCATAAAAAAAATTCACCAATTTTGGGTTGTTTTTTATTCCATGTTTAACATTTACACATTCATCTTTCATAAACATAAACAAAAACTTCACAGTTGTTTCCTGAATCATAGTTGTGGCATCTTTACTTATTGTTTATGCACTTGCTGGGAATAACACCACAATTGAGTAAAACCAGTATACAGGGTGTTGGTAAACTGAGTGTAAATATAAGATGTTAGTAAATATACCAGGCGTTATTCTTCAGAGAATAAATTTGTGTTTAAATATACAGGGGAGTATATACACAAGTTAAGATGTAGAATGGAAGTATATAGGGTGTACACATAGAGGATGTTTGTAAGCAAAGTATAGCTATTATAGCAGTGTACAAGAATACAGAATGTTTTATTAGGGTATGGATATATGGGGTGTACTTATACAGGGTACAGCATTCGTAGCCGTTTTGTACAGAAAGTATACATAATATTAGTAAAGAAGGTGGAAATTTGCACTGTGTACCCTATTGCACTTCATGAACCAACTAATATAAGGCGAGTTCCCCCTAAAATCTAAAATTTATCAATGTTGGGAAATTTTAGTTGGGAATTAGAGGGAAAGTTGATGAGGTGATCTGGTAACACTGGTCTACAATAATTAAAGTATGGAGATAAGACAGACAAAGTAAATGTTTATTCCCTGAATTCCTTCACCTGATGTGCGTTGGAAGCAAGCGGCAGGGTACTAAAACACACTTTTTCTTTAGAAATTCTGCCTTAGAACTCATTCTATTTCAAACAATCTGTTATTAATATATTGTATATATGAGAACCTCAAACTTGGATGTTTCTTTTTTTTTCATTGTCTCATTCATTTCACGATAAACAATACAAATGATAGCAGACTAGAAGCTAAAGTTACCATTTTTGGGAAACTATGCAACTGAACATTTACCATTCTGTAAGTTTCTATAATTCGTGTATTCCACTCTTCTGGTGGACATGGAAATGACTGTATCTGGGCTACTTATTTCACCTTGCCAGCAAATGCCAATTCGGAGGGGATGGATAATTAAAGCCTCCGCAAAGAGGTTTACTCATTAATTCCAAAGTCTCGTTGCTTGCTCTACCGCCTACATTTGAATTGTATAGTTCTTGAAAAGAAATTTTCTATATTGACTTGAGTCGCTTTCAATTGAAGAATAATGATAACAAGCTGTCGCCAAGTAGTCGAAATTCGATCAATTGTGTCAATATCTCTGGCAGGTTAAATAACCTGAAAATTTTATCGTGACATTCTATCCTCTGTGTGATAGTTTTCTCGAAAATCCTAGATGTCGGTCTTACATCTCTCTTCTACAAATAAGTAACGAAATTCAAGTTTTTTTTAGATATAATTCATAGAACTTTATTTGTGTTCAAATTCGTAATTCTTAATTTAGTATGACAACAATTTGTCTTCCCTATATACAATTGCTTATGGGTTACGAAAAATTGCATTTCAATTTCCGCCACCCTGTATATGCATCTCTGTATAATATTTTTTGCACCACCCTGTATAACTGTAATTCTACTGCACCTTCTATTCCAAGAACCCTGTAAATTCAACCGCTAATGGGCTTCCCTATATAATTATTTTATTAGTTATAATTGCACTCTACTCTATATTTTAAACACCCTATATATGCAACTGCTTATGTGCCACCCACGAAAAAAAATATTTCTAACATATCTGGAATCGCCCTGTATAATTATAATATACAATGATTACTTTACCACTAAACAATTACAACGCTTGCATGCTAATTCCAGTAGTACATGCTCTAAGTATATAACACCATTGGTCCTTCTATATATAATTACTCAAGGTTTTCAGTCTGGCGGCGACGGCACATTCAGTTGTTTGGCGTTGACATTATGGACGTAAATAATGATTTTTTATTATATTTTATTTAATGAATGAACAAATATTATAAATTAATATTAGCATTCTGCACTGAAGGTCGTCAGTAGCGACTAAAGAAAACAAAAATGAAGAAAATCGGTTGAGAGACAGAGGAGAAAATGGTACCTAATCGTTTTTTCTTTGTCTATTTATATATAGATGACACCGGAGGTTAGTAGTTTGTTAAGTAAATAAACAAAAAGTTTCAAATACGTTGTTCTACATTTTTACTTTTTTTTGTTGTTTTTACGGGTCTAGTGTAACAGTTTCATGGGTAGTGTTAGCTGTAAACAACATTCTTGATTACAACAGGAATATGACGCGACTGATACTGTATTAATTCTTATCAACTTAAATAAGTTGGTTACCTTAAGCATTTCATGCACATTATTATATTATTTTATACCATCTTGATGTCGAATATCGCAGTTCATGTCTCTTTATGTTTAAATCTTTTAAACTGCACAACGGATTTTGATGCCCTTTTCATCAATAGACAGAGTGTTTCAGAAGGATTCCAATGATTCATTGAAATTTATTATAGGTATTGGGCTGGGTTCCCTGGAGAGTAAAATTCGGACTAGGACTGGGTAGGTGGCAAGGCTATCCGGTTTTAGGAAATTTGTTTTGAACGCCTCTTTAATGATTGGGCTCATTTTGAGGGATTTTTTGTGTATGTTTGAGTGGGTAAGATTTACAATTTGATCCGGTAGGTGGCGCTGCAATCGGATTGCCGGAAATTCTTTTAACTCCTCCCAAAAGGTTAGCCCGATTTTGATACAACTTTTTGTGTCAGTTATGTGGGTACCTGGAAGGTTTCATTCACAGTTGTTTGGGATTTTTTGTAATATTTATGCATTTAAGTTCAATACTAGCTACTAAACCATATTATAATATCTCACGCAGTAAGAACGGATTAGTTGTACATCATTTTAGTATATATGTATATATGCTTATAGGTCACCTCATAATCACAAAAGAAATAGGTTTTAATATTTAAAGTTCAACCTTTTTCTAAGCAGTTTCATTAAGAATAAACAAGTCCATAACTAAAAAATTCATTTCCTAATTAAAAAAGGAAGAACTTTTCCAACAATAACATTAAAAAATTCCGAAGTATAATAGCGCGCACGGCTTGAGGCACACAAAACTCCCTCTTAATATAAAAATTCTGAATGCAAACACGATATATCTTTCCGTTCACCAAAACCCCACAGAAACTCATCATGAAGCAATTTTCCATCGTCCTTATTATGCGAAATCGATACAAAAGATTGTGCAGCAGAGAAAACGATGTAACAGATCTCTTGGGATTGCTCGTTACATACCGAGTCGGTAAGTGGATTACAAGGCAGGATTACGTTTGTGGTAGTGATAACAAAATAAGCTGTTATCTAATATTAGAGCATCGGGAATAATTTGCCGTTTGCCGAGTCGCCGGATAGAAAGTCTGTTGAGATTCGCAAATTCTCTGAATTTTCCTTACGGTGCCTCCGGTGAAATTTTACTGTTAACAAGCCGTTCTATTGGTAATTTGGACCTATTCCAGTAAGTAGCAAACTTTTTTAGGGAAAAGTAACAATGAAAAATTGAGATTGACACTTACTGTTTGGTTTAATGCTTGATGATGACAACTTAGAGTTGTTGAAACGACATTGAGTGTTTAAAATAAAGGTTTGGTGTTAGGGTGCAAAACTGTATTTTTACATTTTTAATCATTACTATAGCATCTGTGTTCTACCAAAACAATATTAAATTTAAACATCTTCTGGGTGTTACGATTTCCATGTAAGTGAGAATATTTTCTGTTTTTGTTATTACTATAATTTAATATTGTTAAATAACAATTATTCTTACAGATTCTGAGGGTTTTAATTACAACATATTTTACACTTCTTATAAACCTTCTAATTCAACCAAAACAAGTCAATACTTCGTTATTTATCAACAACGACGACTAATACTCAACAGATGATCGCTTCGATGCGGTCGACTAAACTCGAGCCATTTTAGTAACAACTTCTTATATTCTCTATTAATCGTTTGTAATTTCTGATTCTGGAAATCAGTGTGTTTTCTGGCATCCCCTTTTTTGTGGCTCTTGTTTCTTAATGGTTTCTATCATTTATTCGCATGTTTAGTTTTTATTTAGAATGATTTATTTCTGTATTGTGTCTTATTTTGGCAGCGTAAAATGAAATGTTATAACACTACGAGTATAATATAAAGACGAAACACTAAAAAATCTACTAATTCGTGGCCATCTAGGCAACGTAAGTTTTTTCTAGAGAACCATCATCTTGGGAATACTGAGTTACATTTTCATCTAGATCTGCTTCACACTCTTGATGAGATTTTGCTATAATTCACAAAAATATGCATATGCAAATATGGTACGCAAAGTTAGGGTTCATTTTTTAAACTCTTAATGAGATTTTGGACAAAAGTCCGAAATTTAGCGTACTCTTTCACAATGTAAAAATGTCGGCTAACTACTTAACTCCCTAACCATTATGATATCCATTTTATCCAATAATGCAGTAACTAGCCATTAGATCACCAATAACACCACTTTAACCATTAGAGCACAAACTCTACTCGCAGAATGATTGAGTAGAATTATGTTGCCTTTTCATCGGGTTTTTTTCCTCTTTATTTCTTTTCTGTAACTGCAAATCTGCAGCACTGAGTGTATGGGTAATTTCTTTTCTTTTCGATCACTTGATAAAGCTGTCTTCTAAAGTTATTTGTGGCATATTCTTGATTTTTTGTATGTTTTCTTGGGAACACCACAATCGAAATAAATAGCTGTATATTGAAGCGTTTTTATTTCTCTTTCAATATATAAGCTTTTTATTTCGATTGTGGTGTTATTTCCCAAGAAAACATAAAAATAATCTTGATAAAGCTGTTACTCGTCAAGGTAAGCGACGGCGGATTCCTGTAACTGTTTCGGTGACCTTCATTAACCTTAAAAATTCTTATTATATCGCGAAATGAATTTCGACATCCAGGAGTTTCAGGACAATCTAGCTCACAGAGAGTAAAAATCGGGAGTCGCACTGTGTGTAACACCGTTTTGCTGTGATTCCTAGGATAGAAATCACCCAAAAAAATTCGTAGGTTTACTGAAACCTGTCAAAGAAATTACGATAATAACTTTTCCAGATTTTTTAATTCATTGAACACAAGACAGTATCTTATTTATAGTCGAGAACCTTCATCAGTTGCGCTCCCCTCAGAGAATTCAATCAGTTAAGGGGAGCGCAACTGATGAAGGTTCTCAACTAGAAACAATATATTGTCTTGCGTTCAATGGATTGAAAAATCTCGAAAAGTTAGTATCTTAAAAATTCTTGTTATTGTTGACGATTTTTAGATATATTTGTAAGTTCAAGCTACGTTAATCTCTCCTTTTATTTTGTATTCGGCTGAAATTTCGCCGTTACGTTTTGAAACTAAAAAATATCGATAGAAGTCATTCGCGGATCACTCGAAAGGTTATTTGAAGTTAGTTTTCAACGAAAATACCACGAAATTTACTGCTTTCAACGCTACTACTTGAAAATGTACTTCCAACGACCACTGTATGAATGTCTTCTATAGATCTTCTCTAATTCAACAGCCCCAACAGGTGAATTTCGGGCAAAAAGATATTTAAAGGTGGGCCTAATATAATTTCAGAATTGTGATAGAAACCAACTTTTTTTTTGTTGATACTTACCTATTACTATTAAAAGATTACATTTTTTATCTCGTGATAATCGATGACAGGGGTACGAATCTTTTTAACAAGTGGGAGTCTTCAAACATTCATTTTTGTATTATTTATAAAAACTAGCGATCGCCCAGTGGTCGAATTTCGACCAATTGTCTCAATTCCTAACAAAATTCAACTTGTTTTTGATATGTAATTAATAGGACTTTATTTGTGAGCACATTTTTAATGCATAGCTTAATGATATAAGGTATGGCAGTAAGTGAAAATTAAAGACAAAAATCTAGTTAACATGAAATTTCTTAAAAAAATAATTCAGTTGTTAACTGGTAGGATAATATAACAAATAAATGTATGACAATTCTATTCCAATCAAAATTTCAAAATAATCTGTTTCATTTTACTACTAATACTTATTCAATTTCCATTTGTATGGTTAATTAATCGTAAATGCAAAGGTTCATAAAAAATGTTGGTAGGTACATACATATATACATATAATTGGATATTCGGTCTAATTTTTCTCAAGATGAAGTGATTCAGTTTAATTTAAACTCTCTAACACTATTAAAATACTCATTACAATTATTCCACTTTATAATATATTTCCACCACCCTTTATATGTAACTGTCTATTTACTACCCAATATATGTGCGTATGCAACTGTTTATGGGCCACCCAATAAAACATTTGGTTTCTAACCCTGTATAATTATAACCTACAGCGCCTTATATCTCAATCAGTTTATATATGCATATGTAACTGCTCTTGGCAACTTTATGGAGGGCCACAATTTAACATAAGAACACAAATTTTTACCCTTCAAAAAATCGCCTAACCAGCACTTTTTACTTTAAAGTCTTGAAATGTTCAACTTCAAAAATGTAATGTTAGAAAAATATCAAGTAGTTATAAAATTCTTATAAGATCCTACACATCAATTTGTATTGAATGAATTTTCTAGACCAGTTTTAATAGTCACAATCTCGTTCTTTCTCGGTAATACGATTGATCCCGATTTGTACATGCCAAAACCCCGAAATGGAATTTTGACAAAATCGTACTGCCGTTTGCGAAAATTACATATAAATAAGATGCATGTAAATAAACAAACATTATAGGTATTATATTATTAGATAAATAAGAAAAAATATATTTGCAGCATATCACATCTTGTTAGAACATTAAACAATTTCTGACTGACTGCTAATTTTTAGATGAGATGTTAAAATTAATTTATAAGATTACCTTATATCAAATGAAACTGCAAATTGATTCGTCTTATTTTATTGCTAATACTGTAATCTTTATTCAAGTTTTATTTGCACAAGGCATAAATATAAATAATTAAAAATATGTTTGCATATCACATCTCCTGAGTGTTTTCGTAACTTTTGATAATGAATGCATATGCATATTGTTATTAGATTTGTGAGACATTCATGACTCAAAGAATGTAGATACTCTAAACTTCAGGTTCGGAAGTCAGATGTATCAATTAGCTTTAGAATCTCTAAATTGTTTACTTACATAAAACTTTTCATTTGGATTCTTCTGTAAATGCGCAAACTTCGTATACGGAAACACACACATTCGCTTTGGTCACTTCAGTAATAGCTGTCATCGTTTTTGCAAAAAATTAACGTCATAAATGAATAGAAAAGAAAGCTTTCACAGAATACATCTTTGTAAGTAAAAGTCGATTAATTTACTAATATTATTATACCTCGCTATGATTGTCCACGATTGGATTTATGCTGTTGACGACTGTCAACATTCGAATATTAGATTAAGCTACTTGTTCGCCAGTCACTTTTTATTAATAATTTATCTTTGAATTAGTTATTTCAAAAGATATAAATAAAGATTCTTTATATATTCTGCACTAAAGGTCGTCAATAGCTACTAAACAAATCAAAAATAAAGAAAATCGGTCGAGAAACAGAGGAGGAAATGGTACCTAACCGTTTTGTCTTTGCCTATTTATATATTGATTAAAAAGAAAGTTACGGAAGGAGTTCTATGAGTGGAATATTAGGCATCGACACCTTACACGCCTATGAGGATTTGATAATAAAGTATAGATTTATAATATAATGTTTAGTATAGGTTTATAAGTCAATTTTGTAATTTCTTCTTCATATGGAATAATGGCGTTTAGATAAATAGGTAAATGCACATATCGATTGAAGCAAAACGTGTCACAAAGCTTTTAATGCAAGATACGGATTCATTCAGAAAATGATTGTCAAAGGATTTCAAGTTAAAAACACGACGGACTGAATACGGATTCATTTGTCGTTAGCCTAGAATTGAAATTGTTGATTTTATTTCGATGTGCATACTAAAATTACTCTTCCAGATAGTTGGGAACGGGGAAAACTTATAAGTACCCGTAAGCTATCGCAAACTTGCCCTCGTTATGGCTGTCTTACGTCGTCAACAAAGTTCCACAGAATAAATCCACTTTAATAAATCGAATTAATATGTAAAATTCTTGATGCTGTTGTAGTTTGAGTCGTATAGTTTTATGTCGTTGGCATTGTTCCCCAGAGGAGTATCGTTGGAGAAATTCACACTGGAACCACATAGTATTTGCCTTTATCAATTATTAAACGTAGTGCCGCGTCAGCGTGGATGGGGTCAAAAGCAATTTATAAATTTCTCTAGTTGTGCGGTATTAGAATTTTGCGAAGCCAATTTGTTTAAAAGCCACATTTCTAGAAGAGATGTCGTTTTTGACACGCTTTACATTTATATAAGAGGATCACCAATAAAGCGGAATATCCTCAAGGTACAATATTCTCCTAAAACGTTTCTTATCCGACCATTTTTTTAATCTTGACATAAATTTTACATAGCTCTAGAAACAGAATTGACAGAAATCACGTATTATCTTGTTTGATTTTAGTGTTTAATTCAGGTATTGTTTGCGAGTTCCTATTATACATCCATTTTTTCAAACTTCTATTATGGCAAGGATGTCACATTTTGCAGGTTATTATTTTTATTTTGTTTTCGGTGTGTTCGGTATCTTTTTCTTTATCGCTTTCTAGATTCTGTAATCATCCAATTCTTTTTTACCCATATATCCTTCAGAACGTTTATGGCCGACCTCCTATTTCATATTAAAAAATAATTCGGCCTTGGTCTAATAATAAAAAAAATGAATGATTCCCTTGAAATCCTCAGAAAATTCCGAATTGTCATAGAAATCTAGTTACCTACCTAGTAGGCTGTGGTGAATGAATAAATTTATTGTTAGTTTTGACACATCAAATTAAACTCCTGTGTTTTGAAAATTAAAGATGGTTGCATTTTAATATCAAAACATGCCGAATTTTACGAATTCCGAAATGGCTGACATGCATTTCATGTATGGTCTTGCAAATGGTAATTCAAGAGAAGCTAAGCCTCTTTACATGGAACGCTCTCCCAATAGAGTGATGCCTGGTCATCGGATGTTCTCTAATATTCACAGGCGTCTTTCAGAAACTGGATCTTTTTCTGTGAAAAATATTAATGCAGGTAGAGCACGAAGTGTGACACCACGACTCGAAGAGGCAGTGCTGAACGAAATATAAGAACATCCAGGAACCAGTACAAGAAAAATTAGTGTTACCTTATATACAAGTCATCAAGTTGTTTGGCGGATCTTGCGGGATTCTGTGCTCTATCCTTATCACATTCAGAGGGTGCAGGCGCTCTTGCCTCGAGATTGTCATCCAAGAATTATTTTTTGGCAGTGGTACCTCAACAGACTATTGAACAATCCTCATTTTGATTGTCAAATCCTATTCACTGGTGAAGCCTGTTTCTCGAGGACTTCAATCATAAATTTTCATAATGAACGCATATGGGCTGAGGAGAATCCACATGAAATTGCAGAAGCTTATTTTCAAGAGGAATTTTCATTAAATGTGTGGGGTGGTAATATTGGCGATTATTTGATTGGTCCTTTCTTCTTGCCAGGGCGACTTACTGGTCAATCATACAGACATTTTTTAGAGAACGATTTGCCCTTGTTATTGGATGATATACCTCTTATGATGCGACGTGAAATATGGTTCATGCACGACGGTGCCCCTGCTCATTTTTCACTTTTGGCTAGGGAGTATTTGAACGAAAATTATGTAAACAGGTGGATTGGACGAGGTGGACATCAGCCATGGCCCGCCAGATCCCCAGATTTAAATAGTTTAGATTTCTTTCTATGGGGCCATCTGAAATCTCTAGTGTACATAACGCCAGTGAATACCGTAGACGAACTGAGAAATCGTATAATAGGCGCGTTTGATACAATTAGGAATACTCCAGGAGTGTTTGAAAGAGTTCGATCGTCTATGAGAAGAAGAACAGAAGCTTGTATAAGGGTTGGGGGAGGACATTTTCAACAATTGCTGTAGTTTAGTTCCTTTGTTGTTATTTAGTTTTTTTTATTATGATTAATTTTTGAGTTGTACGTTTCTTGCAGTAATACATTTTTTTGATGATTATACCAGTTTATCGACTCTTTAAGAATCATTGCTAGTTTAATAATTCAAAATTTTTTTCTCGAAATCGGTAGTAGATACGACAAAACTACAAGAGAACATAAAGTTTGGTATAAGAACAAAGCTTTTCTTTGCAATTTTTGAAAGTACCAGTGGCTCACCAAAAAAAGTTCTGAAGGGCAACAGTGGACAGTGTTCCCGAAAAAATATCACCCTGTAGATATGCAATCGAAATTGGCATGTCACAAGGTGTAAACTCTTAATTGTAATATCTATGCCAAATTTCATTTGAATATCTTATGAAGTGCAGATACTATGAGAAAAAAACTTGAAAAAATTGAAATATTAACACTCTGTATCTTGAAAACGAAACGTTTGCGGACCCATGTTTATGGGACTTTTTCTTCCTAAAACTATTCAAGGAATCTCCCCTTTTCGTTTGTACCTCCAATTTAGGAACACCCTGTAGAGTGAATTAGTTACATTTATAGAAAGTGGTCCCAATAATAAAACAAATAAAAAATTGAAAATAAATTTAGAAAATATAGACAAAGAATAAAAATTAAAGAGGGAGAAAAAGAGAGAGATGAGAATATGCTAAAACTTTCAATTTAATTGTACCTTAAATCAGATAAAAAATATATGTCTGAAAATAGTGATTGATTGCACACGGTTTCTAAACGGTTTTTATATTAAGTCAGCTGAAGTCGGTTCTTTTTTAAATATAAATTTTGTTAAAAAAATACTATACTCCTACAAATTTGCTTTTAATATCGTGTCAGTTATCGCATTTGGATTATTACTTAAGCTATGGCTCAAATGATCTGCTGTTAAATTTTGCACTTAAATATCTCATTTTCCTATAAGTTTAAAGTATTTTGATAATAGCAATATATTTACAAAAATACCTCAAACACCAAAATTTCAAGATCCCGTTAAAAACAATTTAATTTAACCTACATAATCTTTCAGTGGCTTAAAAACAAATCTTACTTCCTCTCCAAAAACCTGAAGAAAGCAATTTAATTCCCTTCGATAAGAGAGTGGAAATTAATAACAAAGCACCATTCAGAAACTTACAATTCAGCGACCGACAACTCGCCCTGTTCTCATGTTTCATTCGATTTAATATTATTAATAATAAACCGCAGAGCGATTTTCTTCCACACAAAAGAGTTTTTCCGTATAGCGTTTCCCTTATAGGGTTTTCACGAATATCCGCAGGGATATGTCGTCATTGAAATGCAGATAATTGAAGGCTCCCGTAAAAAGGTTTTCTTTAAATATTTAATGAAAGGCGTACCTAGATCAAACATGAAATTTTTTTCGTTGTTTTGATAATGAATACTGTAAAGGAGATAGATAAGCCATGGTATAAATACAAAGCCATATTAATTTTAAAAATTGCTGTATGCTATATCTTTGAATGGTTAGAAAATATCGAAACTGGAGATACTTTAATGCTAAATATACGGTATTTTAATGAGAACGAAGGTTTTCGCGGCCAGAGTCAGCTGATTCTGCTTTTTCTGGATTTGGTCCGAGTCATTTTTTCGAAATAATTTATTTATATACCTAAACCGGGTTCGCTGCTATCACCGGTAGTGACAAATGTCTTTATAGAAGCCTTTGAAGCAGTGGCTTCTTCAAGCCACAAACCCAAAATTTGGTTGAGATATGTTGACACATCAGTAAGACAACAGTCGGTGTATTGAACCTAATAGATGTCGGTGACATCTACCGTCTAATGAGTAATTTAAGTAAATGAAGGCATGCTATGCTATAACATATACCATACTCTTGACATCTGTCTAGTCTGTGGTTAGAAACTCCAAAGCAATAGAATAGAATGTACAATTATTTCCTTTAAAATCCTTACTAAATCTACTATGGGAGTACTATTTCAAAAAAAAAAATAGTAACAAATTGAGTGATTCCATTTCTTATAAATGCCTTATAACATAAAACTAATGCAAGGTTTGTAAAGTGAATTTATCACTATAGCAATTTACAATTTCTAACATATGAACTTTAGAAAAATTGTTCATCCAATTATAAAAGTCTTCCCTTTGGCTTTAACTTTTGAATTCACATTTGACTTTAAAAATATATAAATATTTAGTTGAGCTATTACTATTTTTAAAATACCTTTATTCATATTTACTGAATCTTCAGGATTGGAACTTCGTTGATTTGGGATATTTATATTATTTTCCTAATTATCAGCAGCTTCTAAAAAAATAGCATGTATCTCTTTCACAATAGCTTGGTTGTTTTCATTGGTTTACCTGTCATCATATGGGGATAATAATCAGTAGTTTGTTGTTTTACTACAGAGTATACAAAATTGTCTCCTAAAATTCTCTCAACCTGAAATTAAACAATAAATGAAATACAAGTAACAGTATCAGAGAAAAATAAACATACTTGTAACATGTAAAGTTTTTCGTTGTTTATTCTTTGAAGCCATATTTTCTGACAGTTTTTGTTGATTATAAAATAATGCCTAAAAAACTGATTATTAAATTATGCTTTAAATACTATTTAGTTTGTAGCTTCTGGCTATGTACAGTACAGTACCTTAAAACGATGTATGAATACTGCAAGAATGGGATTCTACCACAAATTAGAGAAAAATTAATTAATAGCTTCAACGTTCTCAGACAAAAGACAAAGACAAAAATCAAAAATCACATTATTTCATTTACATCTCATTTACATGTACTAAGGGCCGATAAAGAAGATCACATTGTGCCACCTGGATATATTCGATTAACTGTGAAAAGAATAGTACTTGATGGGGCTCTGAAGGGGGCTACATTTACAGTTCACCCACAGCTGGACCAACATTGCCTATCTGAGTTACCACCCCCTGACGGACACTACCTCATAAATATTTTAATTCCAACGTAATAGTACGGGAATTGTATGCACTGGAAGTTTTAATTGCGAATTTGAAAATTTTCTTTGTCCATCTCAACTATATAGGTAGTAAAGCATAGTATTTTCGGCTCCTTAAATCAATGAGTACCAAGCTCGTTTTCTTTCTATACCAGGCAAATAGCTATTTAAATGAAATTTTTTCCATTTTGCGAAGACGGTGCTTTTGGTTATCACATTCTCCCGGCCTAATAGAAAATTCAGTGACAACATATGTCAAACTCTAAATTGCTATTTGGTTCGTTCATACACAGGGTGTTTAGTTATAGCAAACAAAATCACAAACTAAAGTGATAGAAGGAGTTGCATTTGTATGATGCTTGAAATATAGGACGGAGTAGAATGACAGTGGAAATTTTGGAAAAAATGTGAAATTAAAATTATAAAGGGTGATTAAAAAACTGTTATATGATATGGACGTAAACAAATTATATACAGGATGGTTGAAATAAATGCTGAAGTTAAATTATATTTATACAGTGTGATTAAATATTATTTATTTTATAGCACATAAGAAGTTGCATAAAGTGTGGAGAGGAATTAATGTTACACAGGGCGATAATATAAAATGTTAAAAATGAAATGTGGGGTAGTAGCCCACAAGGAGTTATATACTATGGTTGAAATATAGGACGATTTGACTCCGTAAATATGGGATGGATTCTAATCCTTCCTATAGTTTACAGAAGGCAGGCAATTTATGTTTGTCCGTCGGCAGTCGTACGGGATGGTTGGTACATAGAGTAGAGTGGAATTATCTATAGTTATATAGAGTTGTCAAAAAAAGTTGAAAAAAGTTTACATGGCGTGGTCCATAAGGCATAAATATATTTTGGGCTTATTAAGTCAACGCGTACTAGTACATTTTGTTCGTAAACATTTACCTGTTAATTTAAATGAAAATATATCATTGTGTAATGTTGAGGCTTTCAATGTTACCTGGTCCTTTCTATTAAAGTTATACATACAAAATAAAAAATAAAGAATGAAAACTAAAAAGTTGAAAATAAAACATTTAAAAAAAACATATAACTTACTTCCACCTCTAACTAAAAAGCTAAAAATATTTACACCATAATACAACTCTAGTAAATAAATAACACATTCAATGTTGTTAGGTACCTACCCAGAAAGTAAAAAATGTAAACATTAAAAGGTGCTCATTCTGGACAAATTAATTACCTACCAATCTAGTATATTTTTGACGTCGGTGTCAAGCAACAATCAAGCTTGATAAACTACTACATAAGTAGGCAATGCGGGATTTTGGATTTACTTGGCACCGACTTCAAAAATATACTAGGTTGGTAGGTAATTAATTTGTTCAGAATGAGCACCTTTTAATGTTTACAATTTTTACTTCCTGGGTAGGTACCTAACAACATTGAATGTGTTATTTATTGGCTAGAGTTGTATTTTGTTATAATTATTTTTAGCTTTTTAATTATAGGTGGAAGCCGGTTATATATTTTTTTAAATTGTTTTATTTTTTTTTGTTTTTTTTATTTCTCTCTTTTTTTCGTTTCAACTTTTACAACTCGGCAAGTGCGGTCGAATGTCAATGTTACGCTTACTGTGTTCTTTCATTTTAATGCCATAGTACATCATGAATTCTTAGCACAAGGTCAAATGATCAATAAAGAATAATATTTCTACACAAGTTCACTGGTGTTTGCGTGAAGCAGTGCAAAGAAAACGTCCGGATTTGTGGCAAAACAGTTCATGGCTTTTACATCACGATAATGCACCTGCTCACACATCGTTGCTTCTTTATGAATTTTTGGCAAAAAATAACACTGTAATGATGCCCCAACCTCCATATTCGCCAGTCATGGCCCCTTGTGACTTTTCCTGATTCCAAAAATAACAAAAAAACCTTAAAAAGTCGTCGTTTTACAAGCATAGATGACATTAAAAGTGCATCGCTGAAAGAGCTCAAAGCTATCCCAAAGATCGAGTTCCAGAAGTGCTTTCAGGATTGGAAAAAGCGCTGGCATAAGTACATAATATCTAGTGGGGACTATTTGAATGGGACAAAATCGATGTAGATGAATAAATAAATATTTTTTCAAAAGACGAAAATTCCTGATATTTTTGAACACACCTCGTACATTAGAACTCAATAAATATTTCAATCCTTTGCGTAGATATGAACAACTTTGTTTATACTTTTTGACTCAAAAATTTTTGGTTTTGTACTCTATGAACCGTGCTTTATGAATGCTCACTGTGTTTCTAAAATCAACAAACATTCTAGTTCCGTTAGCACTATCTCCAAGCATAATTTTCTCTAATTGCGTTTCATAACAACCCATTTACTTTCGCCATCAGATAAAAACGAACTCGTTTCCTTCGCAATTCTTTCTTTTCCACTTTTATCAAAGGTGGCGTTGTCGCTGCTCGATAAGCCACCGTTTGTTCGGGTGACGTTTCCAAGTGTCATTCACTCTATATATCTGATTTTTTCTCGCGTTTTCCTCTCGAAGTTGGCGACGACTACGACGTCAACCCGTCGATGATGGGAAGAAACTCGAAAAGTAAACCGCTCCTGCTGTTTGAACAAACGTAGCGTGAATAGGAAACAGCGTATTTGTCTGTTCCGTCTCTTTCAACAGGAAATTGCTGTTTGAATTTGTTTTATATTGATGCGCGGATATAATTTTATTGTGTTCGCTTTTATTTGCTGTGCCGTCGATGTGTAAAGTTTTGTGTCTCAGCAAGAGTGTCTGGGCTGTTGTTTTTTAAATGCTTGACGTTTGATAACGGAAACATTGTGTTTGTGATTTTTTTAAGGAATCGTGGGAAATTTTATTGGGGTTAATGCCACCGAAAAAAACAACGTTGTTGAATGTTAAGCGTTTTATCTAGAACAGAATGTCTTTTAAAAATAACTAGCGATCGCCCAGTGGTCGAAATTCGACCAATTGTGTCAATTCTTAACAAAATTAAACTTGTTTTTCATATCTAATTTATAGTACTAGGCAGTAAGTGGAAATTAAAGACAAAAATCTAGTTAACATGACATTTATTAGGATAATATATCAAATAACTGTAAATGACAATTCTATTCGAATCGCAATTTCAAAACAATCTGTTTCATTTTACTACTAATACTTATTCAATTTCCATTTGTATGGTTAATTAATCGTAAATGCAAAGGTTTACCAAAAATGTTAGTGGGTACATACATACATACATATATATATATATATATATATATATATATATATATATATATATATATATGTTTTTAGATGGTTTCCGGGAATTCATCCGCGTAGTTGATAACTGATCCCTGCCGGGATCGATGGTAAAATGACGACGTTTCGGCAGAGTCACATCTTTAGGTCGGTTCGCATAATTCTCGTAGCCTTCTGCTTTCGCTTCTAGTTACTCGAATACTGAATACTAATAGTTTAGTGGTAGGTATAAATTAGAGAAAATTGTAATTTCGATGTAGTTTGGGTTTACTCCTTGAAGATGACAACTTAGAGTTGTTGAAACGGCGTTGAGTGTTTAAAATAAAGGTTTGGTGTTAGGGTGCAAAACTGTATTTTTACATTTGTGACACACCAAAGGTTCCACAGCTTTTCCATTAAGCTACTTGTTCATAGTGGGCACCACTCACTTGAATTTTATTAATAATTTGTCTCTGAATTAGATATTTTAAAAGATATAAATAAAGATTCTTTATATATTCTGCACTGAAGGTCGTCAATAGCTACTAAACAAATCAATAAAGAAAATCGGTCGAGAAACGGAGGAGAAAATGGCACCTAACCGTTTTGTCTTTGCCCATTTATATATAGATGTGTTCTCTTGATCCAATGAAAAGGGTTGAGACTCCAAGTAACTACTCTCCCAATCAAGTTCAACAATATCCCGGTTTATTTAATCTTTTAACAACATTACAAGTGTTTCTAAACTAAAAAAGATTGTTTCTTTGAGTCTTACAAAGCTTGAAACGTTACTTGTTGTTTCACAAATCGCAGTGATAATAATGGCTACTGATGCCATTATTATACAAAACTTGTTCAACAGATAATTAATTGTTACAACGTCCTACTGTCATTGTTTCGATTACAATCACTTTATACGATTCCTCGTATACTGCTGGTACTGAATAATTGCTTCCCATACAATTTATATACATTGAGGACGCGTGGGTTGAAGCTTTTTGGAAAAACGTTTGGACTACGATTTTTGTGATGATAAATTCGTTTATACAGGGTGGGTCAGAAATAAATTGCGACCATAAACTTCATTTTTTCAAATGGAAACATTTGTTTTTTATTTTATTTGTGAATTCTGCATTGAATTCTAAGTATTTTTAATGTACAATACCGAATTAACAGTTATTAAAAAAAATAAATTACACCTGAATTTTAAATGAGTTTGTTCCAAACAACGCGTCCTCACTGTATATCACAAATATTCTAACAACGTTTTACATATGCAAATTCTTTACCAACGTTGTTCCAAACGAAACTCAACTAAACTACGCTTTTCTGATTTTCTACCGCTAAAGTACTTTGGGTTCGAGATTAAAGTTTTGAGATTGTTGCTAGGATATGCTGAAAGTTCTGTGGGTTCGAGACTAAAGTTTTGACGTTAATGCCAGGGTGACGCTGTTAACTAAACCAACCGCCAGAGTGTTACTTCACGCAGTCATCTCTAAGTACTCGAGGTTATTTAACCCTTTCAAAAAGACACCTTTTGTTTTCTAATATAATGAATTGAGATTTTGTTATAAATTATAACATCCCCTTCCCCTGGTATATTTTGAATGAATATACATACACTGACGAAATTTGGAAAGTGAAAATAACCGGTTTTGAACTTGTCTACTACTGGTATCAGATGACGTAACCATAATAGATGACGTCACTGTGACCACTAATTTTAAGTAGGACCTTATGGCATACAATAGCAAAGTTTTTGTAAAAACGTTGTACCTTAAATATATAGTTTTATAATTATTGAATGAGACGTTTGAAAGTTTACATAGGTAAAATGGTACGTATTCAAGTCGACATAGTCTGTCTTAATAATTGGTCCATGCAGAAAGCGGAACGTTTACTTAATAAGATGTACCCACAATCATACGATATTGAGGACTTAGTTGAGATCTGGTCGACCAACAGTTAGTGATGACAAAAAATTGACATAATTGCCCAAAAACGACCCCGACAGAAGACTGGAATTTTGTAAAATGATGACAAATATAATTCATCGAAAACAACACTACACAAAAACCATTTGTTTTAGTTATGAAAGTACTCTTTCTCCCAATAGAAATGTGAACACACAAAGTGTACGTTATTAGAGTGACACAAATCCGCACATCTTTCGCCAACAGCCTATCTAATTTCCTGCGTAATACGATACTGCAAGAAGGCGTTACCTAGATGAAGAATATCGTGATTGGACGGCAAAGTGCCATAGAATGGCCAGCTCGATCACCTGACCTTGCACCACAAGATATTTTACGGCGGGGATACTTCAAATCCACGGTTCACGCTACGGAACCCCCGCAATATATATATTTTTTAAAAACAAAGTATTATTGAAGAATGCACGGCATTTTCATCTCACATTTTGAACACTTGCTATAAGAATTCGTTTAATTAATTACAGCATAAATGTGAAATAATAATTTTAGTATTTATTTAATTTATTCATCAAAATTGGCCAAATCCAAACAACAATAATGAGCTATCACTTGCCATAAAGTCCTATTTAAAATTACTGTTCAAAGTAGCCTTCTGACCTCATCTATTACTCTTAGGTCATCTGTTACCGCAACTAGAGAAGTCTACAACCGTTTATTTTCACCCTCAGAGTGGGGAAGGAGACTTTTGATGCACTGTATAATTGAATATTTAGTTTGTGTTTGACAATCATTGAAAGCAGACAATCTCGTGAATTTTAAGAAGTGACTTGCTGAGTTTTGTCGTGTTTGTCCTAGCACACGTCATGCCGAGCATTCCCATAGTTCACACCAGATATCACCAATAAAATCCATGGAATGATATTTAACGATAAGAGAATTGAAAGTTATTGAGGTGGCTAAGTCTGTCGGAATCTAACTGATGAAGTACGTCACATTTTCTATAAATATTCGGACATGAGAAACTGTTAGTCCATCCAGCATATTTTCCAGATCTAGCACCCTGCGACTTATTTCCAAACCTCAAGACATGGCTCGGCGTTAAGAAATTGTAACAATCGCCTATGTCGAGGAACTTCTGAAAACAAATTATATGGGAGTAATAAAAAATACGCTGGACCAAATATACCAGTTTCAGGTAAAATTTTGCAACTTGTCTGGATGAGATCGCATATTTCAAGAAGCTATTACCACTTATGACAATTAATCCGACATTCTAATCATCATAACGGAGACCCAAGCGGTCACAAGTTTGTGAGCAAACTAATACAACTATAAATCATTTCCAAGTACTAAACTCAGTTATATGGTTGTTGATGATGCGGAACTATAAATCTTAGTATTGAGAGAGGTGAAGCTACCGCAGGAAGGAGAAATCGTCCGTAAATCAACTGACCACTAACTAAGCACCACACACATCTGTATAGATTAACGTTGAAATAATTAATTTGCATGTTGCTGTAGGTGCAAGATGTCCATCCAGTAGCAAATACTCGATTAGAATTTACTGAATTGATTCGGTCGATTATTGTTGGGATTCATAATAAAAAATTATTTACTGACAGTAATTTCAACTGGAATTTTCGCAATTAAAGTTTTTTATACAGGGTGTTTAGAAACGGGCTTGTTAGGACAGTTACAATAGCCAAAATAAGTGGGGTTTACTAAGTAAAAATTATTCCTGACTATCTCTGTTTTCGAGATACAGGGTGTTAAAGAATAATATTTTCTACGCATTTTTGAAAGTTATTTCGAAACTACTGGCACCTTTGTAATGAAATTTGTTGGGAATGTTTTGATAAAACGGGCACATCCAAACACTCCATTGATATGTCTGACACTTAAAGAGGGCGCTAGTTACATGATTAATTGAGCGTACTTGCAATTGTAACTTTTTTGAGGTTATGATTATAGATCGAGATTTTTAGTAAAATTATTTTCATTTAAATTTACACCAAAAGGGTACTCATAAAATTCGATATTGTGAACCGTTTTCCAAATAATTGCATTTAAACATTAAATGGTGTGAGATATAACAATGGCTATAGAGCCATGAGATAATAGATCTCATTTGTAGTAGTGTTCGGATGTGCCACCTTTAACAAAACAAAAGTACAAGCGATTAATAAAATTAAAGAAGGCTCTTTCAGCTTTCGTTTTGTATTGTGTTTTTCTTTGGAAAATATGATTAATTTTTGAAATTTTATGTTATAAATTTTGAAATTGTATGTTATGATCAAATTTCTGGGCGTGTTCACAACAAATTGTCGTTTCTTTATGTAATTTTTGTGTTCATTTATTCCAACATTTGTAGGTCTAGAGGTTTCTCCAATATAAAATTTTATAAACGCTATTTTTTGAATTTTGGCTTACTTTATTTATTTATTTTAGTTAAATATTTGCTTAAAACCTAGATAACAATATAAATAATAAACATGTTAAATACAAAACTGTATAATATTTAATATTGTTTTTACCATAGGATTAAATTCTTATATAATTGTACAAATCTGCCTTCAGAGACTTTTTTCATTTATTGGCAGTGGATTTTTTTGTGAATCACGGTTGAATGAATCCGCTGAAATCTCTTTTTCCAAGACCTTCCAGAGAATCTCCTCCTCGTACGTCCCATAAATATTCAGTCGGCGTTGTAGAATTCGGAAAATCTTGGGTATTTGCTCTCGGTAAAGGACGGAATTGGGTTAGAATTACATCTAAAATTCCGACAAATTTTATGTACGTAGTACGTTGTAAAGATGTTTACTTAAGAAATATTCGGAAAAATTATCCGATTTCATTCTTTTGCTTGTTCTATTACCTAGGAGCACTTCATTGGTTTGAAGTTTTTCGTTTTCTATTGAGCAAATGGGATTTCCGGCTTTTCTAGTATTAATAGTGTGAACAAGATGAAACGAATAAATCATCAATGACCATGATATGAGTTTGAAACGTTCTATTTTTTATAGTATTTTGATTTATTGATCTAATAAAACTAATTTCTTTGTTTACTATCTCTGGATTTATTCATACACTTTGTGACTACATTCGACGCTCATGCGTCTTTTTCAAATATATTATAATATACAAATTATGAAAACGGTCTGTAAATTTTAAATGGTGTAAAAATGGAAGGAAAACATTTTTAAAACAGTAATTCAAAGAGTAACTATTAGGAGGGATACGTTGATCATGAAGTAATATACCCGGAGAATTTTGTAAGATTTATAAATTTGACATATTTAAATCTGTTCTAAGAATGTAGTCTGGTAATAATTACAGTGTTTTCATGTGTGGGGAAGATGTGCCCTGTTTTCGTCACGTGATTAGCAAAGGTTGAATCTCTTTTAGTGTAATTTATGAGAGCCCATAATGTTCAGAAAATCTTGTAGTCATTCCAACATAGAAGTTATTACAATCTGAACATATAGTCTTATAGATACCTAGTATGTTGTTAAGGGTGTTTTTTTTTAGAGGTATAAAACTTTAAGTTGGCAACACTCTTTTAACCGGCGGCCATCTTGTCAGCTGTCAAGTGATTTATGTTTAGTTTGGTTTGGCATTTCATCATAAATAGACTGACGCCTGAACAACGTTTCCAAATTGTACAAATTTATTTTGAAAATCATGGTTCTGTTCGAAATACGTATCGCGCACTACCTCCATTTTAAGGTCAAAATAACCGTCCATCAGAGCAATTAATTCGATTAACTATGCAACGTTTTCGCACCACGTTTACTCTAAATGACAATACGCATCCACAGAGATGTCGTACAATGCGTACAGAAGAATCCATTGCTGCTGTAGAGCGTAGCGTAGAGGAAAACCTGGATCAGTCTATCCGCCATCGTGCACAGGAATTGCATATGTGTCCATCCACTTTATGGAAGATTTAGCGGAAAGAACTTGGTTTGCGTGCTTACAAAACTCAACTCGTGCAAGAATTGAAACCACACGATCACCTAGCAAGGCGTACATTCGGTGAATGGGCCCAAAACAAGATTGCCGTTGATCCCGATTTTCATAAGCGAATTTTGTTTAGTGATGAAGCTCACTTTTGGTTGAATGGACACGTCAATAAACAAAACTGTCGTATTTGGAGTGATGCTAATCCTCAAGTTCATGTTGAGACACCGTTACAACCAGAAAAACTGACTGTTTGGTGTGCTTTATGGGCTGGTGGAATAATTGGTCCGTACTTCTTTAAAAACGATGCTGGCTAGAACGTTACAATCAATGGTGATCGCTATAGAGCCATGATTACTAACTTTTTCGTTCATCAATTGAACAATCATGAGGCACACGAGCTGTGGTTTCAACAAGACGGGGCAACATGTCACACAGCTCGTGCCACAATTGATTTATTGAAAGAAACGTTTGGTAACCTCATAGTTTCACGTTTCGGACCCGGACTTGGCTCCAAAATCGTGCGATTTAACGCCGCTTGACTATTTTCTGTGGAGATACGTGAAGTCACTAGTCTACGCCGATAAGCCCGAAACGATTAACCATTTGGGGGACAACATTCGCCGCATTATTGCCGATATACGGCCATAAATGTTGGAAAAAGTCATTATAAATTGGACCTCCAGATTAGACTACTTCCGAGCCAGCCGTGGCGGTCATATGCCAGAAGTCATATTCAAATTATAATGCCAGAAGATTATCTTTCGAATAAAGTAAATTTCATGTCAATTTAAAAAAATTATCCTTGTTTTATTCCATTTCAATGTTCTATGCCTCTAAAAAAAACAGCCTTTATATATGTTCTTTGTCGTTAGCATTAAATAATAAATTTGATAACTGAAATTGTTATTTAAAACTGACTTTTATATCTTTAGTTGATAAAATTCTGGCTATTTTATTACAGATGTTCCCAAAATAAATTAAACAATATTGTTTTACTGGAACCTTATTCTTAACAAAAGGATGAATTCTTTGATAGGTTAGTTGAAGATGTTTACATGAAATTAATTTGTTTATTAAGTTTGACCATATTAAGATTTTGAATTATTTATTTGTAGTACCCATTTTAAAGAACATCACTAGGTTTAAATTGATATCAGTTTATGAATTGTTTTTTGGCCATTATTAAAATACCAGATATTTTTTATAGTATTTATGAAACAACAACAATGAATTGTAAAATAAAATTTTCATTTTCTATGCAGTTAAATCCTTACGAACTCCATGCAGTATTCTCAAAGAAATAGAAACCAGACCTCGGGTGGAATTTCCGCAACAATCAAAAAGCAAATAGCTTACTTGCAATATCACTCGAATATCCGGAATCTCATATTCAAAGAAGCACCTGCACAGCTATTGTTTTCAAATTGATGCCGTATCAAAAGTGGAGGAATATTGGAATCCGCCGTCGACTTGGAATATTTTCCTTTGGCACAGAACTGGCGAATGGAAACTAGACTCGTTCACATCAAGTCGCTATCATTTCGTTATGCGACGTCTCTTTTATAATATAGCTATGAAATGAAACGAGATTTTCGTTCTACAGATTGAGTTTTTTTCTGTGTATGCTTATGGGTGAGGGGGGGGGGTATTTGCCTTATCGAGCAAAAGGTCTAAACTATATTGTTTATTAGTTACGGAATAATATAACGAAGAAATGGAAACTTCGTACTGTTTTAATGATTTGAATAAATTTATAGTTTAAAAAACCTTAAAACTAGCAAATCGGAATAAGAAAGTGTTTATAATATGTAAAATATGATGGAGGTGCTAGAAATTAAAATTACAGTGTTTTCAAATGAAGGGAAAATGTGCCCTTTTTATAATTTATACGACCGATTGTAGTCATTCCAACATAGAAGCTATTACAATCTGAACATATAGGCTTATAGACACCTAATCTTTTGTGCACATTTTCTTTGTCTTTAGCATTAAATAATAAATTTGATGATAACTGAACTTGTTGTTTAAACCTGACTTTTATATCTGGAGATAATAGAATTCTGGCTGTTTGATTACTTAGGGTTCCAAAATAAATTAAAGATCTGTATTTTACTTGGGCAAAAGATAAATACTTTGATAGGTTAGTTGAAGCTGTTTATCTGATATTAATTTCTTTATTAAATTTGACCATAGTAAGGGGTATTTTGATTTATTTATTTTTAGTACCCATTATAAAAAACTTCACTAGGATTAAATTGGTATTTGTTTCAGGATTGTATTTTTTTTGGCCGTTATTAAAATACCAGATTTTTTTATAGTATTTATAAAACAATAACAATGAATTGTAAAATAAAATTTTAATTTTCTTATGCAGTTAAATCCTTACGAACTCCATGTAGTATTCTCAAAGAAATAGAAACCAGACCTCATTTCGTTATGCGAGGTCTCTTTTATAATACGAGTATCGCTATGAAACGAAACGAGATTTTCGTTCTACAGATTGAGTTTTTTTTGTGTATCCTGATGGGGAGGTGTATTTACCTTATCGAGCATAAGGTCTAAACCATATTGTTTACTAGTTACGGAATAATATAACGAAGAAATGGAAACTTCGTACTGCTTTTTTTTTCAAGCTTTGTTCGAGTAACCTTATTATTTATTTAAAATAAAATGTGCTTTTATTACGGTGATAGTTATAGTAGATGAGTGGTTTCTTTGGTAGGTTCTATGAACTAATTAGTGTTTTAGTGATCCTTGACCACCTTGCCCAAAGGACAACCTTTTTCTTCTGTTCTCACTATACAGTTCCTGTTAGCTTCGTGTTTCAAAACCTCTAAAAGCGACATTTTAGTTATTCCTCAAATGTTTTCAACTTAAATCTGTTAAGATTAAATCATATCTTTTACATTATAATTCCACATTTGGATAATCATCTATATATAAATAGGCAAAGACAAAACGATTAGGTACCATTTTCTCCTCCGTTTCTCAACCGATTTTCTTCATTTTTGTTTAGTTTAGTAGCTACTGACGACCTTCAGTGCAGAATGCTAATCTTAATTTATAATATTAGTTCATTCATTAAATAAAATATAATAAAAATTCATTATTTACGTCAATAATGTCAATGCCAAACAACTGATTGTGCCGCCGCCGCCAGACTCAAAACATTGAGTAATTATATTTACAGAGACCAATGCTGTTACATACTTAGAGCATCTACTTCTGGAAGTGGCATGCAAGCGTTGTTATTGTTTAGTAGTAAAGTAATCGTTGTATATTATAATTATACAGGGCGATTCCAGATATTTTAGAAATCTTTTTTTTCGTGGGCGGCACATAAGCAGTTGCATATATTGGGTGTTTAAAATATAGAGTAGAGTGCAATTATAACTAATAAAATAATTATATAGGGAAGTCCATTAGCGGTTGAATTTACAGGGTTCTTGGAATAGAAGGTGCAGTAGAATTACAGTTATACAGGATGGTGCACAAAATATTATACATAGATGCATATACAGGGTGGCGGAAATGGAAATGCAACATTTCGTAACCCATAATCAGTTGTATATATAGATGATGATGAAATATAGGGTGAAAGGAATTATAGATATACAGGATGATGATAAAAAATGTTAGAAAAGGAACTGATTTATAGAGTAGCCCACGAATGATTGAAATATAGGTCGGAGTAGAATTATAGTTACAGAAGATAATTAAAAATTTCATAAACAAAAAGAGTAAATATGGTGGGTCATAGGCAGTGGCATATACAGAATGGTTTACCCGGTGGTTCAAAAATGTTAAAAAATATTATGCGTGGTCCATGAGCAGTTGCATATACAGGGTGGTGGAAATATATAATGAGATGGAATTATTATAATGAGGATTTTAATAAATGTTAGAAAATTGAGTGCAATTATAGCTATACAGGGAAATATGTAGGGTAGCCCATTAGCGGTTGAAGTGTTGTCATATTAAATTAAGAATTATAAATTTGAACACAAATAAAGTCCTATGAATTATATCTGAAAAAAACTTGAATTTCGTTACTTATTTGTAGGAACGAGATGTAAGACCGACATCTAGAATTTTCGAGGAAACTATCACACAGAGGTTCCGAATCTGGATCCGTTCCGTGTAATTCCTGTTCTCCCTAAAGTCCTAGGATAGAATGTCGCTATAAAATTTTCAGGTTACTTAACCTGCCAGAGATATAGACACAATTGGTCGAATTTCGACAACTGGGCGACAGCTAGTAGGTATAATTTAACGGTTATTGTTTACATTTGTCATATTTAGCGTAGGTTAGGACGGGTACATGTTCGAAGGGCTCATTTGTCCTCAAGATGTTTTATGGTAAAATATCCCTCAGAGGCAGGGAAAATAAAACTGTCAATCGCCTAACGTTACCGCCTCTGTTGGTCGTTTTGGAAAGGAATAGGTTCATTTGAAAACCAACGGCAGCTTGATACGATGAGCGAACGCTGTCACGCGATGCATGCGAATTTACAGACGGTCGTACAATATTTTATGCCTGGAATATATAGACCATGGTGTTCGAATTAAGTTAGAAGTTATGCTGATGGTTAAAGAATTTTGAGATTAAGAGTCAACCCCCTTTCATGGAAAGGTAAGTATGGTCATTTTGGTTGATTAAATCATCATGTGCAGTATAATATATTTTAGGGATCTACGTTAGAATCCTTCTTCTACATTATGATTTTTTTTCCTGTTGGAATTTTGCTGATATATGGAGATCTTTTTTTGACGTTGGGGTTGTATGTATTTGGCGCCACCATGAGATTGAGCTACCATAGAATCTTCCCAATAGCTTACTATTTGACGAAATGCTTTTTTCTTGTCATGTCATCAGAAGCGTAACAAAATTATTTTTGTTATGTTTCAGCGTTTTTCCAAAATTAAAAAAAAAGTTAGATTTATGAATTTTTTACAGAACTTTCTCATAAAACTGTAAATTCATTTTCATCATCTTATAACTTAGATTAGTCAAAGAAACTGAAGAAAACTGTCACTTTATTCAATCAGTGGAGTAAACACGAAATTACTGCCCAACAATATACCAAAAAATGGTATCAGAAACCAAAAGCCAGCACGCACTTCATATGACCATTCATCCGTTCAGGTAGCATTGAAAAAGTGCATTATCCGCCATCTGACACAGAATAATCGCTTCGGATAGCCTTGTTTCCGTAACGAATTTCATCGTATCACGTCGATTCCTCCTAACCCGATTTCATTCAGCAAATTTCCATTTCATCTCCAACTGTTATTTTTGATTTCGGTTTTTGTTGCCAAGTTATATCATGCAAAATAATTTCCAGTCGTACGGACCGACGCGTGCTGGAAGTGACAGAAACATGACTATAATCGACTACGTCGTAGACTATTTGGGTAGGTTGTGTTTTATTTTTTTTTTTTTTTCACTTTTATTCCACGAAAATGTATTTGAACGAGTTGATGAGTCGTGTTTTTTTGGTTTTAATTATTCGTTGTTGTTCCGTGGAATTTCGATTTTTTGGGTGAGGTTAAAAACGCATTAAGTTAATGTGACGATTCGTTTACTTTCAACGTGGGAATATCTTTATGGTGATCACATCAATATACGAATACAATCAAACATTCAAATGTTTTTAATTGTTTGAAATCCATGCACCTACTATTGAGAATGCAGCCCACGTTTTAAGATATCTAAAGGTTAAATTGGTGTAATAGTTCTTAGTTTGATTGTACAGTTCGAACGAAATAACAAAATTGCATGCAGAATGAAGAATAGACCTGTTTTCTGGAGAAATGAGTTTTAGAAAATATGTTTTATAATTGTAGCTATGTGACGCTATCTCTATTTGTTATAAAAAATAATGGCTAAAAAATTGACTTTATTCTTGATTTTTCTTCACATCTTCGTTCTTATATCGTATAGAAAAAGTTTCTTAATAAAAGTTGTTTGGAATGAAATACTCTTCAAGACGGATAACATGCAATTTTGGAAAATTCAAACGTTTTTATTACTTATTCTGGGTTTGGCAGTCGCTGCAATTTTTATTTAGCAAACCACTAATTACTGCTCTGGTAGTGCACTGTTACAGAACCAGACAAAATTGAAATCCATTTTAAAAAAATTCACATTTCTTTGTAAAAATCTCAATTTTGAAAAAATGTATTAATTTTCAAAAATCTAGTGGCGTAAA
Source organism: Octodonta nipae (assembly GCA_034190945.1). Lineage (NCBI taxonomy): Eukaryota > Metazoa > Arthropoda > Insecta > Coleoptera > Chrysomelidae > Octodonta > Octodonta nipae. Next base: position 137,096,622 of record CM067219.1, on the reverse strand, counting down.
TTCTCTAGAAAATTTGATCTAACCAACTTTTGTTAAGAATTTCTTTTTCTGTAGTCGATAACACCGAAGTTATATAAGAAAAACCGAAAATGTTGTTTATAAAATGGAATCAAAATAGTTTTCAAGATCAACAACACCTTGTGGAGCATGATCACAATCCTGCAGTACCAAAAAACGGTATATACAGCATAGCCTCTACATTGGGGAGACTAAGCGACCACTAGACACCAGGATTAAGGAGCACCGCATAGCTACTCAAACAACTAACAAAGTCTGTATTAGCTAATCACGCATGGACCGAACACCATAACATCTACTGGGACCAGGCAAGCGTAATTCACAAGTAAGAGCTCTTGTATAGAAGAAAATACATGGCATACATAATCTCAAAATTAAAAACGTTTAGAGACCTCTTCTTGAGCCACTGCCGCTATGAATCACCGACTACCAATCGCCAGGTACGGGGACGCTGATTTGACGAGACAGGGGATCAAGCGACCCAATGAGCATGGCCGGTGAAGGGTATAATTACGATGGAAAATCTGAATTTCCCTTCATTCACCTGATGACGATAGCAAATCCAAAGCTATTGAAACGTTGTGAGATCAATAATTTCAAGACGATGGAAGTCTAAGGTAACTTCGAGGAACTTTTTGTGTCTTCACGGACTTTTAGTTATGAATAAATATTTCAAATTTGTAATAATGGCACGCCAATTTCTAATAATTCTGACTTCTGGTTGTTCCTTTAAAATTTGTGCCGATTTCGTTGCTTTGAGAGTTTGGAATTGAAATTTAAATATCTGTTTGTGTTCTTAGGTTTGTTATATATATTTGTACTTGTGATGTTATTTGATCTATCTATAAAATTACTAGAAAAATAATTTTTTCTTTAATTTACAATATCTATTGTGAATTTTCTTTTCGATTTTGATGTGATCTAGATCTGGATGCAGGTCTTCAACAATCCTAAATCACAAAATATCGTCAACATATGTCCGCTATCCTTTGGTCTCTGATTACTACAGACAAACGATATTTCTATAACGCTGACTTTAACCAGTGATTCGATATGGTAACTGTTATTACCGGCGACCTAATTCTCCGCAAAGCAGTGAATAGAGTCACTGCCTGCACGCCGCACAGTACCTCGTCATTCTTGTATAGTCGTATGGTCCTGAGATAGATACTGCTCTACAGGCGACCACAGCTGGAGGCAACGACCTAATTCTACACAAAGCAGCGAATTGAGTAACTACGCACGGTACCTCCTATTAGTCGTAATTCTCGTATAGTCTAGAATTACCAACCGTTTTGTTTTCGCGGGACGTGCCCTGTTTGTTTTGTGTCCTGGATAGTTTTTAAGCGGTGTCCGTTTTTTTGAAAGCTTGATAAGGTCATGTATGTTGAAATTCACGCGCCAATTGTGCATTCTTACGTTACAGGCGGCCTCATGGCTCGCGAATGTTTTCATTGCACTTTTTCTCTGCACATTAATGTAACTATTGCAACTCTACTGCTATGTCAATTATTTTTTTTAATTTGGGGTTGGCAACCCTAGTATAGTCATATCCTTATTTTTAGCCGATTGTCTATGTGTGTCTAGCTGTTCCTCTAGTCTTGCGTTAAGTATGTTGTCTTAATTGGTTTTTAGTTTTGGGTTTAAGTCAAATTCGATATATTAAACACTATGTAAATTACTACTAATAATTATTAGCAGCACTGCACGAGTGCAAGATGAGCCACGGTTCAATGTCAAAATCTCTGATATTAAAAAATCGCAGTATCGTTCAACGGCAACGCTCATACAACATACACTTATCCTACTTGATTTTGATTAACACATCATACCGACACACACACACACACACACAAACACACTGAAACAGCGACCTCTGTCTGATTTACAAGTCACCGCCACCGGTGACCTAGGTGACCTGGTAAGCTCATCGCTACTGATTCCCTATATGTATTTCCTCAAAATGTGTCGGTACTGGACAATATTTTGGAATAAAAACAAGTGTTTGTGAATAATTGAATTAAGGTTTTAAAGAGAACTTGGACATAAAATATTAAGTTTTGAGTTTTTTACTGTTACTTGTTTTCCTAAGGATAATTCGACATTTTTTAAACTTCATAATTTGAAATTATTGAACTGTTCATTCCATTAAATTTTTATTATTTTCAATAAATTTGTTGATGTCTTGGCAGTCTAATATTATTTGGTAGTTTGTAATATAAGAAATTACATATTTTTCCAGGTTTCAGGTTTTGCACAACCACCGAAATTTCAGTATGTCGCACGGATCTGGTTAAGTGACGGTTTAAGTTTGATCCGCTTTTAGAGCGTTACTACGGACTGCGCCAAATTTTTTTAAAAAAAGAATATTAATTTGTAAAACTCGTCTTGAACATTAAAACAGAAATTGAGGAATTCACTCCTAAACTCAATATATATATATATATATATATATATATATATATATAGCTGTCGCATTCGTTCTTGACAGATTTTGTAGTAATCCTGTCTTTCGAGTTGCTTTCTTGAAAAGATTGGAATTTTCCATACTTTATTTCATCAGCAATCATAGTTTTTTGTCGGCAGGTGTTTATTTCGGAGAAGTAGTTTTTGCAATAGACGATTTATGCTGTTTTTGTTGTGACGTTGTAACAATATTATCAAGAAATAATTTATAATTATGTTTCCTGAAACCTTTCAACATCTAAATCCATAATTTATATGGTGTATCAATGAACTTTACAGATTATTGCATAAAAATGTTTTGTTAACTGTGAAAGCCTACTTTAGATTTGCCTCGAACATTAATTCTTTGACAATTGCAGTTTTATTTTACTTTTTATAGAAATGTTGATATTGAGAGAAACTTCTAGGAAAGTTGTACAACGAATTTTTTCGATCGATACAAAACGCATAAAGCATACAAAGAGTCGTTAAGTTGTCGGAAATAAACAATGACCTAATATACGAGAGTTCGATTGCAATTTAACAATGAAATGAAACATTTCGATCAACCGTACAATTTCAACAATGCATTAATAATGCCGGTTAAAAGCGTGGACTATCACGAATATATATGGAGAGTTTTGCTTTTAGATATTATAAACGTTTTTTTTTTTTTCGATCGATATGCGAGTCTCTAGAGTTAACTAGTTAATTAGAGAGTAGAGTTCCTGTAAAGAATATGTTTACGTAAAAAATGTTTCATAGAATTCTAAAATCTGTGACCATTTAACAAATTTTAAAATGCACTAATACTTAAGCTTTATTCTTGGCGGCAAATCAACGTCAACAGTCCGTTAGCTGTATGGCCAGTGGCTCCATCTTGTTGGAACCACATATCGTCCAGATGCATATCTGCCAATTCCTGCCACAGCAGGTTTGTTGTCATCTCGCGACAGCGAACACCATTCACGGTAACTTCTTGGCAGATCTCATTTTTAAAGATGTACGACCCGATGATGCCGCCAGACAATAAACGGTAAAAAAACAGTCACTCTTTGCGGATGCATCGAGTTTTCCACAAGCACTCTTGGATTCTCATCTGCCCAAATACAGCAATTCTTCTTGTTGACGAATCCACTGAGATGAAAGTGTGCCTCATCGCCAAAGATGAGTTACTTCATACAGTCAACATCCACTTTAGTGTGTTCGAACAATTATTCCGCATATTGACGACGCTTCAAATCACCGTCATGATGACACTTGAAATGACTAGGTTCGAGTTTCTAGCGATGAATGCCGAGATCCTCACGTACAGTGATGGTCTCGAAACTGACGATCTGATTCAGCAGTACATAGAACGGCTTCTACTGTTTGTAATAATCTTTTATGGGAACAAATCATCTCTATCTTGTCTATGACGCCCAAAAAAACTGTCTTGCACTACGAGTTCTTTGCTTTTTGTGCTGATCAATAAGCATCTTGGAACCAACCTCGTAAACCGAAGTCATTTCTCTAAATTTTTATTTGAACATCATGTAGGAATTCATAGTTTGGACCACTAATCGTTAATTGCCAATTTTGAGAAATAGAAAAATAGAAACTTTTTTCTTGTGGTTTGTTAAAGATATGAATGCTATGACTTATGCATGACCGTGGATTTAACGTTAATATAAGTCATGTTCAACGTCATTCTTGAACATTTTGATTACTTAAGTCATGTTCAGATCTAGAAATCGGTTTTTTCCTAAATCACAAGAAAAAAAGTTCTTAATTTGAAAAATGACCTTGAAGTAATGGTCAAGGTCAAAGTCCCCACCGAATAGCAACGGAAAAATTTTTGTTGGAACATTTTTTATCGAGTGGCAAGATATTTAGCCGTTTCGGTACTTTTCAAATACCCTGTATATTAGTCTCTAGAAGTTACTTTTGGAATATCCCCCCGATTACTTTTATGTTTTTTGGGCAATAACACCACAATCGAAATAAAACGACGTATATTGAAGGAAAACCAAACGTTTCAAAGTCTATTCTGACTTCGTTGTCAATGGCATTATATTTATTGATGTAAATTGCAAAATGAAAATTTGATTTATGACATTTAAATTGACATTAGAAAATTTGTTGTTTTTAGATATACAGATAGCACAAAGAATTCTAAAGATCATGTATTATAGTTAAACAGCTTTCAAATTAGAAGAATTTGAAAGAGTTGTCTTTAGAATTTATAAGTGGCGTTCCTAGGTACGACTTTGTTATAAGATAGCACATTCGCCAAAAATGCGATCAAAGAATTCTATTGTTTCAGTGATCCCATTAACGTCATAAGGGAAACCTAGGAAAAACCTTATGAACTATCCCGATACTGGGTTGTTCAAAAGGAGGTTACCATTAATAATTTCTTCCTTAATTGTCGGTTTTGTGTTATGTTGTTCTTTGTGAGGTATAGTTGAATTGTCAAATTGTATTTTATGGCCTAGGTCCCAAGCATGTTCACAAATTTTCGATTTTTCAAATTGTCGTTCCTTTATGTAATTCTTATGCTCATTTATTCGTACGTTTAATGATCTCGATGTTTCTCCAATATAAAATTTATTGCATTCGCAAGGAATCTTGTATATGCAGTTTTTTGAGTTCATCGTTTTGTTGGTTAGTTTTGTTTTCGATATTAGAGATTTCAGTGTATTTCTTGTTTGGAATGTTGTTTTAACATTAAATCTGTTGCCCACTGTTTTCAATCTTCCTGACAGACTCTGAATATATGGTATAGTTGTAACTGTAATGTAGTTGTCCTGAGTAGGTGTAGTGTTAATAAGAGAAGTTCTAGGTTGATTCGAAAGGCTTGTTTTCTGTTCAAGTCTGTTTAACTCTTTGTTGATCAATTTTGTGGGGCAATTGTTTCCAGTGAGAACATTTTTTATAATTATTTGGTGTTTGTTGAATTTATTATCATCAGAACAGTTGGTCTTTGCTCTATCATATAATGACTTAATGACACATTTCTTTACTGTATTCGGATGATTTGAATTGAAATTTAGGTATCTGTTTGTATGAGTTTTCTATAAACTTCTGTTTCGAATGAAGATTCTGTTTTTGTTATTAATATGTCTAGGAAAGATAGTTTATTATTTTCTTCAATTTCTAGGGTAAATTTGTTATGTCATTTAATAATTTATCTAATTCTTCAAGATTGTGTTCCCAAATTACGAAAATGTCGTCGACGTAACGCCACCAAACTACTTTTGGTAAATTACTTGTTGTTCAAAGTTTTCCATAAATATGTTACTTAATGCTGGTGAGAGACAAGAACCCATGGCCATGCCAAAATCCTGTTGGTAAAAGTCATCATTTAATTGAAAGTATGTAATTTTTGTACAATATGTTAGTAGTTCCATTATTGTTTCAATTGATAAGTGAGTTCGTTGATTTAATGAAGAGTCCTGTTCTAGTAGTTCTTTTACTATTGGAAGTGTTGTGGAAACAGGAACATTGTTATAAAGAAGACAATCTCAATATGAATAGTTTCAATATACTTCTTAACAATTTTACTTGGTTTCTAATTCTTGTAAAAACTTTCTTTGTATATTTTGTACATATTTGCTTTTAAAAACTTATCACATTTAAAACTGCTCAATTTGTACCTTGTTATCTTCTCTAGAAGTGCGTGTGTATATGCTTAAAAAAATTCAGACTTTTCATTAACTATATAGGAATAACTGTACTCAATATCGGTTGTTTGTTTCAGGCTCCATAATGTTCCACGTTCGTCGACGTCCGGCCGACTGCGCACCGCGCAAGCGCAAAAAGAAACCGCTGTCGGCCAGCGCGCGGGACATCCGGAACGAATCCGCCCCAGTTCTGGTGGAATTAGGTCCGGACGGCTCGGCGCCCATACCTGGCGACACTAGTCGAACGGTCAGGTTGACAGGAGATGTAATGGAGGTGAGTTGAACATCATTTTTGACCCATAATTGATATCGTTAATTTGTTAACCGCAAAATTAATATATTTCACATTAACAATCTGTGTTTTTATTTTATTCTAAATATAACGAAATGCGATCTGTTATAATGTGGGTGGTCGGTGTCATTTTACACACTCAACGTCATAATAACCATATGAAAAAACAAGCCACAGTTTTTTTACACTTGGCGGCTCAAATTATGAATGGCATTTGATATGATAACGTCTTAATAGCAGCTTTTTCAGCTCCTAAACTTTTGTTGTACAAACTGGATACAGCAATCTATTTTCGTTTATCCTATAATTCCTGTAAAGTGCCCTACAAAATATGTTTTAACATTTGAAAGCTTCAAGTTTAAAAAAAAGTATTTTCAGCATTTACTTTATGTTTCGTATTAATTTTTTTAATGGGGTGCATTACAAATATTTTTTAGACTGTTGAAAAGATCACTTTACGATTTGTTAAAAAAATGTACATCCCATGCAGTGTTTTATTGATATTCTTCCATTTTCTACTGAAACGTCAACAACTGTAGTAGTCGGTAAAATGATTTAAAATAGTATTGAAATGGAAATGTAAAGAGCAAACTAAATATCAAAATTAAAAGTAAACGAAAAAGCTTTTACTTTGTGCCTTTACAGTATTTACTTAACTAAATTTTCTCATTAAAATTGGAGTTTCTTGAGATAAATTTGAAACGAAATGCTTAGTTTCATGTAATTGCGATTCGCTAAACTTTTATCTTCTCTGTTTTTTGAAACGTAATCATTCGGCTTTACCAAATTTCATTATTCAAAAAGGTAAACTTTCGGGACCTATCACAGATCACATTATTAATGGATGTAACATTTAACTTGTGTAAAGATAAATGTTGTATTAAGCAAGTTATTAAAAGCAGTCTATTCTACGACTACATCATACTAAAACTGGTGACTAAAACTATCACTACTAAAATCAATTCTATTACGATACTGACCAAGAAACAAGGATTTAGAACAGGAAAGTAAAGATGCTGTTTTCGTAATAACTTGTAAGAAACACCACCACATACAAAAAAATTGTCTGAAATGTTCATGCGACATATGATTTCCGATGTGTTTTGGCCCGCTGAACACGAGTCCGGAGTCAGAATTGCTCCAACACACTTCCGGCTAGAAGTTCAAAAGTTAATCACAGGACTGTGGTGTTATCTGAAGTTTTTACCAACAACCTAGCGAGTGCCGAAGCATTGAAGGTCGAAATGTATGCAATAATGATATTACAAATGCTGTCAAAAGAATACACATCTGCCAGCAAAGCCGTTTTTGCTACAAAAAGCATGTTATTGCACCTTCAAATCTTGCGACCGTGTAGAAATATTCTTTATATGACCTACACGCTTGAGATTAAACCTTGTACATCTAAAATAAAAGGGAAATTAGAGACAACAGAAATGAAGATAATTGGCAGAATTACCAAGTTAACTTTTTACGATAGAGAAAGGAGCTAAGAGATAAGATAATTGTCTCATATGGAAAGTATCAATAGCTCGACACATAGCATAAAAAATTAGGAGAGCAAACATAGACTTGAAAAAAATGCCTCTAGGTAAACGAAGTCAACGATAAACAAATAAATATGGAGTGAGAATTTACTTACAGAATAGGGGAAACATCGATGAAGAACAGACCGCAAGTCGAACTAGAAGAAGGAACAAGAAGAATTTAGATCGGTCCACTATTTAAATTGGTATTGGATACACCCCCGACTTGACCGTACAGTGTATGGCAGCACACTCCCTCTAAGGCACGCATAACGTGCCTTTGGGGGGGAAATTCACTAACCCCAGATATCCTAGATATCAAAAGGGTTTAGCTCTGTGGGAGCCCTTGCCAGGTTATCTGGCCCGAGTCGTGGCAGCCTCCCATGAATTCTCTGACCGTCCGGGCTGTTCCTAACAGAACGGCTTTTTGCATTAGTTGGTAAAGATGTTCGTCCAGACCGAGGTATTTTAAATTATTTAGTAGAAGTTTTGGGACTACTTCTGTTGTTGACATAACAATTGGTACAGTTCGTGTGTTGTTCATGTCCCACTGTGTCTTTATTGAAATTCCAAATCCCTGTATTTGGTTATTTTTTCAGCCTGCTTAATATTTATGTTATTGTTGTTAGGAATTGCTGTCAATTAAAGTTGTTTTCCTAGAGATTTTGTCTACTACCAGTCTTATCCTGGCCAAGGTTCGTAATTCTGTAAAACGTGCGCATTATAAATTCATTCATGGCGCTAGTCCATTTCATGCACTGTCTTTTCAGTCCCGTTTGAGTGAGCGCTTTCTGTTGATCCTGCGCAACACTTTCTGCGGGTGGAGTTCTCATTCTCGTTTGACTCCGTTGGTGATGGTCACGTTGATTCTGTGACCGTATAGGAGAGTGTTGTTGGGGTTCTTGGGCTGTAGCTCTTTGGACGACAGGGACCCGCCTTCTCAGCACCCTGCCACCGACGTCCCGCATGCTGTCTTGTCCAGCGCCGGCTCCAGACATGCCCTGGGGATCCCCAGACAGCGGCTGTTTTTCGAGGCATCTACTCCGTAGCTCCATTTTCATGGGTGGTGTCACCAATTGACCCTGGTCACCCGGGTAACTCGGACCCGTGGGGTTGTCACTTCCCAGATGAAATCATTTAAACCAGATCATCACGTACGGTTTTTGGGGAAGGGAGGAAGACTAATTAGTAGGTCAGCGGATAGCCGCCCCTTTAGTCGCCTCTTACGACAGGCAGTAGATACCATGGTGCTATTCTAACCCGGACACCACACAGGTTTTATCCGTGCGAATTATTATTGTTGTTATTCATTTAGTTTTTACACAAAAAAGATACTCCTTACAACATTCGATATTGTGTACCGTTTTTGGATACACTATTATTATAATTTCTGTATACTATGAAAACTGTGTTTTCTATGTTATTCAGTAAGTAATCATTTGGTGTTCCACTTTGGTATCATTGATGGACATCACAGTCCTATCAGCATGTGTGGGAATCGAAATTTCTGGAGTAGGTTTCAGAGAATCATTAATATAAATAATATAAAGAAGTGGTTCACGACTAGTTCCTTGTGGAACCCCAGCTTTTTATTACGTGATAATTTAAAGTACCACTTAATTGCTATTAAACTAAAGTGGGGAATTTCCCCTTGTTCCATAGTTATACAGGTTTTACAGTATAACACCATAGTTGTCTGTATCAAATGCAATCACTAAGTCAGAAAGGAATAACTATTATTCTATAAAATAATTTATAGTAGCTATATAATAAATGATATTTTTAGATTACCTTAAACAGAACAACAAACAAATATTTAATTGTCACAATAAAATACAATTTTTTCCTTTGAGTTAAGTTTCTTTTGTGTTTTTTTTTTCTATTAAAAGTTTATTTATCTTACCACCACAATATGTGCTCGCACTCGAAATCCCTAATGAAAATAACAAATACAAGCCAGTTTTGTTTCAAAACTTGTGTAACATATTGGCACTCAAAAGTTATGATTTATGTAACAATTTGTTCTCTACATGTTATACTCGAAATATCTCCATATGCTGCAAGCCATTATCAGAATTACGAACTACAGAACTATATTGTTAACGCAAGTTGGAGAATTAATTTAGTTTAACTATTTATACATTTCAAATGTACTGAAAGTTATAATTGTAATCAGTGATGATGTAATCAACAATTTCAATAAAGCGTATTGTTTTCCAAAAATATCGCATTTGGAATTAAGTTGGGCAAAACAAAACACCTACGTCAAAATAATTTTGGCAGGAGGTAAGCTTATGCAAATTCACCATATAGTAAATATGACGTCATACCCAATAAAATAACAAGACGTGCTGATTCCATTGGCATGCAGGTTAACAAGGATTGCTATAAATCTAATTATTAATATAGGAAAGCTGTAACTTATTCATCAATATTGATATTTCCCTGTTCTAAATTCAATGTTCAGAGATATAAATAAACTTGTTAGTAAAGGTAAATTAGATGAATGATTTTTCTTTAAAAGTTAATATGGCAATTAGTAGTAAAGATGGAAGTTTTAAGTCATTGTGAATGAGAGGTAAGTTATCTTTAAAAACGTACAAAAATTCATTCATGTTCTAGAATCCACCTCCTAATTTACATTAGATCTATGTTTTAGTAAGCTTTAATTTAACTATCTTCGTTCGTAGGTTTATCTTTTCTGTACAGTATTTTAAATTAATATTTCAAGAACTTCATATCATACGATACAGCTGAACTTTTTGATGTGTAAGTACAATGACAGTGCATATACAAGGGGTACTGAATATGAAGAAAATAATAATATAGTCTTTGATGCCCAACAGTACATCGGAAAGAGTGCAACATCAGCACACCATATTCATTGGGAGGTTGAACTTTGATATTCAAATTTGACATGTTCTGTTTTTTTTTTCAAATTTTGATTAATTCCAATTTTTATGTGATGGAAAAATTTCAATCGATTTATTCGATAAAATATTTGATATTGCTGAAAGATGGGGATATAAAACAAAAAAAATAAATACTGTACATAAACATGTATAATAAATGCCCTTCACAATTAAAACTAAACAATATATTTTATGAAAAAAATACGCCCTTACAAAAAATACAATCCAAATAAATAAATAATTAACTCTGACATAAAAACACATTTCTAAATGCCTAGAAAGATCCCACATTTGCTCTAAGTAGAACCAATAAAAATGTATATATTAGAGTGGTCGTTAATTTTTTTTCCACGCCCCACTATGAGTTAAATGGCATTTTTTAACAGAAACCTAATATCTTTAGCAAAAATAGAGATATCGAAACAATTTTAACCTTAAGGTTATGTAGATTAACAGAAAATTATTTAGAATGTCATCATTCACTCTTATAGGGGTGGAAATGGGGGTTGAAATGGTGCATATTTCAAACTCGAAGTTTTTTATTGTTTATGGTATATCTCCATAAATAGAGATATTTATACGGATCTTTTTTTTAAATTGTAGGATCATTCGTTTTGATGAATAACACTGAGATTGTTTTTTAACTCAAAACAACACGTGTCTCTAGACGATCTAAGTTAATTTTTGGGCATAATCATTAATCATCTTTTTTGGGGAATATTTCAGGAAAAAATACAATTTTATTCGAAATATAAAACATATAAAACTCAAATCAATGAAACAAAACAATATTTGATCAAAATAACTATAAATAAAAATTTAAATTCAAAATAAAAATATCAATTTGAATATCTTTCATTTCTTTATTTAATAGACCAAATCAACTGGATTTTTTGAATTTAAATTTTTATTTATTATTTTTATTTACTGTTATTTTGATCAAGTTTTGTTTTTTTTTATTGATTTGACTTTTATAAATTTTTATATTTCAAATAAAATTGTATGTTGTATGTATATTCCCAAAAAAAAGGATTAATCTTTATACCCAAAAATTGACTGAATATTTTAATTTTTAACGACCACTCTAGTATATATAATCATTGACAAAGAAGTCGCAACACCCAGAAGGACATTTTTCAGGAGATAAAGGTTATAACCAGCACCAGCTTTAATAAACTATCAGGAATCTAAAGAAGCATGAGGGTTTTTGCGTCCCTTGTTCACTCTTTTTTTCCATGTGGGTGCCATTGTAATCAAAATTTAGGACGACTATCTCAAGTATACGACGTTAATAAAACTTTTTTTAAAGACAATATAACTGACTTCCACCTATAACTAAAAAGCTAAAAATAATTTTAACAAAATACAACTCTAGCAAATAAATAACACATTCAGTGTTGTTAGGTACCTACCAAGCAAATCTAAAATCCTTCATTGCGTACTTATCTACTACATCAAACTTGATTGTTTACTTGGCACCGACTTCAAAAATATACTAGATTGGTATATAATTAATTTGTACAGAATGAGCACCTTGTAATGTTCACATTTTTTACTTCCTGGGTAGGTACCTAACAACATTGAATGTGTTATTTATTTGCTAGAGTTGTATTTTGTTAGAATTATTTTTAGCTTTTTAGTTATAGGTGGAAGTCGGTTATATATTTTTTAAAAATGTCTTATTTTCAACTTTTTAGTTTTTTTGAACTCAGGTAGTTTTCATTCTTTATTTTGTATGTATAACCTTAATAGATAGGACCAGGTAACATCGAAAGCCCCAACATTACACAATGATACATTTTCATTTAAATTGACAGATAAATGTTTCGAACAAAATGTACTAGTAGGCGTTGACTTAATAAGCCCAAAATGTATTTATGCCTTATGGACCACGCCATTTAACCTTTTTTCAACTTTTTTTGGCAACTCTGTTTAACTATAGATAATTCCACTCCACCCTATGTACCAACCATCCTGTACATACGACTGCCCACGGACAAGCATAAATTTGTTAGCTGCCTTCTGTAAACTATAGGACGGAGTAGAATCCATCCCATATTTACGGAGTCAGATCCGTCCTATATTTCAACCATAGTGTATTACTCCTTGTGGGCTACCCCATAAAGCATTTAATTTTTAACATTTTATATTATCGTCCTGTGTAACATTAATTCCTCCCCACATTTTATGCAACTTCTTATGGGCTACAAAATAAATATTTTTTTAATAACATTGTATAAATATAATTCAACTTCAGCATATATTTCAACCATCCTGTATATGATTTATTTACGTCCATATTTATAACAGTTTTTTAATCACCCTATATAATTTTAATTTCACATATTTTCCAACATTTTTATACCAGCAAACGTCCACTCCACCCTATATTCCAACCATCCTGTATATACGGCTAAACGGCCTTACCTATATTTCAATCATCATATAAATGCAACTCCTCCTATCACTTTACTTTGTGTATAAACGCACCAAATAGCAGTTTACAATTTGACATGTGTTGTCACTGAATTTTTATTAGACCGGGAGAACGTGACAACCAAAAGCACCGTCTTCGCAAAATGGAAAAATTTTCAGTTAAATAGGTTTTTGTTTGGTATACAAAGAAAACGAGCTTGGTTCTCATTGATTTAAGGAGTCGAAAATACTATGCTTTACTACCTATATGCTTGAGATGTACATAGAAAATTTTCAAATTGGCAATTAAACTTCCAGTGTATAAAATTCCCGCACTATTATGTTGGAATTAAAATATTTATGAGGAAATGTCCGTTATGCCATTTCGATAAAATTTTTGATAAGAAATTTGAAATTTTGGGCGATTTTTTGCAAAAATGCAAGTTGCACGTCGCAGAAAAGTATATGAGATCACCTAGGGATCTTCCTTAATAGATTAAACGTTAAAAAACTATACACATCCACAAGGAGTTTTCGAAAAATCGACCAATATGTTAGTGATATTGGTCGATTTCCATGCACGCATGTGTTCATTCACAAATTTCGTCTCTTTACTAATACAAATCTTTTCCCAAATTTGAAGTTTCACCAATCCGGATATATACTCTAATAAACAACACCATATTCATACAAAACGGTTCACCACAGGAGAAGAAATCAACTAACATACATACAAAAAAAATACGCGACGAATTGATAACCTTCTTCTTTTTGGAAGTCGGTTAAAAACTAACATTCAGACGATTTTCAGATATAATCCATTCCAAACAAGATCATCATTCTGCAGCTTATATTCTACTTAATAAATACGTCTTGTTCCTGAGTAATAAAAAGGAACATCTTCTATTTTTGTAGTAAACCAGACAGTTAAAATTTTCCAGACCCGTCGTTCATGACCTCTCAATAAAGTGCCGTTTACGAGCGTCGGAGTCGGATCTGTTCGCTTTCCGAGATTTACTTTATATTTTACCTCTGGAAATGCATATTTACTATAATTCCATAACTTCCAACGTAATCCTTTGTGGTGCTTTCGGATAATGGCGCTGTCATTTATCTTGCTATATAAACATTACGATCCCGTCCGTTATTGTTGAAATAGTTGAAATAGATTTATGTTGTGGAGTTTTGCAGTAAAAGTCTTTACATAAAATGACGTTTAGTATTCGTTTTGGTTTTTTGAAAGATAAGCCTTTTAAAATGGTTGACGTTGTTACATAATTTAAAGCAAGAATGTATGTGATAATGGTAATTCCGTGTTCTGGCATTGTTTTATTGTTATGAGTTTAGTTCTTTATTATATGCACCCGCTGCTACGTTTCCATTATTCACTTTGTTTGGAAAAAATTAACTTAATTTCGAAAAAAAAAAAAATGCCCCATATTCTTTAAATAAGTAAGAAGCAGCTAGCGGGGTAATTTCTTGTTGTATTGTAATTTTATTTGGATTATCTTGACTTGACCATAGTGTATGGCAGCACACTCCCTCCCTTTAGGGAAAAATTTACTAAACCCCAGGTATCCTAGATATTAAAAGAGTTTAGTTCTGTGCGAGCCCTTTCCAGGTTATCAGGCCCGTGTTTGGAGTCGTGGCAGTTTCCCATGAATTTTCTGACCGTCCGGGCTATTCCTAACAAAACGGCTTTTTGCATTAGTAGGTAAAGATGTTCGTTCAGACCGAGGTATTTTAATTTATTTAGTAGAAATTTTGGGACTACTCTTGTTGTTGATATAACAATTAGTACAGTTAGTGTGTTATTCATGTCTCACTGTGTCTTTATTTGAAATTCCAAATCCCTGTATTTGGCTATTTTTTCAGCCTTATTAATATTTTTATATTATTGTTGTTTTTCTAGAGACCTTATCTACTAAAACTATATCTGGTACATTGGAAGCAACATTCCGATCGGTCAGTATCGTACTCTTGCCAACTGCAACGGTTCAAGTTTCAATGCAAGTTCCTGGTGCAGTATTTTTGCCCCAGCATCGGGTCGTTGTTTGTATTCAGTTGCAGTGAACTCTTGACAACCTCCTGTGATATGCTGGATAGATTCAGATGTTTGGCAACCATATCTGATCTGTGGTTGTTAATAGAAATTCACTAAACCCCAGATATCTTAGACATGAAAAGGGTCCTATAAAATGCTTGGTGGTTCTTGCACTGAAATTCTTTTGACGTATTCTTAACATAAAGAAAACAAAATTATTGCATTTTACAAAGTTCAGTCGTCAAACATATCCAAGATTTTCTATATGCGCTGCCTATTTGCCTTAAAAAATTCTTGTGCTGTTTGTTTTTTGGCACGCCGGAATGTAATGGATAAATGGAAGCCCCGCTGAAGCTTCCAATTAATAAAAGCGAAACATTTAACTAAGCATGTAATAGCCCACTTTATTGTCCTATTCCGACCATTCTCATATCACAAAATAAGTACCATTTAGAAATAATACTAAAAAGAGTATATCTAAACTATTTTTTTATATCCTTTTTGTCAATGTTCAAATACGTTGTAGCGGGATACCTGTCCTTCTATACCTACTTCATAGAAACCTCCCGCTAGTGACGATAATCATGACTTCATCGTCAGACCCAAAGCGCTTGGAATAAGTAGTAGTCGAACGGACCCAAGTTTGGGCTGTATAGCAACTGGTTCCAGCGAATCGGTCGAACTATCGTTCATGACAATTCTCGGCCCCATAGTAATAGGGTTGTCGTGAAGGACAACCTTCATTAAACATTGGGACTCACTTTCTTACCATTCCGCCACTCATCGTCTCCACCGTCTTGACTATAAATTTCAACCACTTTCACATATATTCAATTCAAAAATCCAAAATCCAGATTTAGTAAGTATATATGAGAGACTGTTATAGTTGATATCACAGCTTGAGCTAAAGTTTCAAGACATATTATGTATATGTGAATTCAACATAAGATTTGTCCTGGATTGACTTAAATAGAAAACATGACCTCTGCGAGAGTTATGATTTGGTACCGCAAAATTAATTCTTTCCTACAAGGTTGGTGCATCAACTCGGTTTTGTAGTAATTTGTATAAAAAACTTATGCTGGTATTAATTCTTCGAGGGACTGAACACCTAAGCTCATACGTAGATATTTTTTATCAATACCCTGTTGTGGATAGGTATCACTCACTATACCTGAAAGACAGAAAATTCAAAAACTTTGTCTGCAGGCTTTCCAATGTGTTCTTGTAATTGTTATAAAAGGGGCTCCAGACTAAAGACGCATATTCCAGTTTGGTACGAATGAGACTAAAGAAAAGTGTTTTTATTGCTTCTAAGTTTGTGACAACTCCACAGTTTCTGATTATGCAACCCAAGACTTTCATGGATGAGGAGTTTACGACAGAAAAGTGATTATAAAAATCACATTTGCTGCTATATAGGACACCAAGGTCTTTGACTTAATCGCATCTAAGTAGTGGAGTATCTTTGAGTTGGTAAACAAAGTGAATGGCTTCAATCTTACGGGTATATGAGCAGACTATGCATTTTGATATGTTCAACAATAACATGTTTGAATTACACCATGCATCTAATTTATTTAATTGTGTGTAAAATCTTCAGCAGAATTTCTTGCTAGGTATAACTTTAGGTCATCTGCGAAAGCTAATCTCTTACAGTCCAGTTCAAGCAAAATATCATTAATGAAAGTAAGAAACAACAACGTTCATAAGTTGGACCCCTGCGGGACGCCTGAAATAGCAATAAAATTAATTGATTAAAACCATTGTAGGACGCATACTGTTCTCTGTGCGATAAATACAACGTTAGTGTTGCGCATAGTTTGTGGCTAAAACCAAAATTTCTTAATTTTGCTACCAAAATCAAGTGATAGATTTTATCGAAGGCCTTTGAAAAGTTTGTGTACACTACATCCACCTGGCCTAGAACGTCCATTTCTTCAGCAACGAATTGAGTAAATTCAATAAGGTTAGTTGTTGTAGAGCGATTTTGCATAAAGCCATGCTGAAATGGAGTTCCGAATTTGCTCAGAATAGTTATAAGTCTACAGTTAGTTATGTCCGCTGGATTTCCCTTTTTAAGGATAGTCTATCGTGTCGTCGATAAGTTGCAAAAAAATAAATGTCACGCTATCTGGAACGTAAATTCTACAAGCTGTGCCCTAAAGATTTTCACGTTCGCTTTTTATCGAGATAAAAAGACGCCAATAAGAAACGAAACGTGAATGGGTAATGAGGCTCCGCATTAAATTGTCGATGTTCCCTCTCATTACGTCTACAGGATGCGTCAGCTGTTTCGGTTCTCGTTTCCTGTGACGCACATATCGGTATCTCAATAATATGAAGAAAAAAAAGTAAATGTAACATCTCAACGTCTTAATCACACCAATTACACAATTAGTTGTTTTTAATGTGCCTTTGATGACGACTGTAGCTAACAAAGTTATTTTCGAGCCTCAAGTAAGAATTATGAGCAGCAAAACTGCCCGAATCATACAGGCTGTGGTTAATTTAAATGTAATAATTGTAGTTGTATATACTGTTTAATTTATAACTTCCAATATAAAGTCTTTATGTACTCGCTTTATGTCAAAAATACAATTCAATAATTCACAAATCATCAAAATACTCCCCAACACTATTGTCAATTCACTTATTCTTATAAACTTTAAGACTGTCTCGATTTCTGATTCAACAACGGTCTGTTCCTTTCTAACCGACCCATTTATGTACATATCTTTATTTCTAGAAAGAACGATCCACTCATTTTCTTCCTGTCATTAACATTCCCGATTTTACGAGAGAACTCTACAGAGAATTTCTTGATTTTTGCCAGATTTTTGTCTTGTGTTTTATATGACATACGAGAAATTCTAGACGTTTTGAGGAAAGCAGTGTCATGTTATACAAACATTATTTTAATTACAGTTAGACACCCTTTTCTGAAGAGGCG
Source organism: Octodonta nipae (assembly GCA_034190945.1). NCBI lineage: Eukaryota > Metazoa > Arthropoda > Insecta > Coleoptera > Chrysomelidae > Octodonta > Octodonta nipae. Next base: position 137,078,352 of record CM067219.1, on the reverse strand, counting down.
TCGTCAAAAATAAACTTTGTAACAATATTAATATCCGTGTAACAATTTTCGAAGGTTTTCAATAGGAAACAATTATATGGAATTGTTTATTTTGTAATATTAATTTTTGACTAGAACCCATCTCAATATCTCATTGTACATTCAATTAAAAATATTTATGTTAATAATAGAAATTTTACCCTCACCCAATCAACATGTTGAGGCCCTCGGCCTTTGTTAGCTTCCGCTTCCAAAAATTTACTTAGACTAAAATGGTGATGGTCTTGTCCTTGTACATATGTTACAGTGGTGATTACGCTACGATATTGGTAGACTTTGCGCCGCAGTATCCTACGGTACAAATGGTGTACGAACTACACAAGAAATTCTCCGAATTCGTAACTCTTCAATTAGAGATAACGGACCGTACTTTACGTCGAATGTTGAAAAAACTGCGTTGTTATCATCCACGTTTATTGCATGCGTTAACTGAAGATGATCCTGATCGTAGACTTGAATTTTGTGAGTGGTACGAGTACAGTGGATGCGCCGAAGACGATGCTAATTTTTATCAATCCATTCTCTGGACTGATGAAGCACAATTCAAATTGAACGGACGACTTAACCGCCACAATTGTGTATACTGGGCTTCTGAAAACCCTCTTATAAGCATAAGAAGAGTTAATTGTTCCGGGTATAACAGTGTGGGATGGAATTTGTACTGGTGGTCCGTATTTCATTGATGGAACGGTGAATGCGGAAAATTATTTAGAACTTCTCATAGATTTAAAGCGAGAACTTGAAAATAATCCGCAGTTAGCAAGTATTCGGTATTTTCAGCAAGATGGCTGCCCGCCACACTAGGGACTACAAATTTATGATTTTCTCAATGACCAGTTTTGCGATTAGATAGGGAGAAGAGGGAGAAATGAATGGTCTGCGCGGTCGCCAGATATAACGCCATGCGATTTTTGTGGGGAGTCCTGAAGGATAAAGTGTTCTCCACCCCACTACAAAATATCGAACACTTGAAGAGGAATTCGAAGTTCTCCGTGCCAACGCAGATTTTTCTCGAAAAACCTGCCTTTTCCTGCTCAAGAGATGCCAGGAATTAATTGACGAAGGTGGTAGGCAGTTTGAACACCAGATGTAACTCACAAACTTTATTTTTTATATTTATTGTAGTTTGACAGTAAAATTTATTTTTACAACTTACTTAACTTAACTGACTTTTGCCGCACTCTGTATATTAATTAAATGTTATATTTGTTTATTTACTATAATTTATTGATTTTCTATAAACGAAGAGACCCTTAATGTATAACCTGGTCCCTGTTTTTTACAAAGAGAACTGAGTTGTATGGGTATTTTAAGATCGAAGAACTGTCGTGTCGGTCGGGAGTGTCGTGTCGGTCGGAAGTGTCGTGTCGGTCGGAAGTGTCGTGTCGGTCAGAAGTGTCGTGTCGGTCGGAAGTGTCGTGTTGGTAGGAACGAAGTGTGGAAACAAAGGTATTTTATAAATTTTACCGGCATACTCATCTAGTATTTGTGTGCGTCCAATAAGAAGCTTTCGCTTCAAGTAATGTTTACCTGTTTAATCACTCTTATTAACCGACTTGCAAAAAGGAGGAGGTTATCAATTCGTCGCGTATTTGTTTTTTTTTGTGTGTATGTTACCTGATTTCTCCTCCTGTGGTGAACCGTTTTAAATGAATATGGTCTTGTTTAATAGAGTATATATCCGGATTGGTGAAACTTGAAATTTGGGAAAAGAATTCTATTGGTAAGTGATGAAATTTGTGAATGAACACATGCGTACATGGAAATCGACTAATATCCCTAACATGTTGGTCGATTTTTCGAAAACTGCCTTATGGATGTGTATAGTTTTTTAACGTTTAATATATTAAGGACGATCCTTAGGTGATCTCATATACTTTTCTGCGACGTGCAACTTGCAGTTTTGCAGATAATCGCCGAAAATTCCAAAATTCTTATCAAACATTTCATCGAAATGACATAACGGGCATTTCCTCATAAATATTTTAATTCCAACGTAATAGTGCGGTAATTTTAGATACTGGAAGTTTTATTGCGAATTTGAAAATTTTCTATGTACATCTCTAGCATATAGATAGTATATAGCATAGTATTTTCGGCTCCTTAAATCAATGAGTACCAAGCTCGGTTTGTTTGTATACCAGATAAATACCTATTTAAATGAAAATTTTTCCATTTTGCGAAGACGGTGCTTTTGGTTGTCACATTCTCCCGGCCTAATAGAAAATTCAGTGACAACACATGTCAATCTCTAAACTGCTATTGGATGCGTTTATACACAGGATGTTTAGTTATAGCAAACAAAATCACAAAGTAAAGTGATAGGAGTTGCTTTTATATGATTATTGAGATATAGGACGAAGTAGAATGATAGTGGTCCATAGGCAGCCGTATATACAGGATGGTTGGAATATATGCTGGAGTTGAAGTATATTTATACAGTGTGTTTAAAAAAGTATTTATTTTATAGCCCATAAGAAGTTGCATAAAGTGTGAAGAGGAATTAATGTTACACAGGGCGATAATATAAAATGTTAAAAATGAAATAATTTATGGAGTAGCCCATAAGTAGTTATATACGATGGTTGAAATATTTGACTCCGTAAATATGGGATGGATTCTACTCCATGAGCACCTTTTAATGTTTATATTTTTTACTTCCTGGGTAGGTACCTAACAACATTGAATGTGTTATTTATTTGCTAGAGTTGTATTTTGTTAGAATTATTTTCATCTTTTTAGTTATTGGTGGAGGACGCTTATATATTTTTTAAATGTTTTATGTTGTAACAATTTTGAGATTATGACTGTTTCGTTAAAGTGTATTTCATTCTTCACCTATAAAACTGAATTCTGTTTAGTCTCCGTCGAAATCGATTGATTAAGTAGTCACTCAGTTCAAATAATCCCAACGACGTTCAGTAAATTACCCGAACGATTTACAAATGACTCACCATCACGGCACCAGATGTACTTTATGTATAATTTTATTACCGTCTAATTGAATTATCGATGCCGAATTTTGATCTATTAGCGTCGGCATGCATACACCGAGCTCCGTCTTTCTTGAGATCGCGTCTTCGTAGAGAGAGCCAAAGTTCATTACGCCCAATAAGCCCATTATGGACGCGGTCGAGGTCGCTACGTGTGCCCTCCTCACTATTCGCCATGCCTTGTGCTTGCCTCGGTCGCCTAGCCCGTAGTATCCCATCTCATCTCGTGATTATTCAATTAACCAAAACGAATACATTAATAATTATTCGAGTTTTCCTGGTGACGCGCCGTCAGTTTCTCATTGGTGGAACCCGAAAACGTTTCTGTGGGATTATTTATTTAACGTATGGCAATAGTATACATGAGTTGATCTTATAATATAAAAAATACGATATTACATTTAAACACTAACAATACACAAGAACAAGAATAAAAGCGTACAGAATAAAAACAGAAACAGAGCATTTGTAAATAACAAGTCCACACATAGTAATCACAAACTAACAGATAGATTCTTTATCCATTCAGTCGCTGCAGGAGAGAGAGTATATATATCCGTTATTGTTCCCTGGTAGGCCGTAAGTTTACAGTCTTGGTATATATGTTTGACTGTTTGATAGGCTGCCCCGCATTCACAATTGTGCGTGGGTTTTTATTCCATTTATACAGCATATCTGCGCAGACGCCGTGTCCCGTTCTAATTCTATTTGCCGTCTTCCATATATTGCGAGGTAAATCGAAACCCACAGGTTCCTCATGGATGCTCACATAGTCGCGTACCTCTGGAGGGGCATCGCCCCTCCAACCTGCATCCCATTCCCGGAGACCCCTCAAATCACTTTCATGCAACGCTTTCGCAGTCCTGATGTGTGGATGTCAGGATTTCAGTCTGGTGAGGTAAGCAGCTGGTATATACTCATGGATAGGCAACTCCGGGATATCCATTATTTTCTCGTAGGAGAGCTTATTTCCGTCGGATATTTGGCGGCATACTATGGCTGAGAGTTGGGAGCCAGTAAGTTGGTGTAGATTTTATGCATCCCGTTATGATACGCATACTCCTGCGGAGCTGAACATCAACTTTTGAGACATGGTGGCTGCTGATCCATACTGGAGCACCATACTGAGCCGCGCTGAAGACGAGACCCATTGCCGAACATCGTAAGGTATCGGCAGTTGCTCCCCATGAGCTTTTCCAGAATGTTATTCCTCGTTTGAATTTTTGCAGCGGTGATCTCTATATGTTTCCTAAAAGAGAGCGTTCTGTCCAGTGTAATACCCAGGTATTTTGGGTTCGGATGGTACCTAAGGCGTTCACCATTCCAGAACATTTCAGGCTCTTGATTAGCCTGTTTATTATTTAGGTGAAAAATGGAACACTCTGTTTTGCTGGGACTTGGAACTAGTCTCCATTTTTTATAATAAACATCCAAAGTTTCGAGATCTTTTTCTAACATTCACTTTGCTGCATCATCTGTGGAATTAAATGTGTAGTTGTCTAGTTCACAAACTTAAGATGGTGTTAATTAATTAAATTAATGACTCCTGAAAAAATATGCAAAACTATTAAAGTAACAAATAAACAGTTAGTTGCAACTAACTAAGATTAAAAAAACATGAATTTGGTTTTTACAACTAACTGGATACTTTTTAACCACGGTGGACCGTCTTCCTATTCCCTCAACACCAAAAACGCATTCAGTCTGCTGGAGTTTTTTATCATCATCGAACTAAATTGACACACATAATCGTAGTTAATACTGAATACAAAAAATCCCTTATTTTATCTTATTTTATTTTTCTTTATAGCATTTTGAGTTTTTCAAAAACAAGAACAATATACAGGGTGTCCCACGGTCGATGGTACCTTAGACGTTTACGGAAAGCGGAACATGGGATGTTTCTGAAAAGTTGGTTACCTAAGTAATTGCCCCAGATCTATCGATGTAAATTATTTTCAACGATGCGATGTTGCCACATATATCAAAAAGTAGTAACATTTTGAATATTTTAAATGGGACACCCTGTATATGATAGCATTTTTGCATTCGTAATTACTTTCTGTTATTATCTTTTACATATTTTACATTTCCATAGATCCACTGTGCCCCAGTCGATTAACTGTCTCCCATGTTGTGATCCAAAGGGACGCATTCCTGGGTCACAGTGGATCATTTCCTTTTTTTTAAGTGAGTATAACTTCTAAGTTATGTGAACCTAAGTTTTTCCATTGTTGGTATCTATATAATTCATATAGTAAATAGCTGTCTTGAGTGTGGCTATTTCCAAAACTGCTGGAAAACAGCTGTGATTGTGCCACTTCCTAAGGTACCTAATCCTAAAGATATAAGTGACTTAAGGCCTATTAGTCTACTTCCATTGTTTTCGAAAATTGTGGAAAAAGTAGTATATTTTCAAGTAAATACTTACGATATTTAAAAAGCAATGACCTACTCTCCGTATATTAGTCTGGCTTACGAAAGGACATAGCACAACTACAGCTCTGGGCCGTATCATTGATGACATCATTACAGCAAGTGATAGGGGATTGGCTAATGTTTTAATTTTGGTGGACTTCAGTAAAGCATTTGACACCATCAACCACGATCTCTTAATCAGCAAAAGTAAATATATAGGATTTGACACCCTGTTTTTGAGATGGTTAGAGTGTTAATTGAAAGAAAGGAAACAATTGGTAAGGGTAAGAAGCAACATCTCGTCTTCAAAGTGCATTTCTTCAGGAATACCACAAGGCCCCGTATTAGGTCCGGTTCTGTACCTAATTTACACCATAGATCTACCAAACATCATAACTGAATGTAACATCCAATGTTTTGCTGATCACACCCAAATTTACCATAGCTTTCATCCACAAGAGTATGAAAAAACTTCAATATCAATTAATAAAGACCTAAAAAGCCTCCATACGTATGCACTGAAACATGGGCTCAAACTAAATTGTTCAAAAACAAAGTCACTATTATTTTGTTCCAAGAAAAAGCGGCAATTTCCCTCTTCAAACCTAAAAATAACAGTCGCAAATGAAGCTATCCAATTTACTGCAACTGCAAAAAATTTAGGACTAACCGTCGATGCAAACCTTAGTTATTCATCGAACACTCTAGTGAACTAATCAAGTGCGTTTACTACAGACTTCTATACCTTAGCCGACATCTGATGACGAAACATATGAAAAAGAGATTGTGTGAAACTTTCATTTTTTCAAAGTTATCGTACTGCAACATTATATGTATCCCATGCTTGGATCAAATTACAAAATATAGAATTCAAAAAATTCAAAACAGTTGCTGTAGGCTGGTGTCAAACTTAAGGAGATAGGATCATGTTTCCCCAATCATAGTGGAATTAAAATGGCTAAGAACGGAGTCAGTGTTTAAATATAACTTCATTTGTTTTTTAAAACGAGTTATGGAAAACTCAGGATCTCTCTACCTTTCGAGAAAACTAGTTCAATTGAATGAGATACATCAAATAAACACAAGACATAAAGATTCACTTAGAATGCCCCAACATCAAACTTCCCTATATCGAGTGTCATTTTCTTTTAATGCTGTGAAACTATTTAATTCCATGAATATTACTTTTAAAAGACCGCATATTCAACAAATCATTCAGAATCAGTTTAAAAAAAGATTTACTAATATCTGATAGCTCGTGTTAATCTGATAAATTCTTTATTTTTATACAACGTTTATATAATTAAGTTTTTATATCTAGGTATATTAATTGTTGTTAGAGTGGAAAAATGCACCTGAATAATGATATATGTATATAATTGTATAAATATGTTTGTAAATTTGTGTGTAAATGTGTGTGTATGTGTTTATATACTCATGCACACAACTGTTCCCTGCATATGCTTGCAGGATACATATATATGTATTTATAAGTTTAGTTAGTAGTTAGTTTTAGGAATGGTTAAGTGTGAATGGCCTATGGCCAAACTTCGCCTTTGTACTTTTTAAGGTGCAATAAAGTCGTATAGTATTATTATTATTATTAAGTTTGGGTAATACTTGCCAGTTAATGCCTTTTATTTTGAAGATTACATATTCAGATTATGATTTAATTTCAGAGAATAATTATTTAGAGTTAAGTTTTGGGACTACGGAACTTAAGAAAAAAATTATTCACTCTGACCCACTCTCCCCAATTTGCCATCTTTATGTTTGTGAACTCGACTATACATAGACAACGAATTTGTACTGGGTGCGAAGCTGTATTTTTGTTTGTTTACATTGTGTTTGCAAACGATGAACGGAAATAAAAACGCTATCATCCCGGACGTAAAAATTACAATTTGTAACTGTTTGAAGATTGAATGTCTTAAACCAACAGAGCAGAAACGAGATGACAGCATAATAGTAGCGGTTTTATCGTCCATGAAAATACCTCCAATAAAGTTCAGCAACATAACTTCGGATCTCAAGATGATGTGCTTTCGGTAAGTTCGAGCGTGTGGGTGGACTCTACGATGTGGGAAGTTGAAAGGGTAGAGGTCACGAAAGTATAGGATACAAAGATCAAGTACTTAGTTGCAGTCTTGTAGTAAATCTGTAATCATCATTTTAGGGGTTTATTAATTAATATTTCATACAGGAGGTCTACAATATTCAGGGTGTCCCAAATTATACAGGGTGAGTTTGTTTTGATGATCAGTATGGAGATCTCGGAAACTAGCGGAGATAGAGCAATGATTAAATTGGGAAAGATTTGCAGTTTTACTGGCCCAATTTAATCACACTTTCGGATTTTTGTAAAAAGTCAGAGCTTGCTAGATATTTTGAAAAAAAAACGAAATTTTATCGATTTAGTCAAATCCCTCTAGCTCCCTTGTTTTTGATTTTATAAAAAAAGTATAACTATCAAAATTGTACCCCGAATATGAGCTTTTCAACGATATAATACTCGATACAGTTATTCATAAAAATAACGGAGTTATGGATGCTTTTCTTTCTTATTTTCACTTTTAACGTAGGTATCCATGAAAAAGATTGTTTTCACTTTGACGTTTCCTCATTTGAGAGTAATTCCATTAATAGTGTTGAACTGACAGTCGATATTGACAAGTTCTCGTGATAAAATGGAATATTCTAACGAAGAAAAACTGAATATGGTGGAATGTTATATCATATGCCATAAAAATTCAGTTCGTGCAGCTGAGGAATACTTTCATAGATAATTTAATCGTCGTCAACCTGCTCTATGTACATTTAAGAGGCTTTACGATAGTTTACGCACATATGGATCTTTTACTAAACCACCAAAGGAAGGTAATTAGATTAACGATGCAGCACAAATAAATGTTTTGGGAATGGTAAATCTACATCAACTCGTGAGAATGCGGCAGAAGCTGGCACATCTCAACGAACTGTAGTTAAGGTACTGAAAACGCATAAGTTCCACCCGTACAAACTTTCAGTTTTTCAAACTTTGCATGCTGGTGACGAACACTGACGTATTTTGTTTTGTACATGGTTTAGAGACATGTAAGTGACAATCCACAGTTTCCATTAAAGGTGTTATGGTCAGATGAAACTAGATTGCTGTATGTTCAATAAACACAATGAGCATATTTGGGCTAAAAAAAGCCCTTTCCGTGTAGAACAAAGACGACCCCAGATAAAATTTGGTTTTAAGGTTTGGTGTGGTATCATCGGGTCTACTATTCTGGGGCTTTTTATCTATAACGAATCACTTACTGGGGAGCGCTACTTTCATTTCTTGCAGTACACTTTTCAAGATATGTTGCATAATTTGAATTTGAGAACTCATTTAGAAATTGAGTGATTCCAACATGATAGAGCACCTGCTCATAACTCGTTATTAGTAAGACAACACTTAGATAATATCTATCCAAACTCTTGGAAAGGAAGAAATGGTCCACGCGAATGGCCACCCCGGTCTCCCGATTTGGCAGTTATAGACTTCTATTTATGGGGTGCGCTAAAAAACAAAGTATACAAAAGAAAGTATGAGACAGTTGGTGACCTAAGGGAGGCGGTATTACAAGCAATTGAAGAAATTGGTAGGCGGTCTGTGAGGAAAGCGGTAATGTCAGTCTTAAAAAGATGCAATTTTTGTCTAAATAACAATGGTGGACTTTTCGAACATAAGTTGTAACCATTATTATGTACTTTAATTTCTTAAGTTTTTAGAAAGTACCTACTTATTTAATTTTTTCGGTATATCTGATATACCTAAAAATCGTTCAATGTTTTTTGGAACAGTTATTAATAAATCAATCTATTTAATGACTACCTACGTTAAAAGTGAAAATAAAAGAGAAAAGCATCCATAACTCCTGCTGTTTACTTTCGGGCTCATATGCGTAAATTCACGATTCATCACCTGTTACTATATCATAAACGTGTTTTGAAGCACCGCGATCGTATTTTTTCAGCTTTTCTTTCGACCAATCGACACGAGCCTTTTTGAACGATTGACAAATTTTGTGGGATCCAACGCGAACAAATTTTTTTGACATTCAAATGTGTATGCAATATTGAATGTATGCTGGTCCCACTAATGTGTAAGGTTGACTCAATCTCACGATAGGTCACATGACCATCTTGCAATATCAGTTCGCGCACAGCATCAATGGTTTCCGGAACAACAACTGTTTTTGGACGACCTTCACGAAATTCGTCTTGGAGTGAACTACGACCTCGATTGAATTCACCATACCATCGATAAACAGTGGTCCTTGATGGAGTTTCATCGTCAAAAATTAAATTAAGTTCATCCATGCACTCTTGCTGACTTAATCCACATCGAAAGTTGTAAAAAATAATCGCACGAAAATGTTCACGATTTAATTCCATTTTTTGGCCGAGATGAATCCTTTAAGTTACTGTAAACAACACATAGCGCTCGTATGTCAAAACGTTCTGAGTATCTGAGTACGTATAACCTCAAAAATGTCAAACTTTACGATAGAGCTGTCAGTTGTCAGGTTGCAACACAAGGGTTGTCCAATCCCGAAATATAAAAGGCAGCCCTCGTATTATCAATTTATCTATATTATCACTCTATACATGTTTTCGGACTCGGGGTTCAAGAATAAAAGTTGCTTTGGGTTCGACATTAAAGTTTTGGGATTGTTGCTTGACTACACTGTTACCTAACCCCTGTTGCCAGAATGCGTTTTTTTGCAGCAAATCTTTTGGGATTACTTTTAACCGTTTCAAAAAGAAAACTTTCGGTTTCGAACAGGTTGAACATTTTTACATAATCGATAATAAATCGTAAGATTTCAAAACCTGTAAATGATCATTTGTGTGCTCTGAAACCCTGCCTGTTCTCTCTGAGCTGATAGCAGCCCAACTTGGGATTCAGTCGTTTCATCAAGAGGTTACTCTTGATAAACAGTTTGTATAGTTGAGAGAATAGACTAATCAGTCTCCTGGATCCTCCTTATGCATATTAACAACTGACGAATTGGACAACTATTTGGAATATTTCCTACTTCTAAACATTTAAACATTATTTATTGCTTCTGTTATAACTTGTTTGTTAGATTCTCGATAATCTTTTCTAGTTTCCCTCGATATTTCTTTACTCATTACTCTTGTGTATCTTTTCTTGTCAATTGTCTTCTTTGTTCTATTAATTGTTTTGTGTGTGTGTGTGCTGAGCTTTTTCGTGTAAACAAATGTAGCTTTTCATAAATCTTTCTGTTGTATTTCATTTTTTGTTGCTGTTGTTTAAAGGCAAACGATTTAAAGAACAAAAGATGTCGAATGGATATAAATTACTGTTTTGCTGTTCTTAACACATTCCTATCATAATAGGCATAGCTGAAACCCCTCGTATACTAATATCATTTCCGTTTATCACAATGGCTAACGCGAAACGAAAAAGCCTTTAAGAGTAGGTAGCGTAACAACTGAACAGTCAGGTGCAACGTTTCCACATAATTTATTCACAAAATTCTTGGACGTTCCCTCTTTTGAATACGCCATTGGATAACTATTACGATCAAGATTAGAATATGAAGAGTAGAGAAGGCCTGTTTCTCTACTACGAACACTACACGAACGTTTAAGTTACACAGTCGCGGTGTTGTTTTACAACAAAACGTACACATGGGAATTGTATTTCTAGAAACCCGCACGGCATATGGTGAAGTACACGGCTTTAGTGCATTTCTAATAACAATAACAACGTAGTGACTGTTCGTATTTCAAAGATTTATCGTTGATGGTCTGGAGAGAGGACCTGTTTCGTCTTAATTCGAACGTCTGGTGTGCGTTTGTGTGTTTACTTGTCCTACACCCGAGATGTTCGATTTTATGGGCACCGTGGGTTAACGGTGGGTGTGAAGGTGGCGGCGGGTTTATTAACTCGATTAAAATTCAGCGTTTGAATATGATTTTGTGGTCGTATGGTAATGAGCATAAGTGCTACGCGATCGAGTCTATCGAGAGGAACTTTCACTGGATTAAACGCGAATTCGTCTTGTAACAATAGTCATTGTTTATTGTTCTCGGGGTTCGTTTCGTTTGTGTTTGTTTTACTTCGGTTTGGTGATGTGATGTGAAATTTTCGTGGGTGAGTGTGTGCGGTGATGAATTCTGAAAGGGATTATTATGGTAATGACGGTGGAAGCGGCCAGGTTTATTCTAGGGTAAGCATTTATGATGACAGTAATTAGTCAGTACAACGGTCTTGCTTTAAGAGGTAAAGTTGAGTTCATGAAACCTTAAAAAGTAGTTCTTCTTTATATTCACATATTGTCTGGGAACTTATCACATATTTATATTCATTTGTGCAGATAGAAGATTAACGTTTGTTCCTATTTTTAATATTATCGATATTTTCAATGGTATTAGTTTCTGAATTTGAACCATGGCAACATCTGCGAACTCTGGAGCAGAGCAAATAAATTGTCCGATACTCAAATGTGCCGCCACTACTTATGTAGTAATTATAAAATATTTTATTAATTCAAAATAAATTGCTTAAAAAATACCGACTTCAAGATATAGTAACAGTAGTTACATAGACCAATCAACAGAGCAAAAATTAACTGATAATGTGTAATAAATACTATCAGGATACCGACTGTGCCATCACATTAATAACGATTCGTAGCGATATTTTGCTATGTTTTCCACTCACAACTATGGTTTTTTACTTTGTTATAAATAATTGAAGCAAGAAAATTACGTTTTTTTTTTCTTAGCATGTTTATAAAATCAAAACTAATCTCAATGGTGTCAACAGGTCAATTGTAAAGCATGAAAATACCAATGAAATGAGCCCAGGCTCGATCCGATTGGATCATTAGTTACAGGGAAAAAAATACTGGAAAATGTAGAATTTTTTTAAAAAAATCGAATCTTCATCACTTTAGAAGCTGTAGAACTGAGCTTGTATTTTGCGTATACCAAAACTAGGCGCTATCAGTTTATTAGTTTTTGAACAATTGTGATATAAAGTTTTTTGTTCCCTATTTCTGCTTTGTGCCTCCATGCGTCATAGATAATCAAATTTCAATTTTGAAAAAAGTTGTTGAAAGTAGAGGTGTCATTCTACAAAGCCTCTATTCTCATTTTCACTAAATGTATGTGAAATATCTGAAAAATATTAGCAAATATGACAAAAAATGGGCGAGCATATGAATGTATCCAAGGTGTGGGGGAAGCACGGTTGTTGAGGGGAAGTGTTTAGTAATATATAGTATAGGCAGGCTGCCTGTAATTTATAAATATTTTTTTTTTCTTTTGTCAGAAACTAATGTAGATATTTTCAAGACTTTTTTTGACTTATTTAGTTCAGTGTTTGTTTCACTTTAATATAAACCTATTGCCTTAATTCTGGAGTTCTCTATAAAATATTATATAAATATATTAATAAACAAACAGTTCTCATTTGATATAATAAAATCGAACAATTCGCTCTGAAGATAAGCTTTTTTAGCGATTAGATTCTTTCACCATCTGTCAGAGTGACAGTTACTATCGATAATAATTATTGTCAGCAGTTCCCCTCAACAACCGTGTTCCCCCCACTACGCGAACACATTCATACGCTCACCAAATTTTGGTGGTTTGTTAAAATTTTGCGTATATTTCACAGACATTTAACGAAAAATGAAAATAGAGGCGTTGTAGAATGATACCTCTACTTCCAATATCTCTATTCTGAATTGATATTTGACGATCCATGTCGCATGGATACGCACTGCAAGAAGAGTGGACTAAAAATGTCATATCGCAATTATTCAAAAACTAATAAACCGATAGCGCCTGGTTTAGTCACGCATAAGGTAGATATCAATTACTATCAGTTCCCACAAGCCCAGTTCTACAACTTCGATAGTGACGGAGTTATGATAATATAAAGAAAACCTCTAAATTTTTCAGTATTTTTTTATTTTCCGTGTTACTAAAGATCCTATCGGATCGATTCTGGGCTCACTTCATTGGTATTTTCATGCTTTACAATTCAACTGTCGACACCGTTGAGATTAGTTTATTATTTTTCATTTTAAAAACATGCAACGAAAAAAAACGCAATTTTCTTATTTCAATTGTTTATAATAAAGTAAAAAAACATAGTTGCAAGTGGAAAAGGTAGTAAAATATCACTACAAATCGTTCTTAATGTGAAGGCACAGGCAGTCTCCTGATAGTATTTTTTGCACGAAAAAATCTCTATTTATTGGTCTAACACTACAATGTAAAAAATAATTCAATTAGATATTTTAAACGAAAATATATGTTCTATACAACAGTGTTCGAAGTTGGTGCCTACCCTGAAAAATATATGTTTAACATCACTAGTTTTATTAATTATTGTTTAATTTATAAAGCTGTTTGATTCGTTTGTTTGTTGTTTTTCTTTTAAAATATCCAATTGAATTATTTTTTACTTTTTAGTGTAAATATTCTTATTATGTCTTGCAATCCATAATTTAAAAAAATATTTGCTTCTTAGTGACATGGCACAATTAGATGCATTTTTCCATTCTAATAACTTTGTTTCATGACATGTGACGATTTTATTTTAGGTCAGAACACGCAAACTTTTCTATGATGCCTTGAAGTAGATATATTTTTTAAATATTAAGATGTTAATATCTGGGTTGCAAAACTTCACTCATAAATTCAAGGTTTCGTAAAAAATGTGGATACATATATCCAAATAATCGGACATTTGCTATCTAAACAATTTTTTCCCTAGACGAAATAAATCATTTAATTTCAGCTCTCTAAGTTTTATTGAAATACTCGTAATAATTCCACTTATATAATTCATTTAATGCAGCCAAAAAAGTTATGAAACCTTCTAAATTAGTCGTTCCGATAAAAATAAAAGTTAAACATAAAAAAACCCGCTGAAAAAAAAAGAAGAGCAACACAGCGGCTATCATGAAAGTTCGATGAGTGTGTATAAAAAAGATCAACACAAATTCGTCTCGAAATTTCGATAAGAATCGTGAAATACACTCTGGTAAAGGAAAAATCATCATGACATTCGAATATTTTCTGCACTGGCTATTTAAAGGACTGTTGTACAAGTTGAGGAGTTTAGTTTAGTTTATGTTGCGGAATGTGATTGAATCGACAGCGAAAGGAAGTGAACAACTGTAGTATTACTCATTGTGTTTTTGAACAATATATTTATTTTGATAAAAATAAAGACTTTGAAAGTTTAAATGCATATTTGTACATTTTTGAATCCGCATAATCTATTGCAATAGCATTTTTGTTCTAACATTTTTTGAAAGACGGCGGTATAACTGTAGATCTACTCCAGCATACATGTCAACCACCCTATATATGCATCTGCCAATGGCCACCCAGTGTAACATTTTTTGAACCATCCTGTTTAACTCTTAATTCCACTCTACCCTATATTCCGGCCACCCTGAAAATGTAACTCCTAAGGGGATACCCTACAGGTACATCATTCTTTTAACATTTTTTTAACCACCCAGTACAACAATTGTTCTACTCACCCTATCTTTTAACTATCATATGTATTCAACTGCTTATGAGTAATGTAATTCTTTTTTTTAGCTATTTTCTAATCACCCTGTATAACTGTAATTTCTCTGCACTTCGCTTTATATTTTCACCTTAGTGAATATGCTAGCGAAGAAACCATTTAGGTTCTAACACATTTTGAACTATCCGGTATATTTAAGATTCTACAACGCCTTAAATTTCAATCAATCTCTATATGCATATGCAACTACTTATTGGCTACATACAGGGTGTGCCAAAAGTATGGAACTCTTTGAACAAAAATTTTTGCATTTTTCCCTGGCTATCTAACGGTGACCATGACCTTGACCATGACGGTCATATCGAGGTCAAATTCATTTTTTCAAATTAGAAACCCATTTTCTATTCCGGTTTGGAAAAAACGGAAAGTTTTATGTCCAAATATAACCTTGACCACTACCAATCAAATTCAATATTTTTTTTTAATTGAAAACTCCAATCTTCCAAATCGGATTGGGAAATAGCGGATAATTTTACTTACGAAAATTACCTTGACGACGACATTTTGGATCCGCCATTTTAAATTTTGTAAATCTGACCTCAGATTCATAATCAGCGACCTCAAAAACCCTCCTATACCGATTTTGGTGAAAATTTCTTGATTTTTCAAAATAATGTCCGCCATCTAGGTAACGGTCAAAGTCATGAACGCTCTTTTCGAAACCGGAGTAAAAAATAGGGCTTCTCATTTGCAAAAATTCATTAGATCTCGTTTAAAAATATTTATATTCCTGAAGAGTTATTCAAAGGTTTCCATACTTTTGGCTCACCTTGTATAACTTTTTTTAACCATCCTGTACCACGATAACGATATGTATAGAATCGAAATGACAACGACACCCAGAAATCACCTTCAATGTGTGCCTCAAATTCATTATGTTAGTTCGCTCTATCTGAGATTCTTTATAGGAATTCTTAAGTTATTCTGAGAAGTCTTGTGTTAACACGTTGCAATTCAGTTCGAATTATCTCTTTTGAAATGTACCGAAGTTGGTCGACTGGTGATTTAATAAGCCAGCATACAAAAAAGTAGATGGGATTTAGATCTGGGGACTTAGTTGGCCTTCGTTAATGCATGTTATAATGGAGCATTCCGACATGTTATGAATGCACTACATAATAGTAATGAAGTTGGAAGAACCAGGAAGAGTTATCTTCAATTGGGTCATTTTGATATTGGAAATGGAACTTTTACTTAGTGATGATTTAAATTTATATTCTAAGTTACCTATTATTATAATCATATTTGCAATACAAATTAAGTCGAAAATATGTCAGAAGGTAAATTAAATTGTCTTCTTCTGATACTATTGATGATATTCGTTTCCGTATAGATTTTTATGGACAACTAAATAAAAAAACTCTGTTTGTTCCAGGTCGGCTCGGCGAACGGCATCGGTCTACAACTCTACGGTCCTCACATACAACCCCGACATTGCGTCATCACCAACGGCTCGGATGGAGTAACGTCGATCACACCGTGTCATGCGGACGCCAATACGTACGTCAACGGTCAGCGTATTCAGCATACGACCATATTGCAGCACGGCAATTTGGTCAAGTTCGGCCATAGTAACACCTATCGGTTCTTGGATCCCTCCCACGAGGAGCGCAGCAGGCCGGCCTATGATAATGGTAGAATGTATGAAAGGTAAACATTTGAAGTTAAATAGTCTTGGGACGATCTACTCAAAATTACATTACAAAATTAAAGGTTTACATGTTTTTGAATAAAAATTGGTCCCGTTCATTGGGTACGGTAAGTCTATATCTGCGCCAAAACATAAAGTTATAGATTTATAACCGAATAAAGGTTAAAAAAGCGACTTGCTTACTTCTGGTTATCTATAATTTATTGCTGTAGGCTGTAAAGAAAAGTTTATTTGTAAAAGGTTTTAAGTTCAGTTTACCGTGAAGGTAATGTGGTTTTCAAAAGTTTGTCAGCAAGAAGAGATTTATAAATATTTGTGTTAACTTTCGAAGTTAATACAAGTCCGACAATTTGGTACTAAAGTTGTAATGGTTAAACTGTGTAAGGGCAATTTCTAACAATTGCCCGGATTATTGGTTATCTCTTAAAAAAGTCTTCCTCACAGATTTATGTATACTTATCTGTTATGGAGACGTTTTACTTCAACTCTAGAGTCGCCTTTAATCACTTTGTTTTTTTTCTTTCCAATTTTTTCGTTTGTCAAATAAATAAATTTGACAGAGACCTAACTTTTAACTAAAAATTTGTTTATTTAAATTTCTTGACAAACAATGCAACTAGCAGAAATCAATTTTCATTGAAAAAAAAAGGATAATTAAGTAAATTTGAAAATTTCCAGAATCGTGCCAATAAAAAAACAATTTTAGTTGACTTTGACAATCTTCTTGAATTCCAAAGTTTGCATTTGTTTCTGTTTCGTTTTCTATGCATAAACCAATTTTCCATTTTTTTACCTACGTCTTCTGTCACTACGTCTTCCTCCATCTACAGGGTGGGCCATTTTAATCTATGCACCCGAATTGCTTCATTCCTAAGCATGGTTAAAAGTTTATACAAAACTTATTCAAGGCGAAGGGGGACACCTTTTTGGTGCAATTAATTTTGACCTAGAGCATCAGGTTCAAGGTCATTTGCAGGTCAGGGTGTTTTTTTTAATTCGGTACCCCTGTTTTAAACACCTTTTTCGAGTAGAGCGGGAAATTTTACGTCTGAAGTAATATTAATACAATTTTTTGTGACCTTCAGAAGGATATTTCAAGCTCAAAAGCTTAAAAACCTGAAATGGGTATTTTTCACATTTTTTCGACTAAATAACAATGACACAGGCACCTGAGTGATAATTATCGCATCACACTAATAGAAAAAATATATTTTGAAATAAATTTTGTTGTTTTCTGGATAAATAATGCTTGTGCTAATAAGGTATTTAACATGACGTAAAAGAAGAAAACCATCTATACATTTCTTCTACCAAAAATATTGGTAAAATGTAAAAATCTATAGTTTAACATATTTCTTACATCCAGCTTACTTTCTCACAAAAAATTGTATCTATATCACCTAAGACGTAAAATTTCCCACTCTTCCCGAATTCGGTGTCAAAAACACGAGTTGCCATGAACTCTTTTTTCAAACCATACTTAGGAACGAAACGATCGGGGTGCATAGATTAAAACGGCCCACCCGGTATATAATTGACCTCTGCGTATCGGTCTACATGTTTTTTCCATTTTGTTCTATAATATCAATTCATAGTTCCCGGCATATATCTTCACGTCTAATCTTATCTTACTTGGTATTGTCCAGCTTTTACTACGGAAAAATAAAGGCAAAGTTCTGTAACCGTCAAAATAAATGGATTACACAGAGTGTTCTCTAAGGTTATTTTGCATCGTACAGGTTCTGATCCTTTGAACGCCATTACCTTTGTTTTACCTTTTACTCTAAGGTTGTATTTTATTGATACTAGATGCAGTCTGTAAGTGGCTAGTTGTAGTTTGTTTTCCCGGTTTTGAATGCTAAACTGATCGTCTACAAACAAGAGAGTACTTATGGGGCATTTTCTTTGAATGTAATTTAATGATCTATTAGTTTCATTATTATATTTGGAATAGTAGCAAATTATTATAAACGATCCTCCGATTGATTCGACAGTTATTTTTATTACGTTTATTTCATAAAATAACCATAGCTTGAGCAAAAAGTAGACATCGCAGCAGTTATTAGTTTTTTAATCAAATAGTCAAGTTTTCAGGAGTGATATTTTTCAATTACCTCAAAAATCTGGATTTAGCTTTTTCAGGCAATAATGTCCAAATCAACTGACTCTTACCTTTATAAACATTTTCAATGTTTACTACTACGAGGGTGAATCAAATATGAACCGGACTTTTCTGTTTCTCGCCCTGTAGGTAATTCGAGTGGCGTGACGTCTCGATATATGTTAGGTAGGGATGTTAAGAAGAGGGGAGTTCGTCGGTTTGGCGAGGCGTAGTCGATGCGCTGTTAGTAGCATCATGTCAGAGCAAGAGGTGCATAAGTCTGTTGCGCCACGTGTTGTTATCAAATTCTTGGCGCGGGAGGGCGTTAGACCGTCTGAAATTTTGCGTCGACTATCTGCACAGTTCGGCAATGAAACACTTTCAAGGACCCAACTGTACAACTGGCACAAAAAGTTTTCAGATGGCCGAGAGACAGTGGAAAATGAGCCTCATGCACGTCGTCCCACGACAAGCATCAATGAGGCGAATATCTACGCAATTCGTGAGCTGATTGAAGGCGTACTGCTGATAGATTTTCTGCACGAACGCCGTACAATTAATGCTGAGTATTACTGCGAACTACTCCAACAAGTGAAACTCGCCTATCGGCAAAAGAGGGCGGGATATGTCTATCCGAAGTGTGATTCTGTTGCATGACAACGCTCGGCCACATACAGCTGCATTGACTCAAGGAAAATTGAACAAAATGCATTGGGAAACCCTTGAACACCCGCCTTACAGTCCTGATTTGTCGCTATGTGACTACCACATGTTTGGGCCACTTAAAGAAGAACTGTGAGGCCACCACTTTGAGGGCAACGAAGGTGTAGAAACGTTTGTGCGCAATTGGTTATCGACACGACTAGTTTCATTCTTTGAGAAAGGTATTAAAAAACTTCCGATTCGGTGGGAAAAATGTATACATAAGAGAGGAAACTATGTAGAAAAATAATATGTATTAAAATTTGTATTGAGCGTACCAATAAAATTTTTAAAACAAAAGTCCGGTTCATATTTGATTCACCCTCGTACTTATTTCCATGTTCTTGACAACGGGTTTTTTCCTTCTACTGATGTACTCCTACATCAACATGAAAGAGGGTTTAAAATTTTACCATGACAACTCCTCTGTCGTGGCAAAATCGCAGCACTGTTTCCCCAGAACATTTCATGAGGTCTTTGAGTTTCGCAAACATTCCCAAAATATTGACACGATGGTTTTAACGTTCCGAATATCTGACAACCGCTATTTGATTTTGAACAACTTTTGTTAAGAAACCTTTTCTAGGCAACCTATAGCAATGAAGTTCTAGAGGCAAAACATAACATCGATTTTTTTTCCGTTTATAAATAATTTTCGACAACTCTGACATGGCGCACTTCAATGTCAATAACCCATTTCTGTAAAAAACAGCCAAAACTTGAGTTTGGTATAGAAATCGCTTAAAATCTCATCTGCCCGGATTATAACTACTAAAACTTCGATAAACTTGTTCAATCAAAATTAATTAGAGACGTTTTAAATAACACACAGTTTCTAAATTTTTGGAAGCAACTTTTTTCAATGCATTTTCACTTTACATCCTAAAATTTCATATAATTAATTTAGCTAATTACTTTTTTTTGTATTTAATTTATATAACACTGCATGGCTGGCAGCTCAGCTCGATTTTTATTTTAATTTTTATTTGCTTGCTTTACCTTCGCCAGTCGATCACCAAGGGCTCTCAGTCCGACAGAAACCTCAAGGGACAACATCGAAACGACTTTTGACTTGGATGGAAACGTCGAAACAGTTTCAACTGCCAGCGGAGCCAGGGATGACAACAGATCATTGGGTTCTTCGTCTGAGAACAGGTAAGCTGCGTTTAGCTTGTTTTGTATATATTTTTTATTAGTTGCTCTATTAGCAGGTGCTGTATGTAGGGACGTTGCGATACTACTGATATGATACTTTTCTGGTAATACTTCGATACCCATATGGGTATTTATGTTACCAGTATCGGTAGTTTATCGATATTCTGATAGGATTCGCACCAGCTAAATTCATTTTTTCCGTATTTTAGGGTTCTTCCCTGGCTAAATTGGTATACTGGTATCTTAACGTCCCTAGCTGTATGCCGATTGCATCACATACTAACAATGAATTTAATGAAAATTTGGTATTTTATATATTTCGTTTGTTTTTCTTAATCTGTTAATGTCCTGCTCACCTTATGGAAACAGTAAATAAGTAAATATAAGAAAGTGTCGTATCTTACATACGATAAAATGTTAATGTTGAATAAGAAAAAAAATCGAGTCAAATCCTTTACCTTTACAATTTCTTTTGGGTTATTTTTCAATGTATAACTTGTTTTAAAAAATTGTGGCCCCCATGTAGGGGGCCAAATCAGTTTTTAGATAAGTTATATCTAGTAGAGTTTTAGAGCCATGTGAATAAATAAGATAATTTAAGAAGCACCAAAAGGTCCCATTTCTACGTAATTGTAGTTTCCTATCACTTCCGGTTTAACATTTCAAATAGAACATCCTGTATATTTTTATAAAGATTTTTAAATCTAAATAACCCTTACTAAATTCTTATAGGGTTAAGGGTATTAAAACAATTTTTAGAATCTTTAATTAAATTAAATTTGAGAATAAATCAAAAGTCATGTGTTACACTTGAAATCAGTTCAAAAATGAATTAAATAAATCAGTTTAAAGATTAAGGATTAAAATAAATTATGTGTTTTTGTTAAAACATTTGTTTCAAGTTTTTAACAAAGTTTATCAATTCTTTGCGTGTAAGAATGTAGAAAAATGCAAGAAATGCTGCTCAATTATATAATAGATTTTCCAATAGAAATCATCCTTGTCTACAAGAGGTAAAGTTTAGTTTTTTGTAAGGGGTAATCCCTGAAAGTAAACAGATTTTCACTTTTGGTGTTTTTACGTAAAATTTAATAACTCGAAAACAAAACTAAAGCAATACAGCTAATAGAATTAAAGGGATTGATTCCTTCTTTAAATGAAGTAATACGTGATTCGTCATTTCGCGAAAATTGAAATATTGAATATGGCAAATGGGGTTCATAATTAATTGCTTTACAAATAATTCAATATCTCGGAAATAGAATAGAACAATAGAAAGTAACACTGGTGATAGGAAAATATGCGTTGTAACATTCAATTCATTTATCCGATAGGGGGAAAGAGGGATATTTATTAAGAAAAATTCGCTTATCGGGTAGCGAAAATAATACAGAATTATGACATTAATTCGTTAAATTAATAGAAATTTGATGTAACATTTCCCAATAATTTTGAATTTGAAAATATTGAAATTCTGGTGGAGGTGGGACTGAAATTTATTCACTCTTATTATTGGCAAGGATTTATAAAATGAAAAATAAGGAACAAAGGAAATGGTTAATAATGAGTTATTGAAGTTTTTACTTATTAAAAGTTTAAGTTAAGCAGTTTTTATTGGTTTATATTTTTACTTACAGAGGTTCGTTTATAACCTTTGTTTAGGAATTACATATATAGATAGACGAGCTGGGTTAAATTCATTGTTTACATTTAAAGACATTTCGTAAACACGTGTAAGCAATAACAATGGTTTACAGGGAACCTTTTTTGTTTACACATTCATTTAAAATAAATCATTTTAATAGATTATTGAAGTTACAAAGGTCGTTGTCGTTATAACTTGGAGTTACTGAGATGCGATAAACAAATTATTCGTTTATGTTATAGAGGGTTGGTATTTTAAGTTAAAGAGGTTTTGAATCCCGAGGGGAAAGGAACACAAAAAATTATGAATTTATCGAGCTTACTACATTGTCGAGGTTTAAGTTATCAAGGTTCTACTGTATTCCAACAAAAAATAACAAAAATACCATAAATCCCAAAATTTTTTAATTCACCAAACATCACAAAAATATAAAAGCTGACAATATTGTCACAATTATTCTATTAAAAACCTGTGAAAGAATGTCTAAAACGTTAAAATGTCAAATATGTCAATAATATAAAAAACAT
The DNA here is from genome assembly GCA_034190945.1 of Octodonta nipae. Lineage (NCBI taxonomy): Eukaryota > Metazoa > Arthropoda > Insecta > Coleoptera > Chrysomelidae > Octodonta > Octodonta nipae. The sequence goes on along the minus strand of CM067219.1, from coordinate 137,055,499 downwards.
CAAAAATTGCAGTGGCAGCACATGTAAAAAAACCTAAAATGAAAAGCGGAAAAACCACAATATCAAATGTCCAAAATCGCGTCAAATGTTTAATGATTTTTCAAATGGATTCTTATTATCTGACATGACTAAAGTACTTATTACAATTGTTTTAGTCCCCTAGAAGGATTTAATAAACAATATGGCCACATAGATATACATTTAAAAATGGCTGTTAAAATATTAAGCAGGCATATTTTTTTAATAGCGCAATTGCATCAGAAATACAAAAATTTCAAAATATACATTCCATTTGAATTTTTGCGTCATTTCTTTTTAAATTGGAAGTGATAGCAAATACAAATTAAACATAAATGGTTTTTTTATGCTTTTTAGCCATACCAAATTGTATTAATGTAGCTCTAAAACTATACAAGATCTAGCTTGTCGCATAATTTCGTTGACACTTTGTATATTTCATATCGATTTTCCATATATGAAAGACTTTATTGCATAACCCAATTCAAATACACATTCGTTTTACCATTCATTTATTGAACATATATAGTTTTTTTTATCGTTTTTTGTACCGTACTTGACAATTAGAAAGGCGTTAAGCTTCTTTTTATTATTATTTTTATCGTGATTTATAGCGCTGTAAACGCAATTGGTGCATTGCATTTGATGAATAAGCTGTCATGAATGAATGTGATTACATTAATTGTATCGTGTAATAAATCAACAATATTTTACATAAAAAGATATTAAATCGATACTGAATTTGTTTTTAGGTCAGCAATAAAAATATTTTATTACCTACAGGTTAACAATATCGATTATGATATATTTAGTTCGTAAAACCTAAAAAAACGTAATATTTGTCTGTTTTTTATGTGATCATTCTTACATCTCTTTAATTTAACCCCATGCACTCAAATTCCCAGATTTAACCAAATATTTCGATGTAGATTTCAATTTCCGCTACGGTTGAGTAATAACGCCAATCCGTACTCATAAAATGTAGAACATTTGTATATAAAAAACTTTCAAATAGATTATTGAAGTACATCTCAAAATGTGCCTTAGAGATTTAATCTAACCGTTAATGAGATTATAAATCTGAATACATGACTCCAATAAAATTTCTGTAACTCCAGTGCAGCGCTATCTATTGGGTGGCACAAAAAACACGAACTACCAGATAGGACAAAAAAACGATTTTCTTAAATAAAAAAATTAGTTCTTAACTTTTATATCAAATTTCTTCCCGCACCCTCAAAGTACTCTCCAATAGATGTGATGCACTTTTCAAGTGTATTTTCCCCTCCTACAAACATAGAACTCCAACTTTCCTGTTGTTTACTGCCTCTTGCGAAGCTGTTTTTGCCGTCTGCACTTCATCAGATTTCATTTTTCTTCATTCTGGGGAACAGGAAAAAGTCGCACGGGACTAGGTTTGGCGAAAAACAGACCATACCTGAAAGGCCAAATACTGCCTCACTCGTAAGGTTGTGACTGGGGTGGTCATCTGGTTCCCAAAGACGTTTAAAAACTTCCAAATAAGTTTGGATTAACTGCCTGAACAAGGGGAACAAATTCCCATCGATCAAACCCTTAAATCAGCTATTGTTTCGTGAAGATTTCTACTAACTCCAGGAGAACTCTTTCTACAAACGGGAGCCCGGTTTTTTCTGAGATCCCCTTTAGATATACATATATATATATATATATATATATATATATATATATATATATATATATACATGTTCTCGTATAGTAACAGTATACATGAAAAACACTAGTATTGCATAGAAAACTACTATTTTCTCTTTGTTCATAAGTTAACATTGAGACCCAGTATAACATCAGTTTACTCGACTGATGTGTATAGTTCACGGGGTTTCTTATTTACTGTTTATGCGCGATATGCCACAACACTAACTAGTGTTGACTTTCGGATCTGCTAACAATTTTGGTGTTCTTTATTAAATTCCCGGTACCATAAAATTCCATTGATTTACACTAACCCACTAACCACCTATTATATTCGCCCCACTACAAATTTTCCCTCACTATCCTCTAGTTACTTATAGACAGACTCCTATACCTTAACACCGAAGTAACAGGTCCTGTTTTGTGTGAATTTGAAAAATGTTAGTCTTTGTTGGGAAATAATAACACTATAACGTCAATATTAAACTTTTCACTTGACCTTAGAAGATTTCCCAAAATCTTAATTAGCTTTCATCCTAATATGGTCTAGCGTAAGTTTCATATCAACAAATATTTCTATGTTCCTGAGCCAGTTCCCGTTAATTTACCCATATTTCTTTGCCACAAGACCTACTTTCTTCCAAAACCACAATGACTTTCTATTGTTCCTTCAAAATGAACTTTAAGGTAACATATTTTTCTTCTAGTAGCAAAAGTCCAGGGTCATCTTTCTGAATTCTACTACGTTGAGGAATTCTCGTTCTACTTTTTTTACTACCTCTTCATTTGTTTTACTGGCTAATCATAGTATCTTTGATGTCTATGTGTCATTTTAAAAGCTACAATGTAGTTTCCTGTTGATGTTTTGAGAGTCCAAGTCTCCATTTCGTATAGCAGTGTCGATCAGATATAGATATAACATTTTACCATTCTCTTAATTTTTTATAAATTTGTCACTGTAATCATAACTTTTCATTCTGGTAAATGTTGTTTAAGCTATGTTTATTCGGTGTTCTATTACTTGATTAGGATCGTCTTAATCTGTGATTATGCATTCCAGATATGTAAAATGAATTATTCTCTCTATGTACTGTTCATTTAATTAGAGAGTGGCATCAAGATAGTGCTGACTGCTGGAAACCACATGTTTCGTTCTACTTTTGTTTATTTTTAGGCCCTTATTTTCTGACTTTGTCTAACAGAGCTTCCAATCCTTCTATGCCATCACATAAAATTAACCTGTCATCTGCGTATCTGGCAGTATTTATGATTTCGCAATTGCTCTTAAAAGTTTTTGTATTATCAACAGAGCAAGCACGTGCATTTTTATGTTGGTCTCTGGATTTTTGTAATAATACTTAATGCAAGTAGGGCTTACCTTGTACCGAAAGCCCATTTGGTTAAGAATTATCCTAAAAATTATCTTAAGTGTGTGGGATATTAGGTCTACTAATCTATTGTCTACACATTTCCTTATTCTTTGTTTTTTTTTAATTTCTACAAAAGTCTAAGTCAGTCAGACCGAAGGAATATATCCCGTCTCATAGATGGTACTAAACAATCGCATCGCAATTTGTATGTAGTTTTCATTTATTATCTTCAGTTTTTCCGCAGTTATATCATCCAAACCACGAGTTTTGTTTTACTGTGCTACCTCAGCTGCGTATTGCACGTCGGATTTTAGCATTTCTAAAGGTCGTTCTTCAATCTGATCTTCTTGATCTCCCCCAACCACTTGTGGTATTAGACTAGTACTAGTAGTAATATGGTAACCTTTAATGTCAGAAGAGTTAAATATCCACCACATATTCCCACTTGTTTATAGTATCTTGTAATATGTACAAATTCCAAATATGTCAACTACTAAGAAACAGAATGGGATGAGACTCAAATGCGAACCTTGCAGCACTCCACACATTTTCAGTTAATTGCATTTCATTTTCAGACTGAGCGGTTACGTCGACAGATACAACGCATCATCTACCAGCGTTCGTTCCACATGCGGCCAGGATCCCATCTTGCCGGCAGTTTTGGAGTTCCCCGAGGAACCGCAGGAACAATTCCTCGCAAGAGTCATCACGCATTTAGACGTCACGACACCGACGTTCAGGCTGGCGCCAGCGTACACTCTTTATTTGTGCGCCAGGTACAGGGCGTCGACACACTATCGACCCGAGCTGACACCTACGGAACGAGCGCACAAACTCACCGTGTTGTTGCAACATGCGGCGGCGTTGGTCAGGCATACTGTACAAGATAGGTAAGGAAATATACATTTTTTTCTCTATAGATACTCTGAACTTCGTATTCTATCTATCAAATTATATGTCCAGAATGTTTAAAAATGCGGCACTATAATATATTACGACCTAATTTTGAACGTAATTAAGTAGCACCTCCTAGACACACGATACACAATCTAAAGTGGATTTTGTAAATCAGATGGTTTTCAATAAAAAATGATGACAGCTTAACTCTTGAAACGTCGTTGACTATAAAAATAAAAATTTGTGATGGTGTTATGGTACACAACTTTGTGATGATTTGTAAACATCTGTGATTCACCAAAGGTTCCACAGTATTCCCTGTAATAAAACCTTGTATACAGAAAAATATAAAACAACCTCATGGGTTCTAACTATGAGATATTCTAAAGGTTTTAATTAAGATTTCAAAGTAACGTTTTTGTTACAAGATACCAAATGCGCGAGATTTTCAAATTCAGCAAAACTTTGGTTCTTTAGCAGCTACAACCATTTGCTATGAACGAAATTAAAGTATTATAAAGGGTGTTCCAATTTGAGGTTAATTTTTAAATTTGCCGCCATGTATTTGTACCAGAATATCAAGTTATTTGACAGATGACAATTAGGAATATTCCGGTTATCAAAAATGGAGAGATTGTGGAAACTGGTTCAGTAAAAGATAAAAAAAGCAAAACATATCGTCGTAGTGGACGTTAGAAGAAAATATTGCAGCTGTTGCTGCTAGTGTTGTTGAACAACCAAAAACATAATTGATGTCATCGTGCACAGCAATTGAACATTCTAAAAACCACCTTATTCAGAATTTTGCATAAAGATATTCATTTAAAGGTTTACAAGATTCAGATAACGCAAGAAATAACGCCAACAGACTTTGGTTTACGTTGTCAATTCGTTAATTGGGCCATACAATAGAAACTTGAAAATGTGAATTTTTTCAACAAAATCATCTTCAGCGATGAATTGGGTTGATTTGTTAACAAGCAATATTTTCGAATCTGGGGTGCAGCAAATCCACGAGAAATAATGGAAAGACTAATGCATCCACAAAAAGTAACTGTTTGGTGTGGTTTTTGGGCTGGTGGAGTGATTGGTCCATACTTTTTTGAAGATGGCAATGGAAATGCCGTTACTGTGAATGGTGATCGATATCGAACAGGACGGTGCAACATGTCATTCAGCAGCAGAAACAAACAATCTTTTGAAACAGAAATTTGGTAATCGAATAAATGCTCGAAGAGGAAATATCAATTGGCCCCCTAGATCTTGCGAACTAACACCGCTAGATTTTTTCCTATGGAGCCTTTTGAAAGAAAAAGTCTGTGCCAACGATCCACAAACAATTGATGTGAACATTATTGACTGTTTTCAAGTAATTTAACCGCAGTTATGCCAGAAAGTTATCGAAAATTTTGGCAAAAGATTAGATGCTTGTCGTACAGCAGCGGGTGGTCATATAATTTGTGTATTTTATTAAAAATTTAAAAACTAACCTGAAATTGGAACAGTCTTTACTTTCAACGTTTCAAAAGTTTGTTACAAATTTTTGTTTTCGTAGTTTTTCTTTAAAAAAATCATTTCTTATGATTTTGTTAAATTTAAATATAAATTTCCGGTGACTGCAGTGAAAATTATTAACATAGTATGTATGTTGGCTTTCACGGAAGGTGTCAATGGATAACATAGTAAATTAAGTTCATTTTTTTATTTGCCTACATTAAGTATGATTATTTCTGAATATCAGTATAGGCAACGTTTCCAAAAAAAAAACTTTATTATCACATTATTTTAATTTACTGCAAATACTATGTCATTTATTTACGATATTTGGTGCATTTGTTTTCATAAACCGACAAGGACATTTACTTTATCTCACGCCCAAGTTTGTTATCTAATGACGTTGACTAAAAGTTTTTTGACATATGTCTTGTATTAAAATTACAACTGTATCAACATTTACATTTCTGGGCGTAATGCAATTGCAATTTGTTTTGCGTTTTTTCTAGTTTTTTTCTAGGCGTGTTTGACTTTTTATTGATAACTTACTTGCTACCAGCATTTGTTCCTATATGCATGGCTTGGTTAATGTAATTTGTGACGAAATCGTATTAAACTAGGAAATAAGTCGATAACATTTATCTTTCTAAACAAAAACTATCTTGGATTGTAATGTATATATTTAAGAATTATGAATAATAATAGTAAAATATTTATTTCACAATAATTTAAATAGAACAATAGACTGAATGAAACAAAAATGGGAAATCCACAAAAAGAATATTTTTGTGGGTGGATGTGCTTTGGTTCTTACTACTTACTTACGTACATGGCTCTAAAAAATGAAGACAATGGGACGATGCGGTATATAAAGGTAGGAACTTAGTTACCTACAGAAGGGAATTTGTTGTGGGAAGGCATATTAGGTACTGCCATTCAGGGGCGGATCCAGACAGGGGCTTCCGGTAGGGGGGATTTTATGCTTGGGGGGGGGCGACCCTATACTAAATTTAACAAAACCTAATTTTAAACACAGATTTCTTAGGTTAATACATTAAAAATAGTCGTTCTGAGATTTAACCCATAGAAGTTATCTTCTTCTAGGCCCTTAGAGTTAGGATTACCTCGTTTTAATATTAAATTTACTAACTTTGAGGCTCTCGGTGGGGGCGTTCGCCCCTCCCCTTGGATCCGCCCATACTGCCATTAGGGATTAACATTTTTGCTGCTAACTGTATTACTTGTATTAGCTATTAATATCAGAAACAGCGACAAAATTTTAAAAAAATTACCCGTTTTTTATATCAATATAATTGAATTTTTAAACTAGGTAATAAGGTTATGCAAGCATTTGTTTTGACTGAGCAAATTTAGTGAATTTATCGACTGTATTGCATTTTTGTCCCCAGAAAATTAAAGGATCTTTGCGCTAAGGCTTTTTCCGTTCTTGTTACAGTTTCCGTCTTGTATCGTACGCATGTTCATTATATTGCTATACGTTTTTATATGTATGAAACAAAATATCTTCTAAATTACCGCCAAGGCTGACACATGCGCACTCTTTTGCAAAATGTAATAATATTATTGTATACGTATGGTTGTATTTCATTGATATAGCAGCGTCTAATTTCGTCCATCTATGCTTCGGCTCTCGCGAGGGTGTTGGTAGATAACCCCACAGCCAGAAGTCTAAAGGTGCTAAATCCCAACACCGTGGAGGCCAATTCTATTCACCAAACCAGAAAATGACACGACTCTTGCAAGACAGTGCATATTTCACGAACGGTATGACATGTTGCTCCATCCCGGTCAAACCACATGTCAAGGGCTATATGTTTCAATTCAGGTACAAAAAACTACATTATCATACTACGATAACATTCGCCAACGATCCAATAATACATTTACACCCAATGCACACCAAACAGTGACACGTTTTGGATGAATTGGTAGTTGTTGAATCTGTCGTGAATTTGTTGTAGCCCCAAAAAACGGCAATTTTGTTCTCAAGTTCCAATTGGTAACGTCTCTTCGCTTTGCAAGGCCTGTTGGCAAAAGTTGCTGGCACTTTGTAGGTGTGTAGATGTAAATCTTTAGCAAGCATACGCTGAAAAGTGGCGATTGCAAAGTTCAATGTAAACAATGTTACAGCAGATGAATAAGGAACATTTTGTCTACTGAGTATTGGACTCACTTTCCGAATAGTAGTAATCAAACTTTCACCATTTTGATAACTATCAGGACGCCTTATATTTATAAATCAGGTGTCATTATAACGGTCAAACATAGCGGGCAATTCAAATCTTTCGTTCTTATGGAAACACTTTTTAATAAATTCAGGAGTTCAAACGATTTCCAAAATTAAATTAATGAAAATAAAGGTTTGGTATGAAAAAAAGGCCAATTAAATTTTAAATTTATGCCAATACGGTTCACCTTCGTCAAGGCGGCTTGGTGAAGTCTGTGATATGTTTGTCAACAGTCAGCACAATAATTTAGTTATTTTATGTGATAAATATGAATTATAGCAGGCATTAGTGATATGTGCGATAAAGCTTAAAAAACCCTAGCAAGTTATTCGTTTATGTTCCTCCTAAGAAAACCAAGTAAAATAAGTGTCAAACAATTAATTTATGCGAAGATCACTTTGACGTAGTTTCTGCAATATTCTTTGCATATTTCTCTTCGCCTGTAAAGATCTACTGACTTATTTTTCAATGTTAACTAAACTTGTAAAATTCGAATTATTTTGTTAGTAATTCTAAATGCTTTTAGCTATTTTTAACCGACTTCCAAAAACGAGGAGGTTGTCTACAATTTTTTTTCTGTATGACAAGCGATTATTAAAAACGGCTTGGGCAATTTTTATGATTTAAACTACATTATATTAAGGAACATTACAGACAGGTCCCATATAATTGTCTATAACATAAGATTTATGGTGTCTAAAAAATCAGAAAAAAAGTAAATAAGGGACTAGATTTCAGCGATTTTGAATGAATCTGCACTGTTTTCTCTAAAAGTGCTCACGCAATTTGAATTGTATTATACATAGATATGTTCCAGCTTGATTCCGTACATTTTTTTATAACCTAAAACTTACCATTTTTCTGAAATTCGGAAAAATATATGCACAAAAACTGTAAACGTCATGGTAAATGTCAATTTTTCATCATAAATATCTAGTTTAAATGTCAATATATACCATGAAAGTATGTCGTACATAGTGTTTGTAATGATTTTCATTTTGAAGTCAGTTTATTTTAGAGACGAAGTTAAGTTACAGTCGCGTGAAATAGTGATTGATTGCATACGGTTTCTAAACGATTTTTATTTTAAGAGACTGAAGTCGGTTCTTTTTTAAATATATATATATAGTGTTCCTTTAAAAAAAGTGGAACTCAATATTCAAGGCTCAGTTTTTACACATTTTCTATATATTTTTTTCATAACGAATTAATAAGATCTATATTGCTAAATCGTTTCATGAAGCAGTAAGAGAGGTTAGTGAGCCTACAACTTGCCATTTTTCATAATAACTAAGGTACCCTGCATAATTGTCGAGAATGTAACGCTATGGTCACTGTTGGTAAATTCAAAATGGTATTAATTAAAAACTCGTATATTTGAATACAGACATTGGTATTGTAGAAAAACTTTGTCACACAGTATAGATATTAATAGTAAGCAGCTGGTTATGCTTTTAACCCCATTAACAGGTGGTAAAATTCCACAATTATTAGTTCTGAAGGTGTTTATTCAGGTCAACACACCAAGTTTACGGTCAACCGGGAAGCATTTCAACACGGTCCGAAATTAATTGAAGTCTAAATATAGATCGAGACGAAAGGGAGAAGTTAACACACTAAAAATAATGCTATAGAAATAATTAAAAAGCATTCAGTGAAAAAACACAAAAAGTATGGTGATATTTACAAGCTGTAAAAATAATAGAAGGTGCAGCTATGTTTGCTAATAGCGTGTAATTAACCATTTTAAAATCATGATATGATGCGTCATTACGATAGGGCGTGTGCGAAAAATTGTTTTCACCCACAGGGTGTCACCAAAATACAAACGTTGTGTCTCATGTAGCTGTCATTGTTTACGATTTACGCTTTCAGTTACATACCCGTTAATCAACTCCGTAAAAAAACATGCATGAAAATAGATTGCACAGTCAGCCAGTGTTCTCATTAATTGCAGTGGACAGTAAATTTGCTTCCAGAATTATGACATTATTTTTGGCGATTAAGGCGCCTTTTTACAGAAATTGATGGAAACTTAAATAATGCAAAACTCAAAACACTCATATAATTGCGAACAAAATAAACGCAACACCTTATGCTTAAATATTTATTTCAACGCATTTTTTTATAAATTGTTTGTTTACTTCTGTTGCTCAAAAGCAAAAAAAATAAAAGAGACTGATTCAGAGGATTTTAAATTAGTTAAATTACCAAGCGGTAAGTAACTTTCAACAGTATAACACCAAATCTCATACTGCTTGGAAACGCAATGACTTTCATACAACAATCTGGTATAGAAACTCTAGAATGGCTTTCAAGATCACCTGATTTGTCCCCCACCAAACATGAATGACCTCTGGTATACATTTTAAAATATATTGTCCTTGGCGTTCTGTTTTTAAATTACATTAAGAGTATTCTAACTTGACGAAATAAACTGAAAGGCTGAATTAACAAACAGATTGTTGACAAGTCATCTAATTATAAGTAAATTGGTAATCTTGAAATTTACCTAACACCTCTCTCAAAGAATTAGTGAGGCCCCTATGAGACAATGGGACTAGGTAGTGAGGTACCAGGCCGTTCTAAAGTGATTGTGGGTCCAATAGGACCCTCAAAGAGTGAAGAATGGAATGTTAAAGAGAATTTGAGAAATTTCTGACGGCAGAGAATCCAAGTCCCAACTGATTGTCCCAGAGAAAAAGGTACCTGCCCTCCTGACTGTACATAATGATATTACCGGAGGCCATCTGGATATGAATAAAACTTTGGATAAAATTCGCCAACGGTACTACTGGGTAAATTACTTCAAATAAGTCAGAGCTTGGTGTTGGAAATGTGACACCTGTACATCCAGTAAGGGCCTGAAAGCTCGGGCCAAGGGTATAATGCAACAATACAATGTGGCCGTTCTGTTTGAGAGAATTGCCCCTGATGTCGCCGGTCCATTTCCTGAGTCTGAGAGGGAAACAAATACATTCTGGTCGCAATGGATTATTTCAGCAAATGAATCCATAAAACCGATAACTCCACCTTTGCATCCACATTCAGATGGAAAGATTCAACATTACCTTATCATATATCATGTATCCAAGGTCGCCAGCAATGACCAGCGTGATTGGAATGACCATATTCCCCTAGTCAGTTGGCCTATCGCTTAGCCATACATAACAGCACAACAGCACAGGACTGATGCCAACCAGGGTGCTATTAGGGAAAGAGCTGAGATTATTTTGTGAATTGGCCTTTTGCTCATCAGAAGAACCGGCCCAATAATGGTGTTTTATAATAATTACTACCAGAATTTAATATTTTACGACGTGGTTTAGTTATGGTCTCACAAGACATAATAGAAGCACGAGTTGGAAGATTCAGCAACGTTAATAAATATTGGTATATCTGCGTTTACGCACTTGCACTGAACTGTAATCATCATTCAAAAGCAATTGAGTGTACAGGATGATTGAACACAAAATAAAAATGAAAAGTGTTCTAAATATGATATCCACTTTGAAATTGTTTATTTGAACTTTCGATTCTTACGTAATATAGTCCATCTCGCTTATGATTATGTAATCTAAAGAATCATGATATTGTACAAAGAAATTCAAGGCACTGGCTGTTTGTCTGCGATCACTTCAGCTAACAGTTTGAAATTGAATTTCAAATTTATATTTTATTCAGATTTTAATGTCATTGACAACGAACTAGCGTTGGGTTTTATGACTCTTTTTAGTGAGCCGGCTCATTTCGTTCAGCTCAGCAAAACGAGTCGTTCACAATGAGTCGTTCAATTGAACGATCTCCTAAAACACAGCCAAATAGAAATTTATATAACAAAAACACTGCAAAACAATAACAATCCTGTGCCTTAGTGCCTGTCATAATAAAAATTTAAAATACCCATTCATCGATTTGTTGAAAATAAAACCGTCCGACCAAATTTTAAAATACCTCATCTCATGAACCAGACGGCTGACGGCTCTTTTCTCTCCACTGCTCCGAGCCGAGGTGACTGTGCCGTTCGAAAGATTGAACGATGAACGAGTCAACGAGTCTAGTTCGCGATTGAACGTTGAACGTTTAGCACATTCTATGACTCTCGACTCGCTCGAGCCGAATGACTCTATTAATGGCGAACTGAACGAGCTATTTGACTTAACTGTGCCGCTCATTCGTGGTACATGTAGAAGAGTCGTTCGTTTTGAACGACTCATTCACGAACGACCCAAGCCTACAACGAACTGATTGATTATGAATTCTACACACCTGGGGTAGTTTCACGTTAAGATTCGACATTTCATTGTTTAGTTGACACTTTCAGCCATACGCTTGCCTAGCGGTTTAGCAAGGGGTTTGGGACATGTTAAGGGAAGTTTGTTACGTTTTGGACAGGAGAAATGGAATGGGGCAGTGGTTTCCTTCTTATGATCTTGGACGATAAACCAAAGCTCGTGTGCGCAAGCAAATCTACTAATTATCCGGATCATAATTGAGTATCTACCCGCTACCCGTAGAAATGTTATCTTTTCATGTTTGTAACACCCATATTGTACTACTTCAATATCAAAACGATTAACAGCAAGGACTTCCGTTCAAGATGGCGGGGTGGCTGGTCATGTGTGTGTGTTAGGCTAAGGTTAGGTTAAGATCTCATTTAAATCCAAAAATATCTTCTCTGAAAATGATTCGTCAACAAATCTAATCCCCATCGACGCTTTTGATAGTGCTTAAAGACGCTCCTAGAATGAATAATGATAGTGATAAGACGGAAGTCAAATTCCACCTCGCCCCTGTATATAGTTTACATGTTAAAAAAAATTATTAAGAAAAGTTTATTTAATTTAAAAGTGAATCAAATTTTATACAGGATTGTATACAATGATGGGCAAATGTGTGGAACCAAGTAAATATCTCTGGAATTATTAGAGATATCAAAATGAAATTTGGAAGGTGGATACTGCAGTAAATTGCCTATTTGTTTCCAATTTTTTTTACAATTTTGAACTTCCTGTTTTACCGGAAGTAATGTCGTTTTTAAAATTTGCAATGAAACACCCTGTATAGTATTTTAGTTTCTGATGAAACATTTTATTGCGAATACAAAAATATCGGGTTTTGATATTGTTTACTTCAATACCTACCCATATATTAACAGAAAAGTAACTAAGGAAAGGAAAAATTCGATGGTAGCTAAACTCGGTTCAAATTTCATTTACGCCCGATATAAACAAACCGCTCGGTAATGATTAGTATTTCTATTGGCCAATCGGTGACATTATACCGTCAGAGCCAACAGCACTGCTTGTTCCATAGTCGAATACACGTGCGTTTGTTTAAATCAGGCGCAAATTAAATCTGAATCAAGTTTAGTAGTCTATGAAATTCATTGCAGAAGTGACAGTAGTTGTCAAAATAAGTTATTAGTTTTTTTTATTTGAACGTAAAAAGATTCTATTGTTTTAATTTGATCGTAAAATGGCCGAATTAAGTGAAAGAGAAAGAATAAAAATATTAATGATGATTGGGTATGGGGAGAGGAAAAGGATGCATCAAGAAGTTTGTGAACTTTTTAACATTGTTCATCCGAATACACAAATATCCCGTTCAGTAGTGACGAAAACTTTGCGAAGGTACGACACAAATGGAACAGTTTACCAAAAAGTGGACGGTTAAAAAGTGCAAGTAATGAAGGTGTAGCTCAAAATGTTGCTATATGTTTGGAAGAAAATCCTCACTTATCCACTACCGACCTCGCCAATATGTATGGAATTAGCCGTCGTTCAGTAGGAAGGATATTAAGGCGAGAAAAATATCATCAATACAAAATTCGCCTCGTTCAAGAACTCTCCGAAGACGATTTCGACAGACGTTTGCAATTTTGTGAAACGATGATGGGTATTTGTAACCGTGATAATAATTTTATAGGAAATGTGGTGTTTTCAGACTAGGCTACATTCTGTTTAAATGGCACGGTTAATCGACATAACTGCCGCTACTGGTCGCAAAATAATCCTAATTGGGTACAAGAGGCTCATACACAACATCCCCAAAAATTGAACGTTTGGGCCGGCATTTATAACAACAGAATCGTGGGACCCTTCTTCCTACAAGAAACTTTAAACGGAGATAGGTATTTACAGCTCTTGGAGGCACAAGTTATTCCGGTATTGGAGGTAAATTTACAAGTACCAAATAATAATATCTGGTTTCAGCAGGATGGAGCACCACCCCATTACTCTCGCATTGTTCGAGATCATTTAGATAGGACATTTCATCACAGATGGATTGGAAGAAGGGGTACTTATGAATGGCCTGCACGAAGTCCCGACCTTAATCCACTAGACTATTTTCTGTGGGGTTACTTAAAGTTTAAGGTTTATGTTGATAGACCAAATAATTTGCAAGAATTAGCTGCAAGAATAACTCAAGACATCCAGAGAATTACACCAGAAATAATAGCTAATGTTACTAGAGAATTTAAAAACCGACTTGCTTATTGTCAAGAAGTAAACGGTGCTCAGTTTGAACATCTAATACATTAAGTTTAGTTAAGTTAAGTTTCAATGTTTTGAAAATCACTTAGATTTAGTTAATAATTATGATTATGTATTTCTTTAATGGATATTAGATTTTTCCTTTCCTTAATTACTTTTCTGTTAATATCTCGGTAGGTATTGAAGTAAACAATATCAAACCCGATATTTTTGTATTTGCAATAAAATGTTTCATCATAAACTAAAATACTATACAGGGTGTTTCATTGCAACGTTTAAAATCGACATTACTTCCGGTAAAACAGGAAGTTCAAAATTGTAAAAAAAATTGGAAACAAATAGGCAATCTACTACAGTAACCATCTTCCAAATTTCATTTTGATATCTCTAATAATTCCAGAGATATTTGCTTGGTTCCACACATTTGCCCATCACTATATATGGTGGGGCTTAAACATATACACAGTTCAAGTAAACTCTTTCTTAGTTAATCGAAACTTGAGCCTGATCAAAAAGAACTTCAAGACCATAACGATCATTAATTGGATCGCTTGTTGAAGAAGAAGTAGAAGATTAACAGCAAATCCCTTATTATTATAATACCTTATTTTTTCTACAGGAGTACCGAAAGCACCTCACAGGCCTTCTGGCTAGCGAACGCCAGCGAGATATTGCACTTCCTCAAATCCGACAGACACGTCAGCGCCTTCTCGTTGCAGGCCCAAGACACTTTGGCCGATGCCGTGCAATTGGCCTTCAAAAATCTAGTCGCTTGTCTTACGGACGAGCTAAACGCCGCCATGACCTACTTGATGTCGCCCACGGGTGACGATCATCCGCGGGAAGTGATCAACATCCTCAGCGTATCCATGAATTTGCTGAGGAAGTGCAGAGTGAACGCTGCGTTAACGATTCAATTGTTTTCGCAGTTATTCCATTGGATATCGGCAAAAGTAAGTAAAACACTGTTTTATTCTATTTAATACAAATACATTCTGATAGTTTGGAAGTATTTATTCAAATTAGCAATTGTGTGACTGTTGAGTCCCGGCATTAATACACAGATGGCGTCATTGACCAGGTCTGACTCCATCTGACGTCTACCTGTTCGCAGGTCACAAGATGCTCCAGTGCAAGAGATTTGGCTCCAATGGTGAGGTTATATCCACAACTGCAGTCTATATTGAGGCAAACATTTTTTTTTAGTATTGACATCAAAAATTTAGAAAAACGTTGAAATGTATGTACCTATCATTATGGAAAGCGACTGTGTTGAGCAATTAAGTTGAATTTTGCAAAAAATATATATTTTTACTGGTTGGTCGATTTTTACCTTCGTCACATGGGAAGACCATTCAAGTAAAAATGAACCGAACATGTCAGATCCACGTTTTCTGATCATTTATTATCTGAAAACCACAATTCAACATTTAACATTTAATACACACAACCCCTTGGAGGATTTAACGTTTAGTTCAAGGTGATCTGGGAAAATCGCACTGATATCTTGGTAGATACATTCCAACTCACTCTAATTTATTTCCACTAATTGTATGTACACACAACTATTTACTATCTATATTTACTATCTTGAACACCTGTGTATACAATACGGCAATCGAATACCGAATGAATCCTATCGCCAGCTGTCTGATATTGATATATTTCTTCTCCGAATTCTCCAGAAGGTTAAGGAGCCATCGGGATATTTCCTTCATGTGTTCTCGAAGATTCGAGGAAATTCGACGAATTTATGTTAGCGGCTGCCGCCGGTCTCGAAACGGCAGATCAACATTTCGGATTCCTCGAAATATCGTATGAATGCCGACTCCAGTAATTATCGGATGAATTCCCATCACAATAGGAATCACCTAGAAAATCGGGGGAATTATGGAGTCACACGGGTTGTTTTGTTTTTTTGTGACTCAAACGAACATGGTTGGTCTCTTATATTTGGCAAACTGCCCCTGCAAAGTTTGGCAAATATTAACACAAGGACATCGTTAATTGTTAATTTTAATGAATGTAATGAACTTGAATTGTCATCATGTGAAGACTGAAACTTCCTCAAACATTATTGATTCACTTTTATTAACAGTACACTATTTACTTTTAGGCTTTAACAACTGTGATCAGTAATAGCAATTTATGTACAAGAGTGTTTGGTACAAAATTATACAATAGGCTAAGGAATTTACAAGCTTGGGCCGAATCACAAGGTAGGAACAGCCTTTTCTTTTATTCGCCAAAGTTTCTAACTCTAATTTTAATTGTTTAGGTCTTGAATTAGCAGCTGAATGTCATCTGGCAAAGGTGGTCCAGTGTGCTCATCTTCTCCAGGCACCCAAATACGCTCCAGAGGATCTGGCTAACTTGTCGGCTGTTTGTTTCAAATTAAATTCCATGCAGCTCGGGGCATTATTGATGCAATACAAAGGTGAGCAATAAAAATTCTTTGAATTGGTCTGTTCGAGTACAAAAATAATTTTTTGCAGCTGAACCAGGGGAACAAATTGCACCACCTTCTCTCCTGGAGCAAGCAGCGAAAGCAGCTGAAAGCGTCGCTGATGAATTATTGCGAGCAGAAGGAAGAGCGGTGGCTTTGTACGAAGATCCGACTCTTCCTTGTCATCTTCTCCTCCCTGACGACGGATACAGTTGTGACGTAGTTCATGGCGTACCGCCCGGCTTAGCGGATTTCCTGCAACCTTTACAAGCTTCAGGTCTGTGCAGATTGGCGGCCCAACCGACCAGTTCTGGACAGTGGACGGTTTACATGAACACGGCCAATAGACCAGCTAGTGCGATGAGTACTACTCAACCGGAGGTAAGTACTATTCTCCTTAAAATATCGTGTTTATTACAGTTGAGTGACGGTAATTTTATGTGTTATCGTATGTATATATGATTTAATGTTTAAAAAAGAATAAAGTTTTAGTTTAATATAATAATATTAGAAATATTTTATTAAGTTGGTGTTTATAGATTAGAGCTAAAGGTTTAGAATTAAAAAATGGAATTAAATTTCGATTCTTTGTTGCGATGTTCCAAATATTTTCAGATTAAAGCTTTACAAAAACAATCCCCTACGATATAGACGCTCAATGTTGTGAAATACACACAAGAAGTGATTAGTAATAACGTTATAGTTTAGTAGAAGTCCTAAAGTTATATTTTCCCAACAAATTGACTGATATTGGCGGAAACAACGAACATTCGTAAAAAGTCCACTCCCCACCTCATATATTTTGAACGGTTATACTTTCTATTTTATCGCGAAATGAATTCCGACATCCAGGAGTGATTCCTAGGATAGAAATCACAGGGAAACGCCGTTACACACCGTACGATTCCCGATTTGGAGTCTCTGTGAGCTAGATTTTCCTGAAACTCCTGGATGTCGGAATTCATTTAGCGATAAAATATTAAATTCAGTTTTATGTATTATACTAGCCGTTACCCGCGGTTTCATCCGCGTACAGAATGTCCAACAATCCCGAATATATTTCACCCAACCTGCAGGTACTTCTGGGTCACCCTATATAACTGTTTTATTTAAAAAAATTCAATAGCTGTAAGTCTACTTCACCCTTTATTGCAACCATCCTGCATTTCACTTATGCAACTGCTTATGGTCTACGCTGAATAACAATTATTTCAGATATTTTTGGAACCACCTTTTAAAGTACAATTTTTCTTTACCCTATATTTTAATCACCCTTTTTATGCAACGTTTTCTAACATTGTGTTAAACACACTCTAAAACTATAATCTTGCTTCTCCCCATATCTCAGATATTCCATATAGTAGAATACAACAGTTTATGGTCTACCCTATATAACAATTTTTTAAACTTTTTTGATCCATCCTAACGGAAATGATGTGGAACCCTTCGTGAGTCACAAATATAAAAACACAGTTTTGCACCCTAACACCAAACTTTTATTTAAACCCTCACCGAAACTGCAACTGCTTATTGGCCACCCTATATAACAATTTTATTCAAAAAAAATTTTAACCGCTTTGTATAACTAACTCTACTTCCATCTACATCAAATCCATCCTGTACACACCACTGCCAATTTGTCAAACATTACAACTTATTTTTGAACCACCCTGTATGTGCATCTGCTTGGGGCCAACCAAATATAAAATTTTTAAATACTTCTAATCATACTGTATGAACTATAATTTTACTTCGATCCATGTTTCAGATATTGCAGATATGCAACAGCTCATGTTCTATCCTGCAAAAAAATATATCCTACCTGTTTGACTATAAATCTACTCCACCCGCTATTTCAATCACCCTGTATTTGCAACTACTTATCGGCCACCCAGTATAACATTTTTTCTACCATCTGTATAGCTGTAATTATACTCTGCTACATATTTCAACCATCCTATATATGTAACTACTTGTGGATATAAAACAAGTTTTTAACCACAACATAAACTATAATTCCACTCCATCTTATATTTCAAACACCCTGTATAAACAACGGCTTCTAACATTTCTTTAAGCCATTTCATAATAACTCAAAGTTCCTAACTGCTTACCTAAGACATTTTTTAAGTTTTTTTATTCACTGTATAGATATTCTACCCTTTTTCAACCACTTGTTATATGTAAATGTTTATGGTGCACTCAATATAACTTTTTTGGACCACCCCGTATAATTAATTCCACTCCCCCTTATTTCCAACCACATCGTATATATCCAGCTGCTTATAACTTTTTTTAGATTTTTTAAATCCATGTAATTCTACTCCGCTCTAAGTTTCCTATATACAGAACACCCTGTAAAATTACGCTTGATATATGTTGATTTTTGTTAAATCGAAACATTTTACATTTGCACATTCCGAATTTTGAATAAAAGCTAAGCTGATGCCAGTATCTAATATTTTGTGCATGCCGTGGAGCCAATTGAGTAATAGAATTACCCAACATGGTAGATGTTTTTTCGCTATATCTACGTTTTATGTCAAGTTAGAGAGATAAAATGTCTACCAGATTTTAAGTCAAACTATAGGCTTCGCAACAAAAAAAGATTCAGCAAAATCAGTTCAGTAGTTCTTACGTGATGCCCGAACAAACAAACAAACAAACAGACAAACTTACAATTTTATAATAGTATAGATAATACCTAAATATTTGTTCGAGAACTCAATCAGTTGAGGAGAGCGCAACTGATGAAGGTTCTCGACTAGAAACAATATATTGTCTTGCGTTCAATGGATTGAAAAATCTCTAAAAGTTGGTTATACTTACACCAATGAAATTTGAAGGGTGATAATATACTTCTCTACTAGTGAAAGAGATGACGTCTCAAAGCCACTGTGTCCACTAATCTTAAATAAGACCTTATAACAAGTGCTACTCAGCCTTATTAATATTATTGCCATAATGTCCTATTTAAAATTAGTGGGCACAATGGCCCTAGGTCATCTATTACAGTTACGTCATCAGTTACAACTAGTAGGGAGGTTTTCAACCGTTTATTAGCACCCTCCAAATTTCATTAGTGTGAGATATATCAAATTTTTCTGTGAACGACCTGTGTTAGAATTTATTCCAAGAACAATTTTTGTATAACTTCGTTCAGAATTTATAAAAATGCATATGTAGGTCTAAAATTAACAGTCGATGATGTGGCAGAATGTTATAATGAATGCCTTAGCGGCCGTTTCAACACTTAATTTTTATTATATTAGAAAATAAAGTAGTTTATCGAGGAACAGCGACAGTTTGTAAGTCATAATAAGTTAAATTAATCTCACCGGGTGTTTAATTCGTAACAATGTATGTTGTAATTTGTTTTTGAATGAGGAAGCTTAAAATGAAATTTCACTTCATTAGAACGTAATGGAACTTAATGAAAGCAGATTCGTTTAAATGAAGTAGTTCATGAAGTTTTAATTACTGAGCCGAGTATGTTCAGGTTATCGATCGGTATGCTCGTAGAATTTTGTCTAAATTTGGCAATCTTACAGCTTTTCTTCGGAACTATGAATGAATATGAAATCGTTAATAGAAAAATATTCGTTATCGGGAAATCCTTATCCATTAGATTTGTTATTGTAATGAATTATTTCAGCATTATTAAAGTTTTCCACATTTTGATTATTGTTTTCTTCTATAATGCCTTGCCACAGGCTGGGGTGGTCTTGATCCTTGGATCTTATTGACCATTTAGATGTGGATAGTAGCTTATTTATAATTATACAAAATGAATGAAAATTTTCTGCTTAATCCCATAAACTATATTCCTCTAATTATAAACCATGTACGTTGTTGTATATTAATTGTTGATTTTTATCTACACTTTGTATACAGGCTGACAACCATTGGGAGCTTTCAGATTGTTTACTCTAAATTTTCCAACACTTATCACTTTACACATTAATACTCACTGAGATGTAAAGAGCAAATTAATTCTTAGACAATAAATCTTTCTTATTTTACTTATTTTGGTTTCTTTTAATTTAAATAATACACACACATGTTACTCTCCCGCCTTCGTTATCTGAAATCGATTATTGCTTTGATGCAGAACATTTTTTCGGTTTTTGAGTTCATCTGTCATATTTGGATAAACAGAAAAGAAAGCTTTATTTTTCACATCCATCCCGGTTTGAATTTTTTAAGATTTCATTTACTGATTTGTTTATCTTAGACAGCTTTTCCAGCATTTGTTATAATTTAAAATATTTTCATGCTTAGATTGCCTGTATTTCTATTCATACACCAGTCATTAGGTATTTTTTAGTGACAAAATTCAACAGCCGTCACATAATTTATAGTTTATAAGCAATAAATTTTAATATTAAAATCTGTTTCCCCACTCTTTTCAGTCTTTCTGAAAGACCCTGTATGTATGGTATGGTTGTTGTAGTAATGTGGTTATCAAGCGTATTAGTTTTGTTTGCGGTCAACTAATGATTTACGATATTTGTGATTACGAATCCTTTTAGTTTTTTAATTTCTTGTTCATTCGTGTTAATACCATTGAAAACGGGGTCTGATTTAGACCTTAAAACGTTTGGACCTCTTAAAATATATACAGACTTCCAAGTTTATGTAGTGTTATTCTCAAAGAACTAAGAAAAAATAAAAACCAGAGATGCCACAAATATCGTTCAGAAAAGAACTAGTTGTTTAAGTCGTTTTCAATAAATCCGTGAGGAAAATCAAAAAAGTTTTTATGAACCGTTCACTAATTGTCCATTTTTTTTTCTGAGAGTTAGCTGCACATCATAGATAAATACATGGGACAAACTTGTGACAAATCGATTAAGCGGTTAGATTAACATACCCAAAAGTGAATATAAGTACCGCTTTAAGCAAGTTTTTGAACTTACCTAAAGCGAGAAAGATTTTTAAGCTTTCTGATTTCTTCTGTGGAGTAACTATTGTATGAAAATTATTATTTTGATTCAGGTACAGATCATCAGATTGCACAAAGCCGGAGGTGGTATGGGCTTGTCTATAGTGGCTGCCAAAGGTGCTGGACAAGAAAGACTGGGCATTTACATCAAATCCGTGGTTCCCGGTGGAGCAGCTGATCGAGACGGCCGTCTTGCAGCTGGGGATCAACTGCTCTCTGTCGACGGTCAGTCGCTCTTGGGTATTACACAGGAAAAAGCAGCGGAGTTCCTTCAGAGAACGGGCAGCGTGGTTACGTTAGAAGTAGCCAAAGCTGGTGCCGTTTATCATGGGTTAGCCACGCTGCTGCAACAACCTAGTCCGCAACCACATCGGGGTGAGTTTTATGAAAATTCTTGAAATTTTTATCTAGAACATGATTATTAATCTTCCATATCTAATATTACAATCATAGTTGAAGGTAAGGGTTTGGCATGGGTGTTAGTAGTGTGTCCAAGAGGACTAGGATAAAAGGTTTCATTTTTAACATTTAAATTATTGCCATCACTTCAGTGAGGTTTTAATGTTTTTGGTAGTTTATTGGTCGTTTTGAACAACTTAGTCATTGAAGTGATATTTTTTATAAACCTTCACATTTGCGGTTAATATTTATGAACACGTAAGGTGTCCAAAAAGACCTACCAGGACTACGATTTGCTTATAATCAAAGTAAGTTATGCACGTTACATTGTCTAATATTTACCAGGAGAACAGTGGTGGTTCTTTTTGCCTTTCTATTATTTGATGCGATAATGCCAAATTAATGCAAAATGCTCTCGTTAAATAAATAATGAAGATTATTGACAATGCGTCCAAACATTTCCCTTGAGATTAATTTTACTCCTCCTTAAGAAATCGATCAAGAGAACTCTTTCCTTAAAATCCCTTTGTTGTAGCGTAATAAAACAACCCCTTCAATTGTCTTATTGTATGGTTCATCTTCAACTATTTTGCTCAAGTTAAGTTTCTAAGTCAAACTCTTGAAACTGTTGTACGAGATCGTACAATAAATCTCACAGCATTACTTGATATCGGTTTGATCTCCAAAAAAGTACGATCCATTACATCATTAGCAGAGATATTAATCTGTAGGTTTCTTGTTGATTGTATCTTCATTCTCTTTTCTCGCATTGTTTCTTACCTTTAGAATTTACCTCATGGCTATATTTTGACGAAATCATAATACCTACCCAGTACTTTTAAAAAAAATAAGTTTGAATCCCACCGCTGCCACCAGTGTTAATGCATTTCACAGTAAATATTCAAGCAATGTGACGATGCTGTTTTGGGCATCATGTATTAAGAAAAAATAGTATCCAAGAAACTTTTTGTGTTAGTAGTTGATTAATATGGCAGAGATTGTTTGATTTTAAAGAAAAAATAATTCAAGAAACTTATTAAAAATGTTACGGCGATCATAAATGACCAAATATTATTTACATATTTTGAATTTAGCTTACAGCTTTTGCAAGAAAATAATAAACTTAATTTTGTTGTCAGGTCGATGTTGCCGCATCATACGCATTTATCGATATGGAAAGTATTTACGTAGTAACTTGCGATTTTTGTTTTAACTAGTATTTGTTTTATCGCTAGAGTATTAAAGCTAATCAAGAGTTTGTTGTGTTTAATATGTTAGAATTTCGCTAACCATTATAACAGCTGTGTGGACAATTATTTTACTAACTCGCAGTTAAAATGATCTGTACATTTTGAAAAATATACAGTTTTAATGTTATTGCACTTTTTTTCGTTTATAAGTTTCTAGGTTCATTATGTAGTCATTGTTTCTATCTAATTAAAATTTCTTTAATACCTTTGCAAATAAAAATTTCCTCTATTTTTATTCTGTATTGTCCATGGTTTGATGTTTCATATAATGTCAAATTTTATTTATCTATTTTCGTATGTTTATCCAATTTCTTGATATTTGAAATTGAGTTATTTATCTTAAATGAAATAAATCCATAATTATGCTCCACATTTAAGACTTTCATGTTGATTTGAACAACGGCGTTTTGGCCGAAGAAAAAGAAAATAGTGCTGTAAATCAATTAACTTAACCTCAAGTAAAATACATATTGAAATAACCTTCTCTTATATTAGACTAACTAAATACAATATTCTCTTCTATTTATATGATAAGTAGGTTCACTCTGGAAACTTCTGGAAGTATTTAATCCGGTCAAATTTTGTGACATTTTATAGGAACTTTAAATCGAGTTCTGCTCATTCAGTCAGAACACAGGTGGACTAAGTGTGTAAATAGGTTTATGCCAATAATGTTCGGCTTTTGTATTGATTCTCAAACAGTGTACCCTTTTTCTTTGACGGTAGAAAATTTATTTAAAGTTTATTTTTAGTTAGGGACATATCTGTTTGTAACAAATATAGGGAACGCCTTCATGAGTATCACAATATTGTTTGCATAAAGCTTTATCAGAATTTCTGGGATTATGTCTGACCTTGTGTGACAATAATACAATACACTTAATGTTAGTTCAGAAAACTTATGAGATAAATTTGTTCATTAAACTAATCCTCTTTAATTGAACGACTCATTTTGTGCAAGCAGCCATGGACTACTACGCCTATAACCCGTACGGCTCAAGAGAATCATTATGCAGCTCACAGTCGTACCGAATTTTCACGCCACCAGCTACCAAACCAAAAAATAACGTCTTCTTCAACTCCGACGACAGTTTGTTCAAATCGGAAAAGCACCGATTCGTCATACCTCGCATCGAAATCGTCAGCGACGAACCGGTATTCAATTTACAAGTGACGGATTTCTCGGAACCGTCTCCGAAAAATGTCACCCTCACCTACGACGAAACAGGCATCAACATGAAACAGGAGAAAATCGAAGAATTCTGCGCCAAACCATCCAACAAGAACTGGAAAGACAAAACAAACAATTTCGTTCAACAGAAAAGCTACTCGATAGAGGTCAATGATTCCTGTTGGGACATAGACGATATAACGGAACGAGATAAGTTTTTAAGCATCGGCGCCAGGAAAAGTCGCCAACTAAAACTAGCTTCGACCTCTTTGCAAGATCTTTCGTCTTCAACGTCGAGCGTGAATAGCTGCGTACACGAATCTAATTTGGATTTAAGTCAGATAGATCCTGATACACCGATAAAGCACAAAAACTGGAAGTCACCGTACGAAATACGACTAGGGAAAGTGAAGGATCTGGCTGATCAGTTCGAGAACAAAGCCATCAGTGTACCGATGCTAAGCAAAAAGAAATTTGCAACTAGTCGGAGCAAAAGCGTCAGCGAAGAAAAACTGAACGATAAATTGACCGAGTACGAAAGACTGGAGGTGCTGAAGCTGCTCCATGACTGGAGCCTCAACGGATCAGAATCGAAAAGCGAATTCAATCTACAGTTATCAACTGAAAACATCGACAGGCACAACAAACGATATGAATATGACGAAAAAGCGAGTTTGGAACAATCAGAGAAGACGAATCTGAGACGTTCAAGGGTCAAATTCGCTTCTGAGCCCAATTTATCACCAAACGAGAGCGATAGCAATCTCATAGTGATCAGCAAATTCAGATCTGATAACTCCCTTAGCCAAACCGTAAATCTGGACCAATTTAATCACAAATGTCAGTATAGAAATTGCATTTTTAACATAGACTTCGTACCTAAACACGGGACCAAACCCCAAGACTCAGTAGAGGATACAGGCAAACAAAAACTGAAAGGAATCTTGAAACCTACCAAAGATGTTACAGAAGATCTTGAATGTCTGAACAACATAACGAATTTGCAGAAGAAGCCTAAATATAGACGACGATTTAGTGAAATAATCGAGATGAAGCCGTTCAACAGTCAACTGGTTAGGTGCGATAGCTTGGAAAGGCTGACCGACATCAATAAGAAACATAAAAAGTTCCCGGAGTCTTACATAGTAACCAGACGAAACAGCGCTAGAAAGCAAGCTGCGAAAAACGACGAGAACGTCATAAAATCTCCGAAAATCGTCCTCTTGCGTCGCAGATACTTGCCAAAAACGTGGAAAAGTTGTTCGGACATCAAGACTCGCAAAACCGTACGGAAATGTTGCAAAAACGCCAAAGTAACTTGTCCCGTATCGAGGGATTCCCCGAAAGTGTCACGAAAAACGCAGAGCTGCGCATGCATAGAACGAGAACAAAATTCACAGAACAACACACAAGAAGACGTGGCGACTACTCAACGCTGTGTCGATTCTGCTGCTAGGTTAGCTGCTTTCAAGGGCGCTTTTAATCGTAAGACTACGATTGTGGGTGTTGCGCACTTTTAATAATTATTATTATATCAATGTTTTTATCTCTTTCAATTTTTCTATTGTTTGCAGTTACACCTTTATTTTTTTAGCTGTATATATTGACAGTTTTGCTTCATCTAACCGCTTTGGATTTTTATTTGCTTATTCTTAAAATAATGTTTAACTTTTTTGCCTATTGTTGATGTTTAATTTTTTTTTAGAGACTGAAAAGACACTAAATGTAATTCAGTAAGAAAGGAAACAATCCAAGTGAAAAAAAATGTATTTGCACATGAACAAAATTTTAATAAAATCATTATTGATTATTTGCAGAATTTGCAGAATATTCTCTTGAGTTACTCAATTTGTTATCTTTTTCTTCACTTCATCTTGCGCCTATATGTTTCAGATGCTGGCTGTCAGCATAGCTACATTAACCTCATTGACTTCTTGTAAAAAATGGCGTTCTTACTGAATACATCTGGTGCTATTGCAAAAACTGCAAATTAAATGTTCTTTTCAACCTTACAGGCCCGCGTCGGATGTCCGAACGCGACCTGCCATCTAGAATCGACTCAGAACAACGCTCAGCCATTCCGTCATCGAAATCTGTCCCCGCACTTCATCAAATCCATTCACCGACATCTGCAGATCATCCCGTATCTTCATCATCGTCCACAACACGACCTCCAGCTCCCGAAGCTTATCCAGGCGGTGCGAGAACTTTATCCAGCACGAACCTCGAACGAAACGGCCAACCGTTGGTGACGGCTTTGAGGAGCAGCAGGTCAACGCACAATTTACATCAGCAACAAGATGCTGGTTTCTATCAGAACTTGAGTGTTTACAGGAACAAAGTTCCTAGTCCTCAACAACTCGGAGATAGGTGAGTAACAAAATAAATACGAGTTATTTTTGAGATACAAGGCAATTTCGTTTTCAGAACCTCTGCATTGCGCAGCTCTCAAAACTCTCTCCATTCTTCGGTCATCGCCAACTCGCAACGCCCCTCATCAGCTTACTACCCACCTCCTAATGCCAACAACCCACCTCGGCCAAATAATCTCCATCAGTCGATCCCGAATTTGAAAAGCTCTCCGTCAACAAATCGCCTTCATAATGAAGATCTTCATCAGTCCATTCCTAACCTGAAGGCTGTTTCTGACGGCAGGACAGGTGGATCTTACCCGAACGTCCAGTATGGTCAGCAAAACTATTATCCTCAGTATGTAAGGCAGCAGCAACAACAACATCAAAATAGCTACCCCAGCGCAGAAGGTTTTCCTCACCCCTATGGAGGTAAGTGAAGCCCGGTTTTGATTAAAATCCTAGACGCAGGGTCACCATTTATTTATAAGGCCGGAGTTCTACCGCAACTATAACAAATTAACGACTTAAACATTTTATTTTGTACAGGCCCAAATCAGCCTTACCCAAGTCCAACTCAAAACAACTCAATGAATTACCCGAACAGCATTCAGCAACCGCTGCACATCAACCCCAACTCGAGGCAAGATGACCGACAGGAAGTCAGATATAACAACGTTGGCGGGGGATTATTACGAGAAGACGTCTTCAGGCAATCCCAAAACTCAAGGCATGATGAAATAATGAGGTTAGAGTTTGTTGTTCAATCTCATATATTTGGGGGTAATCATTATGTTTTTTAGATATCCGAGTCAAAACAATATTCGTATTTCTGAGGCCCACATCCAAAACAACGACCTGTCTCGCCACAATGAAATGCGAACTTCGAAGAGCGAAGACGCTCTACGTCATATGGCACAAGGGGAAATGATGAGGTATGCCAGCAGCGGTAATATCAGAGATAACGGCAGGATAGAAACGGCGCAGTCGAGTAGGATTCATGACCAACAACGAGCTGCCAACGATGACAGACATTTGAGAGGTGCTGCTAAATTAGCCGAAATGTCGGAAGAGGTTAGGCGCCGGCAAAATAGGGTACAACAGCATGGCCAACAACAGGTAAATTAAAAGTAGTTTAATTTTTTTAAAGACTAATGAGATACGTTTTCGTAGCCTTTGACTAGAGGTGATTATTATCAGCAGCAGCAATATTACAATCATGTTATGTCTCAGAATACGCAGAGTATGCAGAACTTGAATCTCAATCAGCATCAAATGCCTTACAATCAACAGTCCAATCAGTTTTCTCAAAATTTGGTGTCTCCTACATACAAGGTATCGGTGCATAAATCAACTAAGAAGGTAATTAAATTTTATTATTATTCATTTTAAACAAAAACGCGAAATTTATTTTGTCAGTGCTAACGCCAACGCTTTTTTCAGGAGGACATACTGCCGCCTGATTTGCCACCAGTGAGTACACACCCACTGTACTCAGCCAGTTCCCAGGATCCACCGAAAATGGCGTTCTATCCTACGAATACCATAAGCGGCACCAAAATGCCGCGAGATCCTTGGACTCGAGAAGAACAAGAACGTCAACAGGAAGCCAGACGCGAAGCAGCTCGACAGTGGCAAGAACAACAGATCAGAGAATTGTCTGCTTTGCCTTACAGGACATTGCAACAGGAAGAACAGTTGAGGGTGCTGAATTTAGAAAGGGAGTTCCAAAGAAGGGCCATGGAAGCGGCGGAAGAAGACGGTGACGATGATACCGAAAAAGTAAGTTTCTTGCTGTATACAAAATGGTAGAACAAAATGATATAATCTTTTCTCAGCACCATCGATTTGTGATGGTTTATAAGGTTTGGTTCAAAAAGAGAGCTAGACGTACATGTATGTTGAAGGTTTATCAACCGACATAACTTGCATGGAAAGAACTAGTGAAATAGGCTCGAGCTCTCTTTTCATGCTTACCGACAGCTGGTCTGACCAGGTAGATCAATCTCCTTCATATTGTTATTCTCTTATGGTCAGATATTTTTTCTTTTTTATATTTACTGACAACTTCGATTTTTCACATTGTTCGACATTGTTCTCGGTAAATATTCCACGCCTTCCTGCTCTGGTCTTCAGCAAAATGTAGAGTATAAATAGTAGTTGTGTATTCTATGTCTAATTTCATGCTTTTTCAGTTCCTCTATAGTCTTAACAACATTCTTGACTGAGGCCCTTCGTAATTAGGAGACTTTCCGATAGTTCTCTGCTAATTGTAACTTTTGAGGTGCTATCTGTATACAAATCCTTTATGTCTTGTATTATTGTTGCCGTCAATAGATAATCGCAGAAATTCTTCCCAGAGATTGTTAACGGCCCCAAATGAGAGGTGATCTGTATTTTCAATTTAGCTCTAAATCATGCCTAATTTTCAAGAGTTTTCGCATGTAATCGGCTGGATCTACATCTATGGTTTTAGCACTGATCTTTCTCGCCTTTTTTAATGTTCCATATGTGCAATATAAAGATACGAAGTAAAATTTTGAAAAAAAAATTGGAGTAATACGGCCTCACCTGAATTTTACCATAAAAATAAGGAGGAACCTCTACAATTAAAATTGTTTCTAATAAAATAAAAGTGTACATTTTTGATAAATTTAAAACGCTTCTTTTAAAATATATTAGGGTAAATATAAAAAAATGCATTATTGCCTGCTTGTCTGAAACTGGAATGTCTAAGTGCTTCTTGGGAAATAACACCACAGTTTAAAGAAAATTGCTGTATATTCCAAACGTTTCGGGGTCTAGATCAGACCCCGTTGTCAATGGTTAAGAAACTACGGATTAAAAAGGCACAATTCTAAGATGTAAATTAAAATATTTGACAATGTGTATTATTTGATTTTTGACGTAACTAAGAAAGAAACTGGAATATTAGAAAAGTATATGACTTCCGGCTAAAATGGCGTGGTGATCGGTGGTGTGTGAGTGTCCTAGAATAAGAAATTGAAAATTTAAATTTATATAACTTGTTGTTTGTTTGTTTTTACATCCTTTAATGCCATCAAATGCCCTCCCATTAAAGACGCTGATAAAGTGACAGACGCTCTGGAAGTGATATAAGTGTTTAGAATAGTGAAAAGCCGGGAGTCCAGGTCGCCACGCCGTGTAAATAAAGTTTCGTTAATATCTCAATAATCATATACGGGAGCTGGTATAGGGTCAGAATTAAGTGTTATTTGAAGTTTAAGGAATTCTTTATTTTCAGTATTTTCCGTTAAATGCTTGTACATAAGTTAGAAGAGTATCCTATAATTTTTATCTACTTCGTAAAAACACTTGTTAATGGTCAATAAGGTCGAAAGAACAAGACCAATGCCGGCCGCAAGGCCAACCTTGGCAGAAGAAGAAGAAGAAAAATATACACTTTGACTCACCTAAATTGTAGCAAATCTTGAAGGTGGCACAGAACCGTTAGTATGCGAGTCCAACTCGCACGTGACCAAATTATTTATATAAGTGATATCGTTTCTCCATTTATGTATCTTTGTAAAAAATACTTAATATTAAATCTCTCATTTTGGTCTACTCCCTCTATTAGTTTTCATATTTTTAAGGGATCTGTTGCTATTGCATTTGGTATCCTTATGTATGTGTCTTCTATTTAGAAAACTCTTGGATATGTTAAGAAAGATTGGTCCCAATATTCTGTCAGTTCTTATTGGTAGTTACTGACAAAAAACAATTTACTTATCAAATTTTGTGATCTTCCAGGAAAGCCCAACACCTACAACACCAACACTCCAGCCAGTATCTAGCCAAACAGTCATCAGCACTCTGAATTCGACAACGGTGAGCAGTAAACAGGAACCATCTCAAGTGCCGCCGACGTCTATTCTCAAACCTGGAGCTGGGGGAGCAGCTGTTCAGCAAAATCAGTCACAACACAACCACCAAACTCAGCATAACCAAGCAATGCATCAACAAATGCAGCATAATCCGCATCATCTACAGAACAACCAAACTCATATGGTTCATAACCAAAATCAGGTGCAAAACCAAATTCAACATAACCATAATCAAAATCAGCAAGTTTCACCTACCGAATCGAACGCACCACCGCCAGCACCTCCAGAGAGAGGGTCCAGCTTCGCCGTAATGTCAATGAGAGTGAAGGAGTCTAAGAGAGTTTCGTTCAACGATGCCGGACAGCAGCAGCAGCAGCAACATGCTCAGTCTCAACAGCAGCAGCAGCAACAGCAACATCAACAACCTCCGAATTCTTTGCATCTCGAAGAGACCATAAGGGAAGATCCAAATGTGAGTATTACTTCTTAAAATTTTGTATAGCGCTGTAAGTTTCATTGGTTGCAGTTTCAAAAGTTCGTGGCTCAATTCATAGATGACGTTAATTAATTCTGTAAAGTTTCAATTAAATCGTGAATAATGTTGAATAATGTTCAAGATAGAGCAGGAATTTATTTATTAAGAGTCTGTAATTAAAACAGTATCCATTTAATGTGGCTCATGGATCGGTCTGTTTTCGCCAATTTATTTTTACTGATTTTTTCGTTAACAATACCATACTTGAGAATATCAACTGTATATTTAAAAATCAAAGGTTTGACAGTTTTACAATATTGTGAGGTGCAAAGTTATTAAAGAAAATATTTGTAAGTACAAATAAGACAAGTAAATAGTAGTATTTAGTGCAAGGAGAGATAGGCATGGGGGGTCATTTTAGAAATTCAGACAATATGTTCTGAATTACTAAAATATAAAAGAGAAGTTATTAACAGAATAATTAGTTTCAAAGTAAAAAGCGTGGTGTGCTTCAAATATTAAATTTCACAATTATTCTATTGGCAACTATTTATAAGAGGAGAGTTATGCAAATATAGTGAAATGCACCCCCGTTTTTTACTCTGAATCGAATTATTCTGTTAATAACTTAAATTTTATTATATTTTTATTTTGAGGTAATTAATCATAATTTGATTGTTCCACTTTCTACATGCTGTAATATAAACTGTTCATAATTAAAAATTATTTTCTGCTTTTTGAGTTCGGTTAGCTATTAAAGCGTATTTATGATTAATTTTTTTTAATTATTGGAAAGGATTAATGGGGGTTTATATTGTTTTTTTTAAGAAAATTTAATAATTTAAATTAATAGGGACATAATACGTTAGTTTTCTAATATTTTCGACATGAATAAGGGAGGCTGTATTAGTAAAGGGGTGGGGAGTAACTAACTTTATAATAGAGAAAATTAATTTCTGGGAATCAAAAAGTAATGCAAGCGTGAAAATCGGTATATATTCTCCTTAAATGGCACGAACTAGTTGCTATTTGCAGTTTACGTAAATCCACGTATACGATAAGGAAGCAAGAAGAATATTTTTTTCATTGCTTAATTTTCTAAAAATCTAGAAAATATAAAGAAATGCCAAAAGACATAAATGTCTAAAACGAAAATAAATGGCGAAAATATCACAAAGATCTCATAAAACATATGTCAAAAACTACAAATATGCCAAAAAACAAATATGGCAAGAAAACCTAAAATGTCACAAAATATCAAAAAACTCATACCAAATATCAAATATCCCAGAAATAACAAATGAGAAAATATGTCGACATAACCCCAAAAAATCTAAAACGTCAATAGGTCAAAAATGCCATAAATGTCTAAAATGTTAAAAATGTTGAAAATGTAAAAAAATGTGAAAATAAATTATCTACATAAAACGTACATAAATTAAAAAGGTTTTGGTCATCGAACTTTTGAAAAGCCCTTTATTCTGTACATAAACTTGTTGATGTTTATTTCTAATTTAAAACTGCTAGAGACGCGGCGGTTGGTGCCAGCGACGGTCAATTCTTCTTTAACAGAAGGTGATCTTTTTTAAATTGGTTTTAGTATGGTTTGTTTTCTGTTTTTCATATAGGTGAGAGTTACCAATTTATCATTACATTAGAAATATTTTGGTAAATGTTTATTTGCTTTTTTGGTTTCATTTTGTATCATCTGCAACAGCATTTCATTGATTAACTAAAATATAATTAAACGATCTACATCCCACACACATGAAATATTTCAAAATATTTCTGACATATTGATGTCCACGACAAAACTTCATTTGAAATATTACAGTAAAATTTCATAATATATAATACATCAAAAGATTTTTTTATTGCAAATGTAAAGATAAGATAAATATACTTTAGTGATATATAAAATATTTCAAAAATGTTCATATTTTCATAACAAAAAATATTTTGAAATACAGAATTTCATTTTTTTTTTCAAAATATTTCATGTTGATTTGAAATATTTCAAAATATTTCTTAAAATAGTTTTTTTTGCCATTGTAAATATATTTTAGTGTTATAAAATATTTCTGAAATAGTGATGTCCACGACAAAACTTCATTTGAAATATTACAGTAAAATTCCATAATATAATATATCAAAAGATTTTTTATTCCAAATGTAAAGATAATTTAAATATACTTTAGTGATATAAAATATTTCAAAAATGTTTTCATGACAAAAAATCTTTTGAAATATTTCTTACAATATTTCATGTTGATTTGAAATATTTCCAAATATTTCTTAAAATAGTTTTTTTTGACTATTTTTTTATGATATGTTTTTTAATGTTATAAAATATTTCTGAAATGTTCGTATTTTCGTGACAAAAAATATTTCATGAAATATTTTTGTCATATTTCAAAAGATTTTTTGTCGTAAGTTCTCACATATTTTGTGCCTGAAATATTTTTTAGAAATGTCTCTAAAATTTATTTGAAATATTTCATGAAAATTTAGTAATTTTCACAATTAACGGTAAATTAATTAAATTTTGGGTGCATCAGTACAGTACATCCGTCAATCTCATAACTCTCAGAATTTCCCCCCTTAAATCGCATTTTTATGTTAACAAATCAGCCCCCCAACTTAAATATTTATGGAAGCTTTACAATATTTTATTCGTCAACGTAAACGAATTTGCTTTAAAAAATCGCTACAAAAATCTACCCTCTCAGATTTTCGTTGACAATTTTACTAATTGAAATAGCACTTTGGGGAGCATTATTATAGTTAAGACAAACTCAGCATTTATGGTCAAGTCTCCAGTACAGGCGTGGGTGCAACGGCATTCACACCAGCCTCAGACGGGGCCAAAATTGGGATAAAATTCACCTTTAATATTTTTGGATAATTAGAACTACGAATTTGTGAATTTTTTATCTCCTGATAATCGATAGTATGCAGAGGCGGAACCAAAAAGGCGCTTTAGCAGATGACTTCGTGATTCAAAGAGAGGGAATCATCTAGAATTAAATACTTTACCTCAGTAAGGGGAAGCTCGTTTTGGTGTAGACATCACTGACTTTGAAGCTCTCGGGAGCAATCGCCTCCTTTGAATCCGCCCCTGATAAGTGAACCATTTTAGCAACTGAGGGTCCATACGTTTCATTTTTGTATTATTTATCGACACTTGGCCTTGTAAACTTAGATGGTAGGGTTAATAGAACCAATATTAGAAACAAGTCAATGTGTAATCTAGTCTTCTAGGACTTTTCTTTTAACTATTTAAGAGTCCATTTTCCACTTTTTGGAATTCACTTGCATTCAGGTTGTATCCGCACTAATAGGATTCGTATTTCGTTTTAGAGTTTCATTCGCCAAGCCGAATCAATGCTGGCATCTCCCGTCACACCCACAGACGCCTCACCAGGTGGTACCGCAATGACTACGCCGGGCGTCATCGGTGCCCAAGAAGTGTACCGGGATCCTAGAGCTAGACGCCTCGCAGAACAGGCCCAAAAGAAAGACCAGATCCAGAGCGTGCCAGAGAAACTATCGTTTAAGGAAAAAATGAAAATGTTCGCCATGGAGACAGGCGAACAAGAAACGCCGAAAGACAAAAGCAAAATCAGCCGAGCCCAAAGGGAAATCGACAACATCGGATCATCGCCGCAAAACTCCAGCATGGTACATTGATAGAGGTATATATTTGTAACATTTTATTTTTTGTTTCATTTTAAATAAGAAGTATATTTATGTATATAATTTTTTGAATTTTAAGAGAAATAAATATATAGTTTTTTTTGTTGCGTTGCAATTGAGGTCACAGTTTTCACATGTCATTGAAATAAATAACTAAGTTTATTTCTAAAAGTTCGAAATTTTTTATAGGGCAATTTTTGTAAATACACTTCTCCAAGATATTAACGTGTTATAGTATAATTTATTTACCATTTCACGGAATTTGTTCTTATTAATACAATTTCATCAATTTTGCAGTTATACACTTACCAACAGCAAGTTACCTATTATCTTTCATTCTTTCGTTGATTCCAACATTAAGGTACATCTTTATGTATGCTTTTGTAATCTTCGACCAAGCATATTCCAGAGATTTTCAATTGGACGTAGATCTGGACTTTTGGATGGCTATGTCATGCTGTCAATTCCGACTTCATCCAAATACTGTTGAACAACCATTACTGTAAAGTCAAAATGTATACTCGTCTATAAAAAACACAATCTCAGACAGTCCCATTAAGCTTTGGCTAATGTTTTCCGACAAAAAATTGACATTGTCCTTCGAAGCTCTCTATTTACAATTGAAACACAAGCATCAACTGTAGGTCACAGATTACATGTTTCAATTTTTTGTCTAATGATTTCCCATGATGACTATTTAAATAAATTTATAGACTTCCCGCCGTTTTAAATCATTTCCTATTTCACAATGCTCTTATAAGAGACGTTGCTAAGAAACGTTCGAAATCGCGGGAAATGTACATTTTCAAAAATATGTATTTTAAAGAAATTAGGGGTAGGAATGTATCTGCTGACAGAATTGATCCTATTTTAACATTCTTAAACTCCTGCCATGTTTGCTATTTACATAGTAATATATACGTTTGTTGTGTTTTCCGTAACTAGCCACTTATACACTGATATATAATATGATGGATATAGTCGGAATTTTCAACATGGTATAGCCAACTAGACGTCCAGATTTAAGTCCAATTGAAAAACTCTGGGGTATATTTGGTCTAAGAATGCAAAGTTAACATAATCAATGAAATACCTATCGAACGTTGGTCTGAAATAAAATGGGGGTAGGATTTAGCAAAATCTTTTTAATGGAAATAATGATAGGACCGACAAATGGATATTTTTGTTAACGTATCTCCATTATATAAAAATGTTCAAGTGTAAAATTTATTTTTATGAAGAAAATTGGTAAGGGGCTATTCGTTAAATACGTTCGTTTAGGGTGTGGGGGGGATCGTTAAGTGCAACAAAAAATGTGACATTCTCAGTACATGAAACATTTGTGGTTTAATTTTTCTCACTACTTTTCGTTCCTAATATAAATGAAATCAATATAAATAGAGATAATATGATTAATAAAAAAAAAGAAAATATAAATAAAATATGGGATTTGACTACAATATAAGTTCTGACATACTGAAGTAAGTGTAAAACTTCACAATGTATTAAATAATTTATGGAAAAGTCCTGCCAATTATTACACCCTGAATTAATAAATAAATTCTGTAGAAAGAATATTATATCCGAAGAAAAAAACACATTTGATAAAAATGGATATTTTGTCTAGCATTAGATTTCTGGTTCGTTAATTTCTTGAAGAAGGGCATATAAGGAACAATGACCATAGTTTTCCATTCTATTATTATATCAATATCTTCACCATTTTTTCAATAATTTCCTTTAATTTGTTTATTATTGTGAGCGTACACTCAAAAATCAAAATTTGGGGTCAATTACTAAAGCATAGAATTTGAATATGTTTTTTATTAAAAATTGTAATAATTTAATGATATATTATGATTGTTGAGTATATGCGATCTTTTTAAAATGCTAAAATTATTTACAGCCTGTGATAACTCTTTATATAATACTTTATTCATCTTTAATACTTATAAATTATTTTCTTTATTTGATATTATGCAACATTTAATTAGTGAATTGTTTGTTTAATTATAAATAAATTCAGTATATGACGAGTGATTTTTTGCTGGCTACTCATAATATGTGACAAAACTAGGTGCATACCGAATTCACTCAAATTTATTTTATATTTTTCTATAAAATTACGTAAATTATAGTCTTGATATCTGGAGCCGAAGGTTTTTTTTTTGATTGAATTTAAAACCCCGAAAATTTGTATATAATTTTGTTAAGCATTTAATTAATTAAATGTTTTTCACAAAATTTTTAACCTTAAAACACAGTTACGAACAAATATTTGAAAATTAAATGAATTTAATATATTTCAAAATACACTTTTATTCGTTTAAATTCCATATAAATGTTAATTGTTGAGCGCCTAAATAAGCACTAAACAAATGATTTTTAATATTTTCTTAAAAAATTGTTAAAATCAACTTTCATCCGCTAAGTGTTTGTCGGCCTAAAACATATACAGCTAAAAAAATCTTCCTCTCCGTCATTTTTATCATAATTGCTATAATTCATTTGTTCACTTCTTTTAAAAACCCCTCAACATCTTAGCTGGATAAACCTACACAAAATATCATAACTATCAAGTTATGAATTTTAAAAAGTTGCCGGTTATTCACATTACACACTTACATCAGTCAATGGAGCAAAATTGAAGGCATTTTGTGGCATAAAATTCAACAGCAAACCTCCGATGCCTTCTCTTCAGGAATAGTTCATAGGTGATATCTTACATGATTTTAACAGCAAATTCGTAGAAATAATTTATATAAACAATAGAAACTAGCAAAAATCTTGATCTTGTCTATGGAAAAGTTGTAGAGAATTGGAATGCCTTCGAAATGAGCGTTCATAGGTACTGATAAGGTATTTTCCGCCGAGAAAAGTTGGATAAATGGAGAAAAAATAACTTATTTTCAAATATTCATAACTTTGTTGTAACAACTAAAAGATTAATCTTCCATAAAATGGCAGCTTATGATGTAACGATTAACTATTCTCAACATAAATTGTGTGAAATAAATGGTTTTTGCAGAATTACAATTTAAACAATTTAGATGGATATCTTACCAAATGTATCATATTAACCACGCTCTTTCTATTGGAGTGTTACTTGGACCTTTCTTTGAATTCCGTAAAATGAATTTCAATTTGTCTATCTTAGATTTTCGTTAAAATCTCGTAAAGGTGGTTTAGGAGTGTTACTTGGACCTTTCTTTGAATTCCGTAAAATGAATTTTAATTGTTTATCTTCGATTTTTGTTAAATTTCCGTAAAGGTGGTTTAAAACAGTTGTGAAAATTCCATTAGATGCACAATTACGTGAAAGGTGGGGAGTGTTACGAAACCGTAAAATGAGTCGACAGCTACCTTTCTTTGAGCAATTGTCTATTAATTTTCGTTAAAATCTCGTAAAGGTGGTTTAGGAGTGTTACTTGGACCTTTCTTTGAATTCCGAATTATTTATCTTAGATGTAAAATCTCGAATGGTTTAGGAGTGTTACTTTTTCTTTGAATGCGATACGTTTGTATTTAGTTCACACATACCCATGCGCGAGTCCAGGAACTAGATTAGTCCTTCAGAAAATTTTACTGATGAACACTTCCAGCCCCCTTGTCATCCAACCCCCTGAGATTTAACTCAGGTCCTCACGCTAACGCAATTTTCCTTCTGCATAATCGCTGTCGTCTTGTTGGGATAGCTTGGCTTTGGTTTGGTTCCGTTGCTTTACCTTATTGGTACTACAGCAACTGTCATAACTTTGCTTGATAGGCTGGTTTCCTCCCCCCCCCCGGGTCCCCTTGTTGTCTTCGTCTTCTATCTCTGGGCTTCTTCTTCCTCTTCCCCTTCGCTAGGGCAGAGCTGGTTCTTAGGTCGTTTTATCTGTCAATAAATCAGGGGTCATAGTTGAGTAGTTGTTGTAGGTGAAGGTTTGGGTACTGTTCCAGTTTGGCGTAAGCCCCTCTGGCCCTTCTCCATTTCTACAAGCACTGGTTGGTGTCGTAAATCGTTGAAAATCACCGTGTTACGAACGGACCAGGGTGCGTCGACTGCGAGGCGTAGACATAGGTTCTCCTGCCTTTGGCTGGCCTGCCTGATGCTCTTGCTAGTGTGTCCCCATACTATTGAAGCGTACGTCAGCATTGGCAAGATGACTGTCTTGATGAGAGTCAGCTTGTTTAAGAGTCCCAGCTTGCTTCCTATTAAGGGGTAAAGTTTAGCACGGACAGCCCGGACTTTGTTACGAATCTCTTGGACATGCCTCGTGAAAGTCAACCCCTTGTCGATGATGACTCCAAGTTCTTCCATGGAATTTGTCTGCCGTTGACGGTCAGGTTTCCTGTCGGAACGATCGTGCGGCTTCTGCTGTTGACGAACAGAGCTTGGGTTTTGTCCTCGTTGATGTGTATTCAGTTCAATGGTTTATTTGTACAGTAAAGAATTAAATCTCATTTTATATTTTAAAAATTTGTGTGTTTATTCAAAATTTAACTTCATATAATTTACTCATTTGATAATATTACTGTTAATATAATGACAACAATTGTTTTTCTGATTCTGTAGGTTATAGGCGAGCCTGTCAAAAAATAGTGGGATATAGTTCTTATAAAAAATAACAGATATGTCGGATTATGCAATTTTTGAGAAGAAAACACAATTTTATTCAATTGATGTACACTTTTGCAAATAAACGAAGGCAGATGGTTTATAATGTATGTAGTTATGTACTTTTTAACAATTTTTTTAAAGTGAATCAAGAATACTTTTATGTTTTTTTGGGCAATAACACCACAATCGAAATAAAACGACCTATATTGAAGGAAAAAAGGAAAATGTATTTGGTATATCCCCATCAGACGAACGCAGTTTCACAAAATATCTCTCTTAATTGTTTAAATTACAGTTCTGCAAAAACTACTTAACCGACAAAATCCATATTCAGCTTAATTAATTCTAACATTGTAGTCTATCATTGAAAATTAACTATGCAGTTCTTTATTACAGCAAAGTTATAATTTAAAAAAATAGTATATTTTATCGGTTTTTCTGGATTTTCTAATCGAAAAATTCTCCCATCGGGACTTATAAACGCCCTTTTTAAAGGTTTTCGGATTCCTTACAACTTTTCCATTGAGAATATTACGATTCCTCCATAAGTTTTCATAACAAAAGCAAAAAACAAAAGACAATCACATTTTTATGGGCTTTTCTTGTTTAAATAATTTACTTCTTCGAGTTTGCTGTTATAATCAAGTCTATTAACTATTACTAATGTGACGGCATAAGCGATTTGCTGTTGAATTTCATGTCACTTAAAAATCTCTATTGACTGGGGTGACAAGACAAGTGAAGCTTCAATACAAAATTAATCTTCAAAATAGGAAAACGGTTAATAAATTTGTCACCACTGTTCAAATAATCCCTGCTCTACGATCTCCTTGTTAGTTCTACTATGTGGCACTAGAGGGGTCTCCAAGAGTTGCAGCGGTTCGTTGCAATTTCAGCGGCATGAATAGAGCATGCTCTATTGTAAAGAAGTTTCACAAAATTGAAGGCAATCATTCTTTTACTTGGACCACCGATTAAAAAATCTTCATCTGGCAAAGAAACACTCTCCAGTTAAGGGTACTACTAGAGATTTCGTTACACACTCGAACTAGTGATTCGTGCGTAAAGAACTTTCATTGAAAAAACACTAGCACATGTTTGTGTTCTGGAGCATTCTGTTGAGGACCACAATATTTCTCACCTGGTTATTCTTTTTTTTCTCTCTCTTTGATGGTGTATTCTCTTGTTTCTCTCTCCCTTTAGTTGAACTGAGAAACTGGCCCCATTCGAGTATATGGCCTAGCAACTGATTTCAGTTCATTTAACAAAAGGAAACTTCATTTGTCACAACACAGCACTCTACTATAAAACAATATTTTGTCCATGAAATATCAAATGGAACTGTTTTTTTTTTGATACTCAAAGAAGTTTTAGTCAAACGGTTTTGAATACATGCCACTGAGAACGTATCAACGTTGGCGCAGTCACTGTATTTCTTGGGCAAGTATTGTTTTAGTATGAGAAACTTGCAACTTTCCTATTTAAAATACTAGCGGAGGACCAATGATTGGCCAAAAGAAAAGCAAACTGCTTTGCTTCTAAAAATATTGTACACAACGTAAATGTGATTACGAAATTCTTGACCAAACTGTAAAATTATGTCATATTCAAAAACTATAACACCAATGGAATATTATATATAGTCTAAACATAATTGTTCAGAGTTTTCATATAATATATGACTTTTAGTAGATATATAAATTAGAATTTTTATTTCTGCTACGTTACATATCTGTATTGTATTACCGTCCAATTAAAACTGGAAAAATTTACGCACTTCGTATGCAAGGTGTCCGAGAAAGTTTTTGTCTTGCACATTCCGATCTTATCCAGTGTTGTTATTCAATTCAATGTAAAATATAAAATAATCTTACACAGGGGATCAACAATAATTCAGTGTTGTAAGAACAAGAATGTTTTGAACAGGTGAAAGCTGCAAATTGAAATTATTAGTCACATACTAAATATTTTTTATGAAACACCCTGTATATAGTGTTACTTTTGGATTGGAATTTGTGACTGTATGAAGTTGAACAAGATTTGTGATTATTGTTCAACTGTTATAATAATTATATTTTTTTACAATTGTCTTATTATGGCTGAGTAGAATATTCTAAATTAGAGTCAAAGAAACCATAAGACTATTTACTGTTTAACCTATACTTGGATGCTGTCATGCAAAGCAGAACC
Organism: Octodonta nipae; assembly: GCA_034190945.1. Taxonomy (NCBI): domain Eukaryota; kingdom Metazoa; phylum Arthropoda; class Insecta; order Coleoptera; family Chrysomelidae; genus Octodonta; species Octodonta nipae. The sequence goes on along the minus strand of CM067219.1, from coordinate 137,013,929 downwards.
CACAATTGGAGAAAAAGTGATCAGATATGCAGATGACACCATACTAATTGCAGACCATTAGAAGACCTCCAAATTTAACAGTTCTGATAGGAGAAAGCAATGAAATGATCAGACTGACATTAAATTTAACTAAATTCATGCACTTAACAGAATCACAATAAAAAAAATGATAATTTGTGAATAAATCGAGAACTGCTGAAAAATTATCAAATATAAATATTTAGGTACAACTGTTAATGATAACAATGAATATGCAGAAGAAATTAGAGCAAGAATTGGACAAGCGAAAAGTGTGTTTAATAAAATGGGGAAGGTCCTTTGTAGTAGCGATCTTAAATTACTTCACATAATCAGGTGTTACGTTTGTCAATGCTACTATATGAAATGAGCCTATATACTGAAAAAGAAATAAGGTGTCATGTAGAAGCAAGTGAATTTGGGCATATAGAAGTTAGACTGCGTCAAAAAACTGTTTTTTTTTTTTCGATTAAACATATGTAAAAAGTTTCTTCAGTATAAAATATCAATATCTCAAAAATTGAACTGGCGCATAGGGGGGGTCCCCTTTCCCCTTTAAAATACATAGGAATTTTTTTTTTAATATCTACATGCTTTCCGGGTTTTTGTTCTAAACTCAACCGCAACGAAGTTACAGGGCGCTGAATAAAAGGCAAAAAATAAATTAATGATTTAAGAATCGAAAACAATTTATTATATTATTTTAGATTTTCTTGGGAATAATACCACATCAGAGTTCAAACTTGTGTATATTTTAAAACCAAACATTTCAAAATCCTGTCGGATTTCGTTTTCAATGGATATAAATTTATAAAGTAAAATTGAAATATATGACAATTATTTTGACAAATATGTTTACGTTACTATGGAAATTTTTTTTTTTGATTTTTAATATACAGGGTGCACAAGAAATTCCAAAGATCATTATAAATCAAAAAAAAAAATTTTTCAAGTTGGAAGAACTTGAAAAATTGTCTTCAGAATTTATTTGTGGCGTTCCTAGGGACGACTTTCTTTTTAAGATAGTGCATTTGCCAAAAAATGCGATCAAAGAATTCTAATAATTCAGTGATCCCATTAAAGTCATAAGGGAAAACCTAGGAAAAACCTCATGAACTATCCCGATATAGGGTTGTTCAAAAGGATATGCCCATTGTTAATTTCATCTTTAATTATCGGCAACCAGACATGACTGAAATCTACGGAAGTAGAAGCGATGCAGTCGTTTTCATTTAACAGAATTAAGGCAGATTCTTTTAATTTTCGTTTTGTGCAGTGTTCTTCTTTGTGTAATATTGTTGTGTTTTGAAATTGTATTTTATGGCCTTGGTCCCAAGCATGTTCACAAATTTTTGATTTTTCGAACTGACGTTTCTTTATGTAATTTTGATGTTCATTTATTCGAACATTAAGAGGTCTAGAGGTTTCTCCAATATAAAACTTATTACATTCACAAGGAATCTTATAAATGCAATTTTTTGAGTTTTGCGTAGCGTTTTTTATGATGTGGTATTATTCCCAAGAAAATCTAAAATAAACTAGAAGATGCCACAAATAACATTCAGAAAACAATTTATTATATTTATTTATCAATAAATTAACTCAAAATACTTAATTATTTAACAAAATCTGTCAATTTAAAATTATATTAATTTTAGTTCATTTAATTAATTTAAGTTATTATATTTACAATTTTTTGATTTATTCTTGACTAGTTTGATTCATGTAACTTTGTTTATTGCACGTAGGGTACAATTTGCGATGATTCTGTACAACTTTCCATAAAAACTGTTTTTGTTCTTCATCTTTAGTACTAAACTGATTAAATTCTTCAACTAAAGCAACTGACCTGATAAAGTCACTTATATTTTTAGTACACAATTAATTTTTTTTTCATCAACGTCAATACGTTTTTCGTCAGTTCGACTTTCCTTTGTTTGTATTGCTTCAACCATTTATGATTTTACTTCAAGTGGTACAGAATCATCAAAAAATGCTATTGACGCGATTTCTTCTGATAAATACCACTAAGTATTTTGAGTTAATTTATTGATAAATTAATATAATAAATTGTTTTCGATTCTTAAATCATTCATTTTTTGCCTTTTATTCAGCGCCCTGTAACTTCGTTGCGGTTGAGTTTAGAACAAAAAACCCGGAAAGCAATTTGTAGAGAATTAAATTTCCTATAAGATAGTAAGAAGCAAAATTTTTTAACAATTTTATGCATGTAGATATTTTAAAACCAAAAAAAAATCCTATGTATTTTAAACGGAAAAGGAGACCCCTCTATGCGCCAGCTCAATTTTTGGGATATTGGGCTCAAAATTTAGGAGATTTTATTTTTATACTGAAGAAACTTTTTACATATGTTTAATCGAAAAAAAAACCTTTTTTTGACGTAGTCTAATAGAAGTATTGGAATTTATTGGAAAAGAAAAACAGATATGAAACACTATAAAAATAAGAAAGTTGCAGATTTGGTGGTAAGATGAGAGGTGCAAAGTATGAGTTACAGCAAGTATTTATTTAAAGAAAGAGAAACATAGGAAAAAACATAATGTGAGACAAGTGTTTTTCAGAGCTGTAGCAACAGCAGTACCTATTGTATTGGTATTGAGGTGGCCAATAGGGTGAGCCAAAAGTTCTTATTTTTTTCCTCTATTACCGTGAAAATACTGTTCAAGAGGACAAAAAATGAGCCTGTCAAAAGGGCAGCTTTTAATTTTAATGTTAAGAAGTGGCGCTCTGTGATTTTTGATTTCCCATTTAAATAACACGGGAAAACTTTAATTTTATTGCTTTTCAATTGTATTATTAAAGGCAATACATTTTCTTATAAGGAAATTAATCTATTAAAAAAGTCTGAAATGATTTTTCCTAAGTCAACTCGTTTAAAACTTACTCAACCATAAATAGCATATGAGTTTCACAATTTTTTTAAATTCTATCACAAATTGATAGCTCAAAACATAAAATATTATATTTTTCGTGAAATTCATTGAATGTCCTCGGGTAAAGAATTAATTTTTTTCGGAAACACCAATTATCGTAAACAAAATCGATTTTCCTTACGATTAATGGTGTTTTGTAAAAATTTTGGAGACATTATTTTGTGATAAAATAAAAAAAAACTGTTAAAAAGTCATTATATGCTAGTTCTGGTTGAACTTTAATCTCAAATAACTTGTAAGCGAGTTGACTTTTCTTATAGAACGTTTAATTTCCTACAAGATACAACAATTCGTTAAAACGTAATAAAATATAAAAAAAAATAATAAAACTATCCCATGTTAGTTAAATGGGAAATCAAGAATCACATAGCGCCACCTCTTAACATTAAAATTATAAATATTTGACAGGTGCATTTTTTTGTCAGTTCATTCATGGAAGAAGAAAAAAATATTTTTTTTGTCTCACCCTTGTAGTAGGCAACCTTCTTAAACGAGATGACACTTAAAGAAGCAGAAAAATGACATGTGTGATAAAGACAGTCTTTCAAAATCCATCAAGTTTTGTTGTTCTGGAAACATCCGCGTCTAAAAAACGCCATCGAGTACCAGTCCGAAGATCTAACTAAATCATTCAATCGGCTGTTATTTTAGTATTGCTTTTATTTAGCAAATATTGTTTCAGTAACTGCCTGTAATAATTTACATATCAACACACCAACAACCAAAACATTCATAAATGTAAAAAAATTATAGCTATATAATAAAAAATTGAGCATAGCGACATCTACCATAGCTTGGTCAACTATATTAAATATGGACATTTTATATTTTCTGTAAAGTTCTGATATTCGCAACTCGTCCAGCGTATATTTATAGATCGTAATAATCCTATACATAAATAGTACCCAGGGTACATATACCAGCAACCTCTAAAACCAGTTATAATTTCATATGTAGCTTCCATCTGTCACCCACTTTATTATTGTTGACCATCTTGGACTATATTCCATTACATCTTGGACACCTTGTATATTATTCCTAAACATAGTGGCTTAATAAAGTGATTATATTTGTCCCTTTTAGAAGTATCAATAGCGAGAAAATAAGATATATAATAAAACATTAATTCAATTATAACTGTACTTGAATCCCTATTTTTTTGTCAATTTATATGATAATTTTTTTTCGATAGAATTAGAGCTGTTTTTTCGAGAGCAATACCAAAAGCACTATAAGGACCAATACACCGAACAACTTTATAAATATTATATCTTATATATTATACATAACTTTATTATATATACATTAATATACATTATTCTAACGCATTCCTCAATTGTATAAATTCGAGAGTGGAAAGAAATAGAAATGAAAGAGAAAGATATATACATATACATATTTATATAAATATCTTCAGAGTTGCTTATAATCGTCAATATTTAAGCAATATATATATTTAGTGTATATAAAACCTGTAAATTTTTTTCGATTATTGCAGGGCTATAAGGTCTGACTTTAAGAGATAATAAAGCAGAATTATTGAATTGTTTTATTTAAGATGAATTATTATCTAAAATAAATATTGTACAATGACAAATGATTTTAATTTTTGTTTTCCCTGAATTCCCTAATGTTATGTTTTAAAAACCAAAAGAGAATGTTTGGATGAATTGAACAGGTAAGTGCAAATAATGACGATGATGTATGTGCAAGCTCCACCTACCTGAGGATATCATGGTGGAAGAAAAACTAATTACTTTATTTTATATCACTAATTTATTTATTTATTAATTAAATAAACATTAGAAACCGTGACTAGTTTCGTATCATTCCTCCGATAATTTTCAATTTTATTAAAGTTATAAGTGATAGTTATTCATGAAATTGATATCGGAAAAATCATTCATTCTTGGCATATGAAATTAAGGTATTTCAACTGTTGTCCGAACTTGTTATCGAATGATTTTTGTAGTTTAATAAATTAACCATTATCTGCAAATCAGCAGTTTTTGATAAAAACCAAAAACAACGTACACTGGCAAAAACTATTGTGATTTATCGGTAAATTCTTGGCAAACAGTGGCAGGACATTGAATTAGATTTATCGCAATTATGGTGTGTGCTAAGTATTAGTAATTTAAAGAACATTAATGGAGATGTTGCCGTGTCATTGCGTGCGATAGCTGTAACCGACTTGTGCATAGAGAGTGCTCTGACCTTAATGCTTCTGAACTTAAAGTGATGGATTTGAAAGGGAAGAGACTACTGCGTTTTTACTGTGAAGACTGTCAGGCCGGTGTGAAACTAATTCCAACTTTATTGGCCAAAATTGATAAACTTGAATCAGATTTGTTCCTCACTATCAAAAATGAGACTAATAATATAAATTTACAATAGCAGGTGAAGATAATATCCTATGAAAGAAATCCATGAACGACAAAAAAGAGCATCTAACATTATGATTTATAATTTACCGGAAAAGGGTAAAGATTTGGATGATGTCGCGGAAAATCATTACAGACATAGCTTCAAACAACTCGAGAACATCGAACACATCAATTGTTAAGGTGACTAGGGTGGGTAAGCCAATTATAAAAATGGCGCTCGTGTTTCCACTTAAAAAACAGTAGTTTTTGATAAAATTTCTGATGCAATCAATATACTGAAAACGTATAAGAAAACTCTCAACATGCGCGTTTGAAAATTTATATCGAGCCGGATATGACGTCTTCGCAGCGTGATAAGATGTCAAGTTTGAAGGCAGCACTTCTAGATAGGAAAAACAAAGGAGAAAATGTTGTAATTAAGTATTCCAAAGGTATTCCATTCATCACAACTTTAAACTAGAACTGCCCAACTTCACAGATGACTTGTTAAATTTTATCTACCAAAATGTCAGGGGAGTTAAACACCAAATTGGATGAATTTTATTCGTATGTAAGTGATGCAGAATGTGATATAATTGCAACTTAACTGAGACATGGCTTCAACCAACTGTAAGTAACTCTGAATTATTTTCTGGCGATTATTTAGTCCTTAGGAAAGATCGAGACCTTATAACAACTAATCGCAGCACTGGCGGTGGCGTTTATTGGCACTGAAAGACACTATTGAATCTACATGTATTGATTTAACCAATATGGATTTAATGTTTAAAGATATTGATTTACTTATCTGTAAGTGTAAAATTAAGCACAGTATTTTTTATATTATCATTACTTATATTCCACCATCGATCTCAGTCGATGTTTTTTGTGAATTTCTGGAATATCTTGACTGTTTAGATTTTTTACATACTGCAGACATTTTATTTTTTGGTGATTTCAATGTACCGAGCTATGTAGACTCTAACCCTAACGATAGAAGTGTGACTGCTTTACATAACTTCATGGATATATTTGCACTACAACAATTTAATAATCTTAGGAATATATCAGGTCGTATTTTAGATCTTGTACTATCAAATAAAGTCTGCATCCCAGTTAGTCTTAATGACCCTCCAGGTGATTGTTACTTGAGGATCAGTATCATCCATCTTTATACATTCAATTCAAAGTTGTGGAACATAACACAGTATTTCCAACGAATATAAATAAAAAAAGGTACAACTTCAGAAAAGGTAATTTTGTTCATTTATATCAAGACATCTGTGTTGCATCGATTGGACATTCTTGCTACGATATTCTAACGTTAATTCAGCCTTTGATGAATTTTACAAATGTATTTATCTTCTTTTTGATTTGTATGTTCCCACTTTAAAAAATTTTAAACGTAATTTTCCCCCTTGGTTTGATAAAACAATAATTTACAATACCAAATTGAAAGAAAAACTTTTCCGTAAGTACAAACGCACGAAGGATATACAGTTTCTTAATGAATACAGAAATGTAAGATCCCAGGTCAAACGTCAAATAAGTATAGCGTATAAATCATATGTCAGTGGTAGGCATTTAGAAAATTCGGTTCTTATTAACTCAGAAGTTTTGGTCTTATATTAATCTCAAGAAAAGAACTTCTCGTATTCCTGGCACAATGTTCAATGAAAATCAGTGCTTCCATGATCCACAAAAATTGTCAATCAGTTTTCAAACTTTTTCAGTAGTGTGTTTGTCTCCACTAGTGACCCTGTTGATGACGACAATAATCAATTTGAAGTCCACTCTACTGATATTCTTAATATCAGCAATATCACTGAAGACGAGATTATTAATGCAGCCAAGAAACTCAAGAATAAAATAACCTCTGGCGCTGATGATATACCATCATTTTTTGTCCGTGATTGTATCTCTATTCTTGGGGAAAAACATATCCTTTAAAACTATTATTCAATATGGCACTTGAGACATCGACTTACCCCTGTAGGTGGAAAATAGCCAAGATCATCCCCGTATTCAAGTCAGGCGATAAGTCGCAAATACATAACTATCGCCCAATTTCTATTTTATGTAACCTATCTAAAGTCTTTGAATCTGTTTTGTATGGGCGCATCTACTCAGCTGTTCAGCGGAAGATCACTTAATTACGGATTATCAACATGGGTTCATGTGCTGCAGGTCCACCGAAACTAACCTTCTTAGTTAGACGGTATGATACCCAACAGCTTTGTCAGTGTGTAGATTTTGGAGGGCAGATGGATGTGATCTATACAGACTTCTCAAAGGCTTTTGATAAAATGAATCACCCTAATCGGTTACTACAAAAACTAATGTCACAATTTGGATTTTCCCTTGATACTATGAAACTTTGCAAGTCATACCTCTAGAGAATAGGCCGCAGTTTGTTTTTTTTAATGGATATCTCTCTATGTAGCTACACCTCCACTTCAGGTGTGCCCCAGGGCTCGAATCTTGGACCACTATTATTCCTCCTTTTTGTGAACGACCTGTGCAATTCTCTGCGTACTAATTCCAAGTTACTCTATGCTGACGATCTTGTAAAATTTATCTTCCAATAACAACATTGGACGATTGTGCACGATTACAAAAGTGATCTTTCTAATTTGTCTTATTAGATGGTGTAAGAGTAACAAATTACCTTTGAATGTAGCAAAATGTAAAGTTGTCTCATTTAGTAGGAAAAAGACTCAATTAATATATCAGTATAAAGTCAACGACACTATGTTGCTCCGTGATACTACCACTAGAGATTTGGGTGTAATTTTTGACTCCAGTCTCAATTTTATCGATCACATTTTTTTTCAATGATTAGAGCTGTTTTTTCGAAGCTTACAAAATGCACTATAAGGGTTTACCAATCATGCGGAACTGTCGAAGCTTTGAAAATGTTGCGGCTTTAAAAACTTTATATTTCAGCTTCATACGCACAAAGCTTGAGTACTGTTGTAACATATGGAGCCCACAGTATAATATTCATATTGTTAGAATTGAAAATATTCAGAGAAAATTCCTAAAATATTTAATGTATAAATTCGGGTGGATGGAACGTATCCAACAAGGGGAATAGAATACTCCATATTACTTACAAGATTCAATTTTCAAAGTCTACACTCCAGAAGAGTTGAGAAATCCATAGTCTTAGTTTATAAATTGGTTCGTTGCCTAATTGACTGCCCTGATTTACTGGCTCTCTTGAATTTTATGTGCCACAATACCAAGTGAGGAGTAACATAGCCTTTTACTGTTACAAGTCACGCACCTGTAAATTTACTTTTGAATTCACCATTATAAGGTACTATGTGCCATAACTTTAGATAAAATATCAAATATTTGTGACATTTTTCGTGATTCTAAGATGTATCACATAAAACATGTAGCTCGTCATACTTTCATTGTAGTTCTAAGCCTTTCTCATTTTAAGATTATTAATTTTATTGTTAATTTATATGTTATTTTAATAGTAACTGTTTGGATTTTGTTAAACTTTTATGACTTTTTGATGTTTTGGAATGATAAGCTACCTATGAATACTCATTCACCACTAGTGGGAATTTGGGGGGGGGGGAATACCCCCCGAGCCGCTTAGCTCTGTAATTGGATTGAAGAAATCTAATTAAATGCTAATAAATTAAATAAATAAACATAAAAAACCGCGACTAGTTTCTACAACACTCTGTCAAACAAATTCATGAATGACGACATTTTGAAACAGACCGCAAGGTTTGTCTATAACAATAGGTATATGTTGAATTCTCGGAAGGATTACATAAATATCAGATTTTTGTGTACAAGTTATTGAAATAGAAACAAAGTGGGAAACGCATTAAGAATATTTAAATATATCATTTTTAACCCGACTTGACCCTACAATATAAGGCAGCACACTCCCTCTAAGGCACGCATAGCGTGCCTTTAGGGGAAAATTCACTCAACCCCAGATATCCTAGATATCAAAACGGTTTAGCTCTGTGGGAGCCAGGTTTTCAGACCCGTAGGTTGGAGTCGTGGCGGCAGTTTCTCATAAATTTCCTGACCGTCCGAGCTGTTTCTAACAGTACGGCTTTTTGCATTTGTTGGTAAAGATGTTCGTCCAGACCGAGGTATTTTAAATTGTTTAATAGATGTTTTGGGACTACTCCTGTCGTTGACATAACAATTGGTACAGTTCGTGTGTTGTTCATGCCCCACTGAGTCTTTCTTTGAAATTCCAAATCCCTATATTTGGTTATTTTCTCAGCCTGCTTGATATTTATATTATTGTTGCTAGGAATTGCTATGTCAAAGTTGTTTTCCGAGTGACTTTATCTATCAAAACTATATCAGTCAGTATCGTGCGGTCCCAGCACAGCTTGTAGTTGTTATTTTCTAAAACAGATTCTGGATTGTATTTATAGTATGGTAATTTCACCGACTGTGATAGTTCAAGTTTCAGTGCTAGTGTCGTTCTTTGTATTCAGTTGCAGCGAACCCTTGACAACCTCCTGTGATATGCTGGATAGATTCAGATGTTTGGCAACCGTACCTGCATCTGTCGTTGTTAATAGAAGGGTCTTTAATGATGTACTTTAGATAGTTCTTAGTTGGAATTACTTGATCTTGGATTGCCAATATAAAGCCTTCCGTTTCAGGAAACATATGACCAGAGTTCAACCAGTCGTTCGACGCTGCACTGTCGACATAATCTTGGTTGACGTCATTTATATGTCTTCCATGAAGGGGCTTCTCTTTCCATTTCAGCAGTTTCTGATCTGTGGTCTGGTAGTGTAATTGGACATGTTGTTGTGTCAGCCGCAGTGGTGTTGAGTCATCAACCTGACATATGACTCTGTGTAGATCAGAAAATTCAGCGAGTTTCTGGAAATGACTACGCAAAATAGAAACTTGTTGATCTAATAGTTTGGTAAGATCTGCCAATCCTCTTCCTCCTTCATAACGGGGCAAAGTTGTACGTTCGGCAGAGCTCGTTGGATGGTGATTTTGAGCTTTTGTTAGTAAAACTCGAACTTCTCGTTGTAATTGTTCAATGTCTCTTTTGACTATTATTATTTTTATTATGTTGAAATAGTAAATTACAAGAAACGGAAGAAACGTTTCTTGGAATTTACTGACCCTGTCGTCTGTTTCAAAATGTTTTGTCTTCATTCATTAATTTGTTCACGGAAACAATATTCACCGGATTCGCTCATTTACCATATCAGCGATCGCGCCTTTGTTGCCATATCTTTACGGCAATATTCTGCGTACGTAGCATTTAATTTATAATAATAAAAAAATGTTTTTCATTTCTAATTTGATTAGTGAAATCATGTAATCTGTTTATCATTTAACATATGAAACATCAGAAGCATTTTGAATGTAAAATTATGTGTTGGTGATAGTAAAAACGGGTGTAAAATTCGTAACTTGTTCTTTTTTTTTGGCAAGATTATAGCTCTTTCTAAACAATGTTAGGCTTTGTGTTTTATTTTTATCCAAACTAAAATATTTGCACTCTTACTGTTTACAACCCTGTATATGGTGTATAAGAGATATAAATTTCAATATTTTAAATAAAATTAATTAATATGCCTTCATTATACTTTTTATAATTACAATAAAGATTTTCAAATTCTAGATGAATTTTTATTTAATAATTCCACTTTATCATTTAATTATTTGGTTTATTTACACGTCAGTATATCCTTTTACATTAACTAAGTTTTAAAATCTTGGAAACCTATTCTTACTTAACTAAAACAAAGTAAAATTTGATATTTATGTAAAGTCATTTAAAATGTACAAGGTGTGAATAATAGTTTGAAATTATAATTATAAAATCAAAATATCAATAATCTTTTGACATTTCTTCTTAAATTGAACCTGGTTTTCTTAAAATCTATTGAAGGTTGAAGCTAAATTAATAATTACAAAGGATTCTAAAAATGTATATACATTTTTAAAATCCTTTATTTGAGAATGAAAATCTGCTAATTTTCCGAATATGTGCAACTGCAGATGCTGTACTGTGTATAAAGAGCTATCTTGTAGGTTTAAGATTCAATTTATATTTAAAAACTAAGGATAATAAGGAGCCCTATTTTATTGATCTTCCACATTAATTCAAAATTATTTGAAAATGGAAACCAGATAACATTACGAATGTATGCAACTGTATGTACTGTTATTTGTATAAAGGACTGGGTAGCACATGTAGGATTTGAAATTTATAGGTCATGAAGCGCCTTTAGCGCCCCATTTTGAATGAATAATTTCCAGAATAAAGAAAATTTAAGACTAACATTTATCTCGAACCTCATTGGTCTTATAGATTTATATTAAAGTTATTCGGAAAATGGAAATCAGATAATAATATGAATATAGGCAACTATACGTACAGCATATTGTATGAAAGGCTGTCTGGCAGGTGTAAGATTAAATGTGTATGTGAAATCTCGAGATCATTCCCAACTGATAATTTTAGTATTTTGGATTATTTTCTTTGGTTGCAAGAAACAGAACACTGTGTAGGTACACTCATTTTTACTCTATCCTATAAGGCTAGCTGCACACTGGCAACTTTTTAGTTTAGGTGATTAAACAATTCAGTCGGCTGGAAGTTGCCCGCTGTTGTTTCAAGCGCACACTGACAACTGAATAGTTATAGTTATTAACATCGGTTTTAAAATGGCTTTTGTACAGACTGCATGTGTTCGTGGTTTTATTCTAAGCAAGAGAGAAAATATTGGGTTCATCCATTTGTAGCACAAGGCTAATTTTAATTTTATTTTTTGTTTGTGAATTAATATTGTTGCATTACTGCTTTTAAATGTGATAAAAAAATTACTGAGCTTTTCTGTTTTCTACTTTTCTCCGACTTTATCCCCTTTTTCAATAAACTCACGCCACAACTTATTAAAGATTTTTGTCTGAATATTCATTTATTTTTATGTCATATAACTGCTTCTATAAACGCTTCGATGTCTACGGATAAAAGTAAGACGCAAAATGAAAAAGTAAAATAAAGAGCAACTTTTTACTCGCCAGTGTGCGGAGACAGGTATGAATATGTGCGTTCTATTTTACCGGCAACAATTTAGTCGCCGGGAATATCGAACGTGTTGGAATTATTTAGTTGCCGCAACTAAATAATCGCCGGTGTGCGGGTTGTCATAAGAAATAACGTGTTCTATTTTTGTGATTAAAAAGTTGATCGACAAAAGTTGCCAGTGTGCGGCTAGCCTAATTCCAAATAAATTCTGCTCCTTGATGGGGGTAGGGCGACTAAATAAAACTTCCAGTTTAATAGATATAATTTATTTTGATTTGAGTTACCAAGGGATGAAATTTTTACAATGGCAGTGTGTACTACAATTTAACTAAGACATCTTTGTAAGTGTGTCTTATATAACAATTAAATTATTCTAAAGTGCATTTGTTTATTGAATATTAATTTATCAATTACCTAAATATAGTTACTATTTTTCCTATTATTAAATTTAATCGATTATGTCTAAAATTTATTTATTTAATTTTCTAGAGCAGTCATTGTTACAAACAGAATTAATTGGGTTAAATTTCAACTATATTGCTTTTTAAGGCTGTTTCATACAATTTCTTGTCTCAACCAAAAAAAAAAAAAAAAAATTGTGTGCTACAAATTGAATTCAACCAGATGATAATATCAGACAGGTATACAAGTGCAAACAAGCAATATTCACCCTGTATAGAAACTAAATACATTTTAGGAAAATGTATCTTTATATAGTGTTTATAGTCAAAACACAACAGAATATGTTACAAAATAAATAAATAAAAAAATATCACAAGAAAATATACATTCCAACAATTTAAAATATCAACAATATTTGTAGTTAGAAAAGGAGGAAAAATTACAAAGGATTAGAAAGCATTTTTGAGATCAAATCTTATAAGTAATTATAGAATTGTTTTTAGTAATTTCAAGAGTATACTCGATTAGAATAGGTAAGATATTATAGAGGATTTTTATAAGTACTGGAGCATTAATTAAAGGAACTATCTAATATTATGAGATTTATACCAAAATATTGCATAATAATAACACAGGTCTGCAAAAAAGATGTTTGTAATTTTTCAGGTAGAATTCGAATCCAAATTGCTCTATCACGTCAGAATTTTGTAATATTCTAACCTAAAAGCACAAAAATATGCGATTTTCAGCTATATTTGAGGTTATGTGGTCTCGTGATATTCGTTCTTCTAAAAAAAAAACAACCAATGACACCTCAAAGTGCAAGTCTTGATCTTTCAAATGCCGTTGAGTTTGCTCAAATAGCTTAATTCTGCATTGAGATATTTCATTTCGAAATTTTTTAAATTAAAGTTCATTGACACAAAGTGACTTAAAATTGAGAATAGCCAAATAGATGAAACTCGAAAACTTCAAAATGAAATATCTCAATGCAGAATTAAGCTCTTTGAGCAAACTCACCGGCATTTGAAAGAACAAGACTTACACTTTGAGGTGTCATTGGTTGTTTTTTAGGAGAAATAATATCGCGAGGCTACATCACCTCAAATATAGCCGAATATCGCATTTTTGCGCATTTAGGTTAGGATATGTCAAAATTCTGACGTGATAGAGCTATTTGGATCCTGGATTCGGTTTCTACATACAAAAATGAAATGACGCTTCACTTTCTTAGAACAAAATCATGTTGACCTGTGAATTAATGTTTTATAACAGTTATGAGATTTATTTGCTTTAATTTGAGGATTTGTTTTGGTTTTCATCACACTATTATATGTAAGATTTAATTTTATTTCTTTCTACTTGTATAGATTACAGATTTCTGCTTTCGCTTTGCACTTTAGTTTTTTTTATCTACGTTTTACTTTTGTTATCAGTCTGAAACACATAATTCTTAAATTTCTTTCATATCTGTATTTTACCAGATTTGCATATTAGTAATTGGAAATCTTTGTTTCCTATCTGCTAATGTCCACAGTACGTAGGCAACACTTTATACCCATATACTAATACAGAGATCTGGTTTTGTTATGCTCTTAGTAATTTGTCTACATTGTGGTTTTATTATTTGTGTTTCGAATATTATTGTAATTCCTCTTTCATTTTATATAATGTGAACTATTTTCTACGTATATAGAATGTTTTATAGTTCTTGTTAGGTTCATGTTACATTTATTAGTTAACATGAATTTGCGACTGCAATGTAGACAAACCAATTATCATGTTGTCTGTCATCTATTGTATTGTAACTATTAAAGATATAGAAATTAATCCATTTTTTTATCCATAAAAGCTCGAGCGTTCAAGCTCTATATATGTGCTTATCTATTTTACTTAAAAAAAATCGAAACCATCGTTGAGGAATTGTCCTCGATTATTTTGACTACTCATTGGGACAAGTTCAAAAATCTTTTGTTCTTCGTTACAATCGGTTTTACGAAAATATCTTCAGCAGTTAGCACATTTTACAGGTTCGTTGTGAATCACTTAATATATAAGAATTAACAAGGTTTACAACAGGTAACCTATTGCTCATAAAGCAAACATAGTTCTGAATGTTGGCCAAATAAGGCCTCAATACCGCCAGTATTCTTTCAGTCGTGCAACATTTATACACCATTTCAAGATGGTTTGAACTTGAACAGATAGGTATTTGGTTTATCTTCAATATTCGGATAGTTCACTGTTGTCCATCTTAAACAATTTTACGTAATATGTGTCCCTGATATTTTATAGTTTTACATTTATTTTATTTTTATTTTATTTACAAAACTGCTGTGATGGCAATTTTTTTTACTTTAAGTCTACCGTTTAGGTTTTTGTGAATGTTGGATGCTAGTTTGCAAATTTTCATATTGGTGCGTTCCCGCAATTTGTTTAGTGTTTTCCAAAATCTTCCGTCGCGCTAATGCTAATTTTACGTGTTTTTTGCGTGTAAAATAAAGACAGTATTCGTGATTCGTGTATTGACTTCCAAGCTATTTGGACTTTTTTCAATTGAGCATTGAACTAAAACAGTAACAGCTAATTCATACATTTTTTTTTTGGATATTATATGTAATGTGCCATCGAAGACATTCCACATATAGTGTTAGATAACCATTATGCAAAAGACTATTGTGGGTTGCATAACTTGGTCATTATCTCTGAACATTTTAATTTTGTCATTAGTCTCGTCAGTGCTTGGCTAAATTATGCATTTATATTGTACATTTTTAATTGTTGTATCTTAAATCATCATCACATCTTCCCTATTCTATTTTTCCGCTAATATCTTATCACACCAGTAACATGACCTAAGCTATATTTAAAAAAATCAATATTGTCCATTATTATACAAAACACTGTAGCAAAATCTCCTTTGTAATTTTCGCGAAATATTCTATCAAATGATTTCTTTTCCTAATTTTTATTAAGCCCTTCACTCTTGTTTGAAACCGTTGCTAACTGGTTCTTGTTGTTCGGCTGCTCTCTTCTGTAATTGGAAGTACACGACGAGTCTCCCGCTAAGCATGAAGAGAAAAACCAAAGCTGGAGCAGTTCTTTCTAATTTATCGGCCACCATGTAGTGGGAATACACCGCCATGAGCGTCAGCACGAGTAGACACACGTTGGCCCCATTTTTTATTTTATCTGGAAAAAATAGACAATTGAAGTTAGTCAAATAGTTTTTTATATGGGTTTTATAAATCTGCCTGATTTTTGTAAAGGTGTTTTATAAATTATAAAAAATGTCCTAGAATATTTCAATTTTCTAAATCGAATTATTTATAAAGTAACCATTTGCTTTAGTTTTCGAATATTTATATAAAACTTTGAACCAGTGGTGGTCCAATAGAGGGTCACATAGGTCATGACCCCCCTTCCCACCAAAAAAATTAAATCAAACATAGGTATTTCGGAAATATTTAAAAAATGTGCGACCCGCTCCTGCTGTGAACTTCCCCAAAACATCATTCTGTAATTCCTTACATATGTGTCCTTAAGTATTAATAGCAATTGATTTTGTTTTTGAAAGGACACATTTGTTATATTTAATATACTGATGTAAATTCCATTTTTTTTCTGGTCTTCACAAAAACCAAGGAACTACAGCTACTGATACTGAATTGAAGAAGGAAGAATATTACGTTGTTCTACAATTAATGATCAACTTTATTCAATGATGATAAAAACTTTTATAATCAAAATCTTAGAGCTTATACCTCTGGATGTACCCTGCAATAGGCTGCAATGCATAAATATCGTGACAAGACTACATTCTGAACGTAGTTCATTCGGAGCAGCTTTCAATCGAGTGAAATATTCTTTTGGTCCTTCTATTGCCCTCTCTTTCTAGTCTTATCACGAAAATTTGTGGTGCATTTCAAGCTACCTCCAGCAGTGTATACTCTAAGCTGTCAACCAATCTAACAGTATCTAATGCTCCCTCCACATCGAAATCTAGGATTTTGCGTACAAAGGAATGACACCTCGAAGAGAGTATTCAATATCTCTGACAGGTGAAGTAACCTGAAAATGTTATCGTGACATTATGTCCTAGGAGTTAAGGGAGAACAGCAATTACACGGAACGGCTCCAGAATCGGAACCTCTGTGTGCTAATTCTCCCGATGTCGGTCTTACATCTCGCATCTTCAAATTTAACGAAAGGTATCAAATACATAAAGAAGTGTTCGAGAGGACATTCAATTGTGGGAAGCTCACTGATGAAGGTTCCCTGACCAGAAACAATATATATTATATATAATATATATTGTCTTGCGTACAAATGAATGACACCTCGAAGAGAGTACATATTTATATATTTCACATTTTTGAGTTTTCTAGATATTAATATGTTTACCGAACTTTCATCAACGTCATAGCAAGCGGAGGGAATTTGGTGTTTCGTAATTTTGGGTTTCAAGATGCAATTTTCACCAATTAAGAATCTTTTTCATAATTGTAAATTTTTTGTTTATACATTTTTATACATCCTGGAAATACGTGAACAAAAATATAAATTTTGCAGTCCTAATTAATCAGTCCATCACCAATCAAAAAAAAATATATATATCAAACCTCCCTGAAAAAAATTGGATTTGGCCTCATGTTGTTCCCGTTAATTTAAACTTTTTTGAAATGACCCAGGTGAATCTGTTGCCATGGGGATCCTAAGACATGAAATACCGATAGCTTGGGATAATATTCATCAAGAAGAAATACACCACTTTATTGAATCAATGCCAAAATGTGTTGGGGAGCGTATAGATAACCGCGGTTATAAATTCATTAATAATAAAATTAATAAAAAAAAAACTCCGTGGTATATTTTTTCAAATTTTTATCATTTACTTCTAACTATAGCATCTATGATTTACCAAAACATATTAAATTTAAACATCTTCTGGGTGTTGCGATTTCTTTGTCAGTGAGTTTCAAATATGTCATTTGCATATGTCAAATACGTCAAATTTGTCAAATCTGTTGAAACCGTCAAAAATGTGAAAATCTCCTTGTTGTTCTGAAATTCTTTGGACCTACATTTAAATGCTTTCTACTCAGATTGTGTAACTAGGTTTGGGGACGTTTCGAAGGTGGTAATAGCACTATGGATAATATGGTGATATTGAAATAATAATAAGATGTTAAAGAATACTTGCTACTGATCTACATATTATGGAATATTGCAAGTTTTAAATTGCTTTTTCATCCTCATACCTAGTGGAGAGGGTCGGTCACCAATAAAATAATAATAAAACAAACTAGACATTATTAACTGAGGAGATTTGAGATTAAAGCTAAATAGCTTTAATCTTAGATCTCTCTAAACTGATGCCAAATATTGAATTTTTTTTTTCAAATTATTTTTTTTTGTATGGTAATTTTGAGTAATACCTTTAAATTTTAGTAAGAAATCTATATATAAATAGGCAAAGACAAAACGATTAGGTATCATTTTCTCATCTGTCTCTCAACCGATTTTCTTAATTATTGTTTTGTTTAGTATCTACTGACGACCTTCAGTGCAGAAAGCTAATCTTAATTTATAATATTGGTTCATTCATTAAATAAAATATAATAAAAATTCATTATTTACGTCCATACTGTCAACGCCAAATAACTGCCAGTGCCGCATCCGTCAGACCGTCAAAACTCAAAACATTGAGTAATTATATATAGAGGGACCGATCATTAGATGCTGTATATACTTAGAGCATGTACTTCTGGAAGTGGCATGCAAGTGTTATTGTTTAGTGGTAAAATAGTCAGTGTAGTACATCAGTATTTACATATTGATTTTTCGGATGCGTTGCAGTAACTTTCATATTAAATATTCTGTTTTTAATGTGAATTTAATTATTTGATTAATATATTATTATCACAACCTTCCTGAAGGTTTTGTGTAAAAAATTGTCAGACAGCGGACAATAGAGAATGTATTAAATATTTAAGTTCTCCGCAAATGACGAAAACTTTTAGGTCACAAAGAACAATCTTCCAATTATTATATATTTTGCCAGGAGCGGTTCCAGCCAAAAATTTGGGGGTCATTCATTTGTCAAAAATATTTCGAATACCGATATTTGATTACATCTTTATTTTCTTTTTATTTCAATAGATTTGTCAATATAAGTGAACAATTTTGGTCATTACATCCACTTCTCCGATTTCTCCACAACACTGGGCGACCATTAGTGTATAAAAATGTGCTTTTTATTGTTTCATCACTACATTTCACTGCCGTTAGCAATCGGTCAAAATCACATTTGAAGTTGATAAATTTGCAAAAATACAATATTAAATAGGTAGGGGGTTTACCCAAATCCGAAAAATATAGCAAGTTTGCGCTTCTCTCGGCTAATAAACCGCACAATTTAATCATTTCGTTATAATTATACTTAAAAAAATTACCAATAAAAAAATCACATTTCGTTTCTTTTTTGACAAGCTGTTTCATGAAAATGAGCCATTACCTTGAAACATCAGTTTCTCAAGACAAAAGTAAATAACACAGTTTATTTGATAATCAAATTTGTTTATGTTACTTCTACTGTTTTCTTACAATTTTTTTTGTTGGCTGTATGAGATATTTACAACACGCGATAATTTGTTATTACTCGTACTTCAAAGCAGGTGGTATGCGGATGTAACTATAATTTATAAAAAACGTCAAGAACAGAAGGTTATAAGTTCCTTTTTGAATAAATTTCACGGATAATGAAAACAAATTTTCTAATCGGTAATTTTTTTTAACTAAATTTATTGCTGTCGGTATTATTTTCGAAAAAAAAAAAAATAAAAGAAGTTGATTAATTTGCGACGCCCACACTTATTTGGCGTTCATAGTGCTCCGGGTTATATTTAGACATTAGTCTAATGAAATTATCATTAACATCTAACAATTTATGTGTATAATGAAAGTTTTTTAATTTTGGCAAATTATAGGGGACATTTTCCATATACAAAATAAGCACAAATGCTTACTAAAACACCATGAACTTCAACATGTTCATAAGAAAATTGTTTTGCCGCTGAACGGAAAGTTTATTAAAAGAATCGACGATGGATTTTACGGTGATATTTAAAACTTCTAACGTAATTTTGGAGGTTGTGTTTATTAGTACTATTGGTTATTGTTAAGTGAATACGATTTATATTCCGACAATCGTGTGAATTATACGTCCGACGTTTACATTTATTAACTTTCATTACAACATAAAACGTTTTTATATACATACTGGATGTGTGGATGCTCTATTTTGACGTTTATTTTTTTAAATGGAAATTTTAGATTCGTGCGGTTGTTGTTTTTAAAAAAAGTTACGAATCGAATCAAATAGTTATATAAAATTAATTTTAATGGAGGCCCACACTCCATATATAATGGGAATGAAATGTAACTTGAAGTTCCATTTGTTTCAACATGTTCCGACCTACTAGTGATGTTTAACCCTGTGTCCTGCCACACATTTTTGTCAAAACCTTCACATGTGTTAAGGGTGCGGACAGGATCCCAATAACACTTTATGATACACTTCTTGCCCTGCCGAGCCTCAGATAGAATGTAAGCCTTATAAACGAAATATAAAACTACACCATTTCGCTCTTGCTCGACACCGTTTAAATTAGTAATGTTACCAGAATTCATCCGACAGCTGGTGCAATCGGCCATCAACCAATTCGTGGAAGGGACATTATTCCGATACTTCTGGGAATCCGAAATGTTTCGTCTCTCAACAGGTCGACCGCTGCCGTTACTGGGAATTCCCTTAAAGCTTCCAGAACATGAAAGAGTTTCCGATGGTTTGTGAACTTACCAGACAATTCAGAGAGAAATATATAAATCTGAACAGCTGGCCATAGGAGGCATTCAGTTTTCGACGGTCGTATTGTGTACTTAAGATAAATTGTAAATAGTTGTTTCTGTAAATATAAATTGTGTTAAAGTAGTGGAAATAAATTAGAGTGAGTTGGGCAGTGTTCTTAAATAAATCCAAGACCTGTACTGAACCCGAGTGTGAAAATAAAAACATTACAGTAATATATTTTATTTAGTATTAAATGATGTACATCATAAATTTAAAAATTAAATTTGAAGACGCGAGATGTAAGACCGACATCTAGGATTTTCAAGAGATTCTCTTGAAAATCCTAGATGTCGGTCTTACATCTCGCGTCTTCAAATTTAACGAAATGCATCAAATGCATAAAAAAGTGTTCGAGAGGACATTCAATTGTGGGAAGCTCAACTGATGAAGGTTCCCGACCAGAAACAATATATATTATATTTATATATAATATATATATTATCTTGCGTACTCATATATGTTATATGTAAAACTTAACATTGGGTTAACCTTCAACAAAGTAACTACAATGTATCAAACAATAGCTCATTGTTAGTTGTTTACTTCGCTATTTTGCAGGTGTCCAGAAAGGAAGTGATGCCTAAGCATTATTAAACTTATAAATTCATTCAAATCGGCTTTCTCGTGGCTCTATCACATTTGTTCTTCATACAGTAAAGTTCTATCACATTTGTTAAAGTTCTATTTTGTTCAACGCGTATTTAAAACCGCAAAAGAAATCCAAAGTTAAGTTATAAAATAAATCCAAGTGTAACATTTTGTGTTAGTAAAATAAAAATCTTTTTTAAAACTCAGTTTATGAGAACCCACTCATAACATATATAATTACTCAGTGTTTTGAGTCTGGCGGCGGCGGCACATTCAGTTGTTTGGCATTGAGATTATGGACGTAAATAATTAATTTTTATTATATTTTATTTAATGAATGAACCAATATTATAAATTAAGATTAGCAGTCTGCACTGAAGGTCGTCAGTAGCTACTAAACAAAACAAAAATGAAGAAAATCGGTTGAGAGACAGAGGAGAAAATGGTACCTAATCGTTTTGTCTTTGCCTATTTATATATAGATGCTTGAATGACAGTTGCATGTTTCGAATTTTGTACACCAACCTCCAAATCCATACAAGGTACGTCTCTTATAATATTTTAAAAGAACTCTTTAAGCACCACTCGGGTTTCTTCGTATATCAATACAATACAATAAGAGAGCTACACAAGGGCGGATCCAAGCGGGGGAGGGGGGGGGGCGATGGAGGCGATCTCCCACACCGAGAGCCTCAAAGTTAGTTCATTTAATATTAAAACGAGGGAATCTTAACTCCAAGAGCCTAGGTTTAAACCACATAACGACTATTTTGAATGTCCAAGAAATACATTATAAAATTATATTTTGTAGAAGTCAGTACAGAATCCACCCCTGAAGCATGAATTCGCCCCCCCGTCCCGAAGCACGTGTCTGGATCCGCCCCTGGAGCTACAATTTTTTGGATAATTAAATAAAACTGCCACAGCGAGACTCTGACATATATATTTTTAAATTTACATATATTTTAATGAGTAAAAAATACCATATTTTCATGAACAAGAACAATCTGAGAATGCACTAAACAATGTAGTTAACATCCCACATCCATATAGGAAAGTTACAGCAAAAAAACATGCTTTATAGCTCAATAAATTAGCAATGTGGACACAAATTAATTATAAAAAACCTAAATAAGGCCGCCGATGTATTATGTTAACCATCCTCCTATTATAACTAACGACTAATTTAATTTTTTTCTGTGTACCCAAGAACCAGAAAATGTGTCATAATCAAGTTTTTAAAGCGTACCATCAGCCTGCATTACATACATATTTATGGTCTACAATTAAAATGAGTAACTAACTGTTTATCATTGCAAGCAATTTAATATTAGGTTTGAAAGACATATTGTGATTTATAATAGAACTTCGAATGGTTTGTTGCTTGCTTAGGTTTATACAGGGGGTTCATTTAGTATTCGTTGGCTATAGGTGCTTAAGTTACAGACTTTGTTAACGTGATTGTGAAGTATGTTCAAGTAGACCTTAAGGGGGCCATTCGTTTTCAACCAAATTGTATTATGGCACAATAGTGTGCCAATGTCTGGGAGTGAATTGTTTCGGACATAAAAATGACAATAAATCGTAGCTAATTTCGTGTTTTAAACGACTTCTAAAAAGGACACATGTCAGCACAAAAAGGATTGATTTGACTTGCAGAGTTTGAAGAAAGTACTCTATTGACTCTACTAAATAAAAAATAAATAAATAAATATTCCTTTATTCAACATTTAAAATCACTGCATTTACAAAAGAAATAATCTTACAAATACAAATGATTTATTTGCCTTGTCAAAACAATCACCACCCGCGTCACTCAGCTTCTTTCAAAAATTCATCATACGAGTAGTATGCTTTTCTGGACAGGTATGTATAGAGCTCCTTTCCAAACTTCACTATACTTTTCTCATTCCCTCTAGCTCGCGTATATTTATTAAAACTTATAGTCCCCCTATAGATATGGGAATTTTGCCCAACTGATAGCCTAGAGAATGGCTGATGTAGTTCATTGCTGCTACGAGTTGATTAATTGTGTATTTGATCATTTGTAGTAAGTGATACTTGTTTTTTAATATTCATTATTAATAGGTAAATATATAATGAGTGGACCGTCAGAATATTAAACTCAATGAAAAATTGCTTGCAGGTGGTTAATGGGGGAACACCAGCTATACATCGTAAGATATTTTTTTGTGTAGAGAAGACTTTGTTAATATGAGCTGAACAGCCCCAAAATATAAGGCCACATGACAAAATCGACTCCGCTAGGCCGAAATATGCTAATTTAAGAACATTGAAACTTACGGTAAATTTTAATTGGCGCATTAAGAAAGAGGTCTTACTTAATTTATTTGTTACATAATCAATGTGTTTTTCCCAAGTAAGTTTATTATCAACAATTATTCCTAAGAACTTACATAAATTTGTCTGCTCAATAGATTCACTATTTAACCTGACAAGATAACTTAAATTATTTGTGTTGTTTTTAGGTTGGAATGACATTATTTGTGATTTTTAACATTTACCGTTAAACCATGTGAATTACAATAGTCATGAAATTCCCGAGTGGCTACATTAGCATTTCTGACAAGTTTAGAATCACTTTTTCCAAAAATGCCAAAATTTGTGTCATCAGCATAGAGAATTTTAAGATCAGATGTGGGGCATGATAATGAAACATCATTAATAAATATAAGAAATAGAACAGGGCTCAATATTGAGCCTTGTGGCACCCCCGTATTGATGAGACTCACCCGAGTTCAGACGTTTTATCCTGTTATTTTTGTACGTTAAATGCGAGAAAACCTAGTTGTAGCTACAGGATGACAGTTAATCGAATATTGCTTTATATGTACCTGGTTTATCAACTTCTTTGGATGTTAACTTAACTTTCACAACATACCATAAGACTCGTCGCATTGAATAGAGCAGAACTATACAAAATTGGGATGACTAATAGAATATCATGTTTCAGTGATGAATCCAAGCTTGATATAAAAAATCCCAAAGATTCCAATAAAAAAGTATATGGAAACCTGTTTTTTTCTGCATATACTTTTGTGTTAAACTCTACGATTTTTGATTGAACCCCGATGCAACGAATCAAATGAAGCCCTAATAAAGCGACCAAAGCAGCCTAGGGTATTCCGATTAAATCCCATTTAGAAGTAACCCAGTTTAATCTCAAGGTGACATCGACCTTCACTAACTATTAACACCCTTCTCTAGTGATTTTTTCAAACTGACCTCGGATTCAGAGTCACCGACCCCAAAAACATGTAAAACTATTTATTCCCCGCCACAGTGAAATTTACTCAGTGACCTCAAAAACACAGGGTTACAATGATATAGAAATTTTTTTATTTTGGGGGCCTGGTTAATTTTAGACCCCCTACTCTCTAGAAAGTGAAAATTAGGAAATTGTACCTCCTAAATGATAAATTTGTAACATTTTTTTTAGAAACATTTAAAATATCTTAAAGGAACTTGCATTTAACTTAAAGGAACAAAGCACTCAATAGACAGTGTTTTAATGTAGATGGACGTTATAATTAACTATTTCAAAGGCGTTCGATATATTTAAAAGGACTACTATTAATACGTAATAATGTAAAGTTAAATCAATTCCCATAACAAGCATTTACTTCTAATAGGAAAAATACAAAAAAATCGAAATAATCATATTAAATATGGTTATATTAATTGAAATTATAAGCACAATGGAAACAATTATTTTGTATTATTTTTTTTTTTTGAAAATGAAAGAAACATTGTATCCCCCGCTCCTAAACCTACTTACATAATTCTTATACGCCCCTCATAAGCAGAATATCGATGAGGATTCCTTAGTATTGTATTGTTTTTATTATCACACTCGGGTTCAGTTCAGTTCTTGGATTTACATATTTCTAAACAAAGTCCAACTCAGTATAATTTATTTCCACTACTTTATTAACATTCACAGAACTATTTACAATTTATCTTAACTATACGGCAGTCAAATATTGAATGAATGCTTCCTCAGCTCACCGTATTTATATATTTCTTTTCAGAATTCTCCAGAACGTCAAAGAGCCGCCGCGACTAGACTAGATTCTTCCAGAATTACATCAAAGCAAGCCACTGACCTCGGATTCCCAGAAATATCCGAGGAATGTCACTTCCACGAATTATCGGAGGAATTCCCGTCACATTATATACATGGCGATTTCATCCTTCAAGGGGGGCGATCCTGTACAAAGTTTACCAAAACATAATTTTAAACTCATATTTCTTGATTTATTACATTTAAAATATTCGTTATGTCGTTAAGATTACTTCGTTTTGATATTAAATTTACTAACTTTTATGCGATCGCCCCACTGACCCCTCCTTGGATCCGCCCATGTAAGAATATCGTAATATATTTTTATTTACGTAATAAAATAATTTGTTCTTGGTTGTGTTGATTTTTTTTCTGTTTAGGGTATATGTTTACAAGATCTTCTTGTTCATCAAGGTTGTCTCTTGCGAGACGGTTATGGCTTTGATCCTTCCGATCTTATTAGCCAGATACCAGTAATATTATAAAAAATATGTTTTTATATAAATTTTTATTTGCAACGCGGGACAGCCTTGGAGTTACGGCTATCACTAATCTAACACGAATTTTCACTTCTAGAGCGTCTTTATCACTTTATAGTGTATTTGCGATGGGGGAACGTATAACGATTTTTGAATGAAAAAAAAAAACTAAATCATTCTATAATAACTTGAAATTACTCATCGTTGATCTAAACTACTTCACTATTTACACTTATTACACATTTGTATTTATGTAGATATTGTTTTCCGATCAAAAATATAAATTTTTGTAATAGGATGAAAAATGTCCATATGGCTATCCCGCCATCTTTACCGGAACTCCCTTTTAAAAGATCAACTTCAATAGTAAACTAGGAAGGTACCTAACATTTGTGAATCTTGATTCTTGTAGTTCGTTTCTATACTGGTACTTAATAATTAGCTATCTACATAAATACTTATTGTGCTTTGATGCGTTTTTGCTAATTATCTTTGACTTAGTTTTTTTTTTAAGTCGGTTGTGTTTCTCTCTTCGGTCATTATTCTTAGCTATCACCGTTTTATACAAATCAATTACTCTAACCTTTAAAGCTTGTGAGAACTCATCCACGAGTGATTAATAACTGCGATTTTTCGCTACAGCAAAGTAGGTAGAAAAACTGCCAACTGCATACTTAAAAGAAGAATGTTCACTTAACATAAGAAAACGTTCTGATTCAATAATTCCATTTGCTGTTAAATCGACCCTCACAAAAAACCATTTCCCAAGAGAATCTAAGCAATTATTTTGAAAATAACTACTCATTTTAATTAGGTATACCGTTACACTTGAATATTAGAATTTATCTCTTGGGTACACAGTCTTGACAGTAGTTGAGTGGTTAAAAAGCAAACAGTATCAAGAACTCAGTTTTTTTGTTTCATTCTACGCGTGTCAAACAATTATTTCGGTTTTAATAGCATATTAATTATGTTCGTTATTAGCCGAGCAGCTAATTGCTCGAACGGTTTTTATCACGAAGTCGAAAGTCGCAATCATCGATGTTGGTTTAATGGTGTTTGTGAATTGTAGTGTATAATAAAAGGCTGTAAACGTTAATGGGCACTTTATTGTTGAAAGGATGGAACACTAATGTGTGGGACAAAAAAATAAATTAATGTTGAAAACGAAATTTACTAGCTTTTAATTAGTGTTCAGTTAAAATTAAGATTGCTGTAGTTTTATGTGATGGAGTGCAAGGCATACAGTGTGGATCTGAGTTGATATGAAGCGGGAGCTGTCGCAGCTAAAAGTTGGTAGAGAGTCAGGCATTTTTTATATTATTTTAAAGACCTTGTTTGATTTATATTTCGTAATTTTCTTAGATTTGTCAATTTGATCTAATTTCTATCGTACCCAGTTCTCACTTTAAGCAGCACACTCTGGTTTTATATTTTTGTCTTCAGTGACTGTTCATAAAGAAATTAACTTCGGCGGACAGTTTTAATAACAATTTATTGAAGCGAAAACTTCTTAACATAGATCCACACCACGGAGTAAGATGTGCCGTGGTAAACACTTGCACATAAGGAAACAGATCAGTATGGTAGTGAAACCATAATTTATATTTAAAAAAGAACCGACTTCAGCTGACTCAAAATAAAAACCGTTTAGAAACCGTTTGCATTAAATCACTATTTTCAGACATGTCTTCCTTTTATCTGATTTAAGGTATTTAGCGTATTATTATCTCTCTCTCTCTCTTTTCTTCATTTCTCTTTCTCCCTCTCTAATTTGCACCTATTCCTTGTCTATATTTTTCAAATGTATTTTAAATTTTTTATATATATCATGTAATATCATTTTCTAAATCGCCCTGTACAACTATAATTCAACTCAATACAATGTGATGTGATACATCGGTCCTGAAATCTTTAAAACCACCCTGTATACTAGGGTGTTTCAAAAATGCAAACAATTTTTTTTTCTTTTGGTGTTGAAAAGTTGAAAGTACATAAAAAAACAAAAATTTTGGTACTAATTAGAGCCCTTAATATTGATATTAAGGTTTGCCTCTATTCATTTGTTTTTTTTTTTCATTTAAATAACACAGGAAATTATTTTCCGTATTTTTGAATTTTTATTACTTTAAACTGGTTCATTTGCTCGATACCAAAACTTCAGATCTCACACAAAAAAGACCTGAACGTCAAAGCTCGTCAAAGCAACCGCTTCAAAAATATTTGCGATTGAAAATAACACTAATAAAAAATTTCGCATTTTTTCTATTATAACTTTAAAAAAATATCTTTTGTTATTTTTATTCTATGTTTTATCTAAAATCACTTTAATTCTGTTAATCTAAAACTGTTATTTTTTTGCCAATTAATTCAATACGTAACATACAAAAAGCACGAATACGTAAATATAAAGATAAAAAAATTCTATAAATAAATTTTGGGTTTTTCTATAACAAATTCATTTTATTTTTCACTAAGTAACAAAAATTTTTTTAAACAATTAATTCTTTATAATAAACAACAATATATACTACTTATAATAATCTTTTGTTGACTTTAAAATATTACGTTGTCACAAAATTAGATTTATTACAATTCGGATATTGTTTTCTGTGTTCTGTGATTACTTGCAACAAATATTGGAGTTGTTCTTCATCTTTGGTTAAGCAACGATTATACTGTTCTATCAATGCCACACCACGTTCTGCTACATCATTTACAACTTGAAGCTTCTTAAAATACTCCAGGTTTTCTAAGAAATTTTGATTTTCAGGCCAGAGAGTAACATCTTTATATTTACGTATTCGTGCTTTTTGTATGTTACGTATTGAATTAAATGGCAAAAAAATAACAGTTTTAAATTAACAGAATTAAAGTGATTTGAGATAAAACACAGAATAAAAATAACAAAAGATATTTTTTTAAAGTTATAATAGAAAAAATGTGAAATTTTTTATTAGTGTTATTTTTAATCGCAAATATTTTTGAAGCGGTTGCTCTGACGAGCTTTGACCTTCAGATCTTTTTTGTAGAGCGTGAAATTTCATATAAGATCTGAAGTATTGGTACTGAGCAAATGAACCAGTTTAAAGTAATCAAAATTCAAAAATAAGAAAAATAATTTCCTGTGTTATTTAAATGAAAAAAAAACAAATGAATAGAGGCAAACCTTAATATCAATATTAAGGGCTCTAATTAGTGCCAAAATTGTTGTTTTTTTATGTACTTTCAACTTTTCAGCACCAAAAGAAAAAAATTTTTTTGCATTTTTGAAACACCCTACTGTATACTTATAAATCCTCTCCACACTATCGACTCTTTCCATTTTTCTATTGTTTAAATTATTCCTGTATACCAATGATTTTATTTCACCCCATATGTTTAGTATTGCATTTATGCAACTGCTCATGGTCTAGCCTATATAACAAAATTCACCTTTTTGAGCCACACTTTATGACTATAATTTTACTCTACCATTTATTCCAACCAACACGTATATGCAACTGCTTCTAAAATTTTTCGAACCCATGTCTATCATTAAACCCCGTCCTACGTTCTATAATTCAAATATAAATAAATATAACAAATTTTTGATACACCGTGAATTACAATAATTTTCCCCTAACTTCAAACACCTTGTATAAGTAACTTCTTATGGTCCAAACTACATAACTTTTTTAAATCGCCCTGTATAACTGTAATTCTACTCCAACTTATATTTCAACCATTCTGTATATTCAACTACTTCTGACTATTTTTAAACCCTTTTGTATAACTGTAATTAGTTTCCGTCCTATATTGCAAATATCAGTTCTGTATAACTCCACTCTTATTTCAACCACCTTGTATACGCAACTACTTATGTGCCACCCAAAACAATATTTTTAGAAACATCCTGTATAACTAATTCAATTCCAACTTATATTTCAACCATACTATGTATATAACGGCTTATGTACCACATAGTATCACATGCACGTACGCACACACCTACAACCGTATACCATATAGAAGAGTTCGCCGACATATCTAAAAAGTTTCGTTTCGATAAACTAACGGAATATTTTCTGACATTTCAGGCGACTATGAATTCGTCTTTACCACCCTGTACGGTATGCTTTCATGGCATATCATGACATTTAAACTATATATTTATGAAAAAAATTTGACATTTACCATGATGTTTACAGTTTTTAGCATATATTTTTTCGATTTTCAGAAAAATGGTATGTTTTGCATTATAGAAAAATGTACGGAATCAAGCTGGAACATATCTTTTAGAATACAAGTTATAGTATTCAAATTTTATGAAGGGTTTTAGAAAAAACAGTGAAGATTAATTGAAAATCGCTGAATCTAGTCCCTTATTTCTGATTTTCTAGAAAACTGCAAATCTCATGTTATAGACAATTATATGGGACCTTTCTGTAATGTTTCTTAATATAATGCAGTTTAAATCATCAAAATTGCCCAAGCCGTTTTTGAATAATCGCCCCACATACATAAGAAAAAGTTGCATAAGAATTGATAACCTTCTCCTTTTTGGAAGTCGGTTAAAAAACTAGGTTTTGTATTAACAATCTCTTCGTTTATAGAATATTACTAAATTGTAGTAACTAAACAAATATAACATTCAATCAATATACAAAACCAGCACAAAATTTGTTTTTTTTCTAATTAACACTCCAATTCTCTGAAAGCGATATTTTAAACTAGAGACTTGAATACGTCAGAAGTCAGAACACCACTGAAAATGATAGCGTTAGATAGCTGTGGAACCAGTTACCAGGTTGCCATTACATTTGTGTGTTGATCAACTTCATATTATAAAGAAAACATTTTACATTAACAGTTATGAGTCATATTTGAGTTTAGAGTAAATACCTTATTTTTAAATGCCTTCATATCGGACTTTAGAGCATATACTACTGCAGGTAGCGTACATTGCACAATATATATTATACTTCATATGATTTTATAAGCATAAACCAGAAATTATCATTTTGTGGCATTAAGTATATATTTTGTAGTATTAGGTTTATATAAACACAGAATATATCTTGGGTGGATTCGATTATATAAAAAAATTGCAGGTTACTGTGGGTCTGTTGTAGGTCCATATTACGACTTCCGGTTCTGACCGAAAGTATGTTTTTTTACCGGTAGTTATTTTCTTTTAATGAAAACACCAAATTTTTACCATGGGTATCCATAGAAAATATGACAATAAACACTTTTTGTTCATATCAATTTTTTAATTTAGGCTATATTTTGACCCTAAAATAGACAAACAAGTTGGTTTACCTTGAAACAATAACCATTTCGATTGGATTAGATTATATAGAAAAAAGTTTCAAGTTGTAGGGACCGAAGGGCCGTTGTTGTTATATTACGACATCTGGTCCTGTCGGGAAGTACGGTTTTTGACCAGAAGTAGTTTTTTATTAATGGAAATACCCATTTTTCCGTGGGTATCGATGGAAAATAGGAGCGGTTGAAGGGGGAAGTGAATAATTTTATTCAAAAATTGCAAATTAATATATTTACATTCATAATAACGTAGAAAATGAATATATCCCTTACTTTGGGAACTTACGCTGTATATAAAACTTCGGATTAACAAAACTAATACATGTAGGCTTTCACGGCCGGCGTGAATGGATAAACAGTGGTTGTACATGCTAGCGAAATAAATAAACATCCAAACAATTTCAAGCGAAAGAAAGAGGGTATTTAAACTGAACAGAATTTGGTATCCTGCATTGCGACGCGTCAAGTCAAAGCAACCCGCTAGACGCAGAGTCCCCCACTCACTCCATCTTCACCGACCAATAGGAGCCGGCTATATCCTCCCAGCCAGATATAAATACCAGTGCTTCATGGCGCGAGAGTCCTATTCGTCTCAAGCAGTCAACGAGATATCGCGCCTATGAAAATGTCTGCCGCAGTTGCAGAAAAAAAGTGTTCGCAAGTAATTCTAATAGACCACGACAAAATAGCCCGGAAAATCATTTTATCCAAATTAATTAACTATACAACCACTGTCAACCAAGTGCAGAACAAAAGTTATTACCGGTTGATCGCTCCGAATCCTCTGTAGTCAAAAAATCTAGTTCAAAATATTATTCCTTCTGAGTAAACCTTGTATCAGATTTCAATATTACAATAACCTACAATTGTCTGAAAACAATTATTAAATTGTGTGTAAATACCTACATATTCATTCCAAATGTATTTTGTCGGCAATGATTTTAATTTATTGCTCTCTGCAAATTGAAAGATCGTATTTTTTACTTTCAGTTTGGTAAATTCACACGCTTAAGTTTCTAACGGTCATCACATGAACATAGGTAACATTATGTAAATTATGTGGTTCATCGTATTCATGTGTCAGTTTTGATTAATATTTGCAACTGAATAATACGTTTTTTTTAAATCATAATTGATAATTATTTATAATCCAGGTAAACTGGACATTTAATTCTGCAGCAAACGTTTCTAATGGAATAATGTTTAAAATATGATATAGCGGAAAAAATAAATAAACTGTAAGAATGCATTACTTAAATTATCTAAATATATTTTCGATAGCTCCAGTTGCTTTTGATATTTTCTGTCAATACTATTGAAATGATGTACGCTGCAATTAAGTTAATGAAAGAAGTGTAGCCAGGACAAGTTAACATAAATTAAAAAAACATTTACTCCCAAAAAAACAGCTAAACCGCCGAACAATTTTAAACTAATTTCTTAATGAATTTCTATCAATTATTGGCCAAATCAACAATTAATTCATTAATAATGCACTTTGCCATAAATTTCACTCCAACCCTCCAAAATACTGGAAATAAATTGAGTATTTTATTGTTCTTGTCCCCACTGAAAATGCTATTTTACTTACCCTCCAATTAAAATGATGAACATACCCCCCTGTTTGTAACATTAGATGAAATAAATCCAGTAAAACTCTTTTTAATGAAATTACAGTTGGAGATATAAAAAAGCCCATCAATGAATTGTTCACACAAAAAATAATTACTTAGCCTAATTATTGATAAACATTTAAAGTGGAATTACAACAATGATTATTTGTCAAGAACATATATTTGTGTTGATCAATAAATTTTATAAGCTAACGGATATTTTATGCAAATCAATCCGTATTATTGCTTATAAGTTTTCTTTGAATATCTGCTTTAGTATGGTATTTTGGTGAGGGGTCGTTTATTTAAAAGGAATCTAAAAAACGTATTGTTTAAAATTGCGTCCTCAAAATAATGTCGGAAAAGATTTTCCAGCAAGTTTACTATACACGGACATTGCAGCTTATATGCATCCATTTAAAGCCCGCACCACATTGCAAGTAAATACCTTTTATATTTCTGGATTGGACAACCCCAGTGTTGCAATCTGACAACTGACAGCTCTATCGTAAAGTTTGACATTTTTGAGGTTATTCGTACTCAAAACTTTTTGACATACGAGCGCTATGTGTTGTTTACAGTACAGAGGATTCATCTCGGCCAAAAAATGGAATTAAATCGTGAACATTTTCGTGCGATTATTTTTTACGTTTTACGCTAACGCCAAGTGAAGTGCCGCCTTAACAATTCAAACGAGAGAAGTGTGAGAGTGGATTTATAACTGTCACAGCATAGAACCAACACATTCACTTTTTGATTTATTAGTATATTTTGGTATTTAAGTTAATCCGAATTATATTCCATATTAAAGTGACTTATATCTAAACTCTTACTTAAACGGGTTGTAAAAATGATGTTAAATAATTTTCAAACAGTATTGGATGATGACATTTCAATTGTGAATAGAAATAAAAACCTTCTATAAAACGATTTTTCAGAAAAAAATACGATGTAACATGTAACTCCAAATATTATCTACATTTTCAAATCAACTTTGTTTTTTCCTGTGTTACCTGAACTATTAAACAATTTTTTGCATGAGGACCACACGCTAGCTCAAGAAACGTACAGTTTTTTAACATAAAATATTTAATAAAACATGCTGTATAATATTATTAATTAGAGTGGAATTCTAAATTGGTGAGTATCGTGGGCTATCAATTAACTGGTAGGATCGTAAAATGTTTCACATTTCTGTAATTAATACATGACATGAAAAGAATGAGGTCTCTGGTTGTAAACAAATTAATTAGATACAACATTTGGTTTAATAATTTTATAATTTTTCAGATTCGTTAGGACTAGTTCATGTTTTTTTGTATTTGTAAATCGAAGTCGTTTTTATCTTCTTTTTTTATGAATTATAGGTATTGGCATCTTTGGTGACAGTTCTAACGGATTTAATAAAAACAGCTAATTATAAAATTATAATTGTTTTGCACAGTAAAAAATAAATAAAATACATATTCCTTTATTCAACATTTAAAATCACTGCATTTACAAAAAAAATCTTACAAATACAAATGATTTGCCTTGTCAAAAGAATCACCACCCGCATCACTCAGCGTCTTTCAAAAATTCATCATACGAGTAGTATGCTTTTCTGGACAGGTATGTATAGAGCTCCTTTCCAAACTTCACTATACTTTTCTCATTCCCTCTAGCTCGCGTATATTTATTAAAATTTATAGTCCTCCTATAGTTGTGGGAATTTTGCCCAACTGATAGCCTAGAGAATGGTTGTTGAAGTTCATTGCTGCTAGGAGTTGAATAATTGTGTATTTGATCATTTCTAGTAAGTGATACTTTTTAATATTCATTATTAACAGGTAAATATATAATGAATGGACCGTCAGAATATTAAACTCAATGAAAAATTGCTTGCAACTGGTTAATGGCGAAACACCAGATATACATCGTAATATGTTTTTTTGTGTAGAGAAGACTTTGTCAATATGAGCTGAACAGCCCCAAAATATGTTAATTTAAGAACGTTGAAACTTACGGTAAATTTTAATTGGCGCATTAGGAAAGAGGTCTTACTTAATTTATTTGTTACATAATAAATGTGTTTTTCCCAAATAAGTTTATTACTAACAATTATTCCTAAGAACGTACATAAATTTGTCTGCTCAATAGATTCATTATTTAACCTGACAAGATAACTTAAATTATTTGTGTTGTTTTTAGGTAGGAATGACATTATTTGTGATTTTTTTAACATTTACCGTTAAACCATGTGAATTACAATAGTGTCATGAAATTCCCGAGTGGCTACATTAGCATTTCTGACAAGTTCAGAATCACTTTTCCCAAATATGCTAAAAAATTGTGTCATAAGCATGAAGAATTTTGAGACATGATAATGAAACATCATTAATAAATATAAGAAATAGAACAGGGCCCAATATTGAGCCTTGTGGCACCCCCGTATGGATTGTCTTGAAATTGGATCTAGTTTCGCCTACTTGAACAGCTTGTTCACGGTTTGTGATTATGATCGAATCCATTCATTTGCTAAGCCTCTGACGCCAATTCTGTTTAGTTTATTTATTTAGTAACATGTAATGATCTATGGAGTCAAATGCACGTGATAAATCGAAGAAGCAAGTTATATTTAAAATTTTATTGTTCAATGAGTCATATATAAAATTGCATAGCTCCGATAATGCACTATGTGTAGATTTATTTGCACGAAAGCCATGTTGGCAGGGGATTAGTAAATTATAATTCTCCAGAAAAGTGTTCAGTCTAATGTTGTAAGCCGCTAAAAAAATTTAGCTAGCTGACTTTGAACACATATGTTGCGATAATTTGTAATATTGTCTACTGGACCTTTATTTTTGTAGACTGGTATAGATTTAGAGTTTTTAAAGTGTTTGGGATATTTTCCTGTTTTAAAAGACTCATTAATTATATAAGAAAGTGGAACACAAATTTCATTCATTACAGATCTCAAAACAGTACCATTTATTTCATCTATTCCAGCTGTAGATATTGATGTATTAGTGTTACAAAAGATTAAAGACATCATAAGTAAATTAACAAAGTCCCCGTCATATTGTTTTTTCGCATTAGTATTGAGAGATCGCCTTTCTACGTTGGGATATTTGACTTTGTTGCATTTTAATGAGAATAAAACACCACATGTACAACTTCATTCTCGTGTAATAGACGCGTTCGAAAATAAATCAAATTTTATACCGTACACCAGTGACTTGCTCGTATTTTTAGGAGTATTACTGAAATTTCCAGCTCAACATAATATTTGTCAATGTTAAGGATATAAATAGTTACTCAAATGCTATTTGTGTTTTTTATGATGATCCTAACAGAACTTTATTAATCCTGAACGTTAGAAAATAATATAGGATATGTCAAAATTAGCGTTACCAATAGGGAAAAGTTGATAGATTAACAAATTAAATTGATATAAGAAAAATATAGTTGGAATATTACAAAAGAGAAAAAAATAAACAAGATAAATGATACAACTTTGAAGATATTGTTTAAAAGAATAATTTCACTAAGAGTAGAAAACTTTATTATATTCTTTAAAAGTAATAGTACACATCTAAAAGGGTTCAACTTTATACAGTGTGCACATAAAATAAGGAACAAAGCGAATAAAATATATTCAGCTAAAAGAAGAAAAAGCCTTGGACACGTTAACAGTAATTCAATAATGAACAAATTTGAAAATAAATAGATTTCTTATGACTTCATCAAGGCGGTCTGTTTGACGTCATACACATTTTTTAAACCGCAACACTAATATTTGATATATCGATTTTAAAGATCTAGTAATTATACACACAGGACATTTAAATTTCAAATTGGTTACATAACAAGTTTTTCTATAAAAATTCTCTTTAATTCGCTTAAACCAAAAGAAAATCAACTATAATATAATATAATAGGTATAAATGTAAGAAAAGAATAAGAAAAAAAACAAAGCAAGTGTTCAAATTGATCACTATATATTAGTTGAGAATGAGCAATGCTGTTTTTTTTCTCTACCTTTCATATTTTGTTAAAGATCGATGTGTTGCTATTTTTTTACTTTGATCTTTTTCGCGGAAAAGTATTTACGTTTCCGCGTTCATTTCAACACGAAGCGGTCTTCAGAAGGTCCATGTTAGAAAACTTTCAATATGTAATTTAAAATGAGGTTTACAAAAACCTCTTTTCATTACCCAATTTGTTTTTGTTTTTATTAAAAACTTGTTCTTCTTCTTCATCTTTCAAAGTGCCTATCAGGAGGTAGTAAATAAGTAAACAATGCTGGAACTTAGGGTTGTTTGGCACCGATTTCAAAAATTTACTTGGTAGGTAATTTATACGAAATGAGCACCTTTTGTTGTTTACATATTCTTACTTTATGTGTAGATACCTAACAACAAT
The DNA here is from genome assembly GCA_034190945.1 of Octodonta nipae. Classification (NCBI taxonomy): domain Eukaryota; kingdom Metazoa; phylum Arthropoda; class Insecta; order Coleoptera; family Chrysomelidae; genus Octodonta; species Octodonta nipae. The sequence continues at coordinate 136,976,742 of CM067219.1, read as the reverse complement.
GAATGTGCTATTTATTGTCTAGTATTGTGTTTTGTTAATTATTTTCGACTTCTCAGTTCTACGTGAACGTCGGTTAATACAAAACGTATGCTCCGTAAAATGTTACTGGAAATACTACCACTGCTGTTTCAAAGACAAAGAACTGTTTTCTAAATAAAACATTTTTTTTAAATATATCCCACTTCCACGTATAACTAAAATGCTAAAAATAATATAACAAAATACAACTGTAGCAAATAAATAACACATTCAATGTGGTTAGGTACCTATCCAGGAGGTAAAAAATGTAAACATTAAAAGGTGCTGATTCTGTACAAATTAATTACCTACCAATCTAGTATCTTTTTGAAGTTTGAAGAAAGTTATTTGTAACCTTTTTTCAACTTTTTTGGCAACTCTGTATAACTATAGATAATTCCACTCCACCCTATGTACCAACCATCCTGTACATACGACTGCCACGAACAAGCATAAATTTGTTAGCTGCCTTCTGTAAACTATAGGACGGAGTAGATTCCATCCCATATTTACCGAGTCAAATCCGTCCTATATTTCAACCATAGTATATAACTCCTTGTGGGCTACCCCATAAATTATTTCATTTTTAACATTTTATATTATCGCCCTGTGTAACATTAATTTCTCTCCACACTGTATGCAACCTCTTATGGGCTATAAAATCAATAATTTTTTAATCACACTATAAATATAATTCAATTCCAGTATATATTTCAATCATCCTGTATGATTTGTTTACGTCCACATCATATAATAGTTTTTTAATCACCCTATATAATTTTAATTTCACATTTTTTCCAACATTTTTATACCAACAAACATCCACTCCACCCTATATTCCAACCATCCTGTATATACGGCTGCCTATGGACCACTATCATTCTACTCCGTCCTATATTTCAATCATCATATAAATGCAACTCCTTCTATCACTTTATTTTGTGAATTTGTTTGCTATAACTAAACACCCTGTGTATAAACGCACCAAATAGCAGTTTAGAGTTTGACATGTGTTCATTCACAAATTTCATCACTTTACCAATAGTCTTTTCTAAAATTTGAAGTTTCACCAATCCGGATATATACTCTATTAAACAAGAGCAAATTCATTCAAAACGGTTCACCACAGGAGAAGAAATCAGGTAACATACATAAAAAAAAATACGCGACGAAATGATAACCTCCTCCTTTTTGGAAGTCGGTTAAAAATCTCGGTTCAACGTGAGGTTTGGTGTAAAGGTAGAATAACTGTCTTTATTTTTTTGAAAAAAGTTATTTGAGCCAATATGTCTTTATATCTGGGATCATGTTTATTCTTCGTTCATTATTATGCGCAATAAATTAAAGGAGTGTTGATAACTTATTATAAATCTAGATAGCGTTGATGGGAATTACATCGAATTATATACAGAAGACGTTGCCGTGTCTGTTGAACGTAATCCATATGTTTGATAAATTCGAATTTTATTTTTAGTTCAGTTACCGTTTGCATATTTTAAATTGTCCAGATGTATTCCGTCCATTAGTCAGTTATTGTAATTCTGACAGGGAAATATTGATCAAGGTTTATATTAACTAGTCGGTGTTGCTTGTACAAACGCGTGGCTGAGTTAAAAAGGAAGTCCTAGAAAGATTATTGAGTTCAGTGAAATGCCGATCTAATTAAACTTCGATCATATAATTCGAATTTGAGTTATGCAGAAATATTTATCTCTATCTAGTACTTTCAAATCGGTATATTATATATAATACGACATGACCGGCGTCGTTTTAAATTAGATGATGCAAAACTGTTCTGCTAGTGACAATATTGTCTATAAGAAATGTGTTTTAAAAGCCAAACAGTGAACATTGTTGTTTAGTCTAATTTCACTTTTATGGGTCGCAATTCTAGGTTTGAAATTTCTTAACGTCTGTCCTATATATGAAGTTCGACAGTCTTGATAACGAATTTGAGTCCCAATTTTTTTTAAGGTGATTGGAAGTCGTATCCTTGATATTGTTATAAAGATTGTTGGGAATCTTAATTGATTTGAGTGACAACTATTACAAAATCCCTTTTTCATCTCATTGTTTAGTGATTTGAATGTCAATAAACATAACAGTATCAGGTCACGGTCAAGCAATATTAATTGTCGTCAAATAAACTTAACCTGTCGACACCTTTTTTCCAAATTAGCAAAAAAATTTTGTGTCTATCCGGAGATAAATGTTTTGTCTCAAACTTGGCTTTCATTTTGTTGTCTCTCAGAAACGCTTTAGTGTATTTGTTTAATTTTTCATCGCTTTTATGTGTAGATACTAACTTTTCGAGATTTTCCTGAATTTATGTGTAGAATTACAATACGTTTCTTCTACTACTACTGTAGCGTTCGCATTCAACTCTTTTGGTACAACTGCATGAACTGATGAATGAAGTCCACCTTTTTGGTAATAATCTTCTCGTTTTAATGGTTAATTTGAACTTACACGTACTATTATGTCGTTACCTACAATTCAAACCTTGCTTAGAATTTTGATGCTTTTCAGTCCAAGACTATAAAGCATGTCCCATTTTCAGTTTATCTATCTGTACTATCCCACTTCTATTTTCATTACGGCCTATTGTCCAAGAACAAATTGAATAGCGAAAAAAGAGTCGATTGAGTTGAAGCGATAAGAGGCTCAGGTTCTGTGTACCAACTGAGAATAGAAATACTAAATTTATCAGAAAACTAAATTGATGTTGAATTACTGAATATGAACGCTGTATGAACGCTGTATACTAGGAAAAAAATTACAATTCTACACACAAAATAAATAAAAATATACAAAAATGCTTGTTAAAGAAACAACAAAGAGGAGTTTGATGTAAATATTGTGAATAATGTTTGTGAAAGAAAATTGTCACTATAATTAATTCAGAATTAACAAAAAAAAAACAAATGAATGGATTAAACGCCCTGTTTGAGTTGAGAGAAATAGTATTATATTTTTCTTAAATCTCTATTAAGGTATTTTGCTTGTTCCTTTGGTATCTATAAATTTTACATTTTTTTAACGTTTTTTGTTATTATTTTATCATGAAACTTTCGTATCTACATACTTGGCTCAGCTTCATTAATAGAAATTGAATTTTGATTAGACCAAATGTTTTAATTAACTCCAAAACTTTAGTTTACGAAACAGATTATTAATAACTGAGAGTCACAAGTGCTGCCCTGAATAACGAATTTTCAAATAATTAAAAACTACTTACGATTAGGAAAAAAAGCCATTGCTACTCCACAAACAATCTCCAAGAACCCAACTGTTCTCCTATACCACTTTGATGGTATCTTGAAGTCCAGCATTTCCGAAAAAGGGAACACTTTGGCATACTTAACAAACTCTTTTCTCTGAAAATAATAATACACCAGTCATTTTATCTGAAAATACTATGCCTACAAATAATGTCGTAAAATTTTCAGTTCCCATGAAATTTTGAATTATAGAAGTATTTTAATCGCCAGTTTCCACGTTTATTTAGCAATTGTGTTTTCAATAAAATTTATAGGTACGATCGTTAATATAAAAATCAATTTCAACATTTCCTCTGAAAAATATCCAATTCAAACATTTCACGGTTTAAATTTGACATCCTCTGTTGTAACTGGTAGAAGTTAAGTTGTATTATATATCATTTTCTTTACTATTAGAAAGCGTTTTTTCAATAAACTCTTTATAATTACAGTGAGCTGTTTTAAACGTCGGTATTACTCTTAAGATAATTGTTGACTTGCCTGCATTGTAACCTGTTATTAGAAAAAGATTTGGGACGACTTAAAATTTGGTTGTAATAGTTTAAATTGTTACGTGAAGAACACAAAAGTTGATACATTCAAAGGAGCGTATTCATTTTGGTAACATAAATAAAGTATGTAAGAATTCCACAGCTTACGCTTCTAGTTACTCGAATACTAACGTCATTTTACCATCGATCCCGGCAGGGATCAGTTATCAACTACGCGGATGAATTCCCGGAAACCACCTAAAACATTTAGTGGCTGCGAAAACTTCAAAACAAATATATAACTATATAACTATATATACAACTGCTTATGGGTTACGAAATGTTGCATTTCCATTTCCGCCACCCTGTATATGCATCTATGTATAACATTTTTTAAACCACCCTGTATAACTGTAATTTTACTACACCTTCTATTCCAAGAACCCTGTAAATTCAACCGCTAATGGCTTCCCTATATAATTTTTATTAGTTATAATTGCACTCTACTCTATATTTTAAACACCCGGAATATGCAACTGCTCATGTGCCACCCATGAAAAAAATGATTTCTAAGATATCTGGAATCGCCCTGTATAATTATAATATTCAACGATTACTTTACCCACTAAACAATAACAACGCTTGCATGCCACTTCCAGAAATACAGCTCTAAGTATATAATAGTATTTTGGTCTGTCTATATATATATAAATAATGAATTTTTATTATATTTTATTTAATGAATAAACCAATATTATAAATTAAGATTAGCATTCTGCACTGAAGGTCGTCTGTAGCTACTAAACAAAACAAAAATGAAGAAAATCGGTTGAGAAACAGAGGAGAAAATGGTACCTAATCGTTTTGTCTTTGCCTATTTATATATATATATATATATATATATATATATATATATATATATATGTATGTAACTGGTTTTTCGGAAATCTCGTGTATTATTTTGTTTGTGTTGACAAAATTGTTTTTATCAAAAGAAACAATATAAATATATACTAGGATTGGAATGTTTTCACAGGAAGCAGCCCGGTTTAGGATAAGTATACTCTGTAAACTTTTTTGAGAGCTTTCGAAATCTTTTATTTATTCTTCAGTCAGTAAGTTTGTTGAGGTTACATCCTAAGAAAAAACCCGGAACACATTTGAACATTGGATAACCTATTGGGTTGACAGTAGTACTGAATATATATATAGATCAACATTAATAATACAGAAAAAGGTTTTGAACTAGTATAAACATTTATTTTTTAAACATTTTTTGGTCATCTTTGCATAAACCAGGAAAAAAGGCGTTCTCAACAAATTTTTCCAGCATGTCTTAGGATGTAACCTCAACAAACTTATCCTAAACCAGGCTACTTCCTGTCAAAACATTCCAACCCTAGTATCAATAATTATCTCAGCCGTGAATTCAGAACTAACTATATATATATATATATATATATATATATATATATATATATATATAACTCTGTCCTAAAAGTCGAACGTCAGACCTTTCATGATGTTAGTGAGCATTCACATTCTTTGGTATACCCCTCTACTTTGAATACTTTAAATTTCTCCCTCCGACATTTTCCGTTGAATACAATCTCCCCTTAAAATGTATCCGATCCATAAGCTTTTCTTATAGTTTGCATTATTGATCTATCTTTCTTTACTATTTTCAAGACCTCTTTATTTGTTATTTTATCTGATCATTTGATGTTTTTCATTCTTCCCCATAGCAACATTTCAAAACACTCAAGTTATTGAAATGAAAGCTTCTTAATGGGGCCCACATTTACACATATGAAAATAGATGAGCAAGGGAATGAATAGAACAACTTGAAATTTCATTTGTTTCGACACCGACACCGACCCGACACCAACACCGACAACAGACACTACCTTAATCTTGAAATACCAATACAATTCAGTTCACTGTGTAAGAAACAGAGACCCGGTAAAATACATTCTTTTATAGGATATCAATAATATATCGCGGGGGAGGGGGAAGTCTGGGGTTCGACCCCACAAATTTTGGAATATTGGGGTTCAAGAGTTAATTTTAACCAATTAATCAGTATTACACATTGAAAAAAAAATGCCATAAATATCCTTCAAAAAACAACAATTTATCATCTTTTTCATAATAATAAATTTTATATTTATACAATTTTGTATATCCTGCAAATACATGAACACAAATGTATATATTTTGCAGTTCTAATCAGCACATTACCAATCAAAAAAATTATTAGTTTTTAGATAATTACTGTCACTGACAATTTTTACATTTTTGACAATTGTTGACATGTTTGACATTTTTAAAATTTTTGACAATTGTTGACTTTTTAACTTTTTCAAATTTTTGACATGTTTGTCATTTTTCACATTTTCTGCCATCTGACATTTTTGAATTATTGACATATCAGAATTTTTGATATTATTGACATTTTTGAAATTTTTGACACTTTTGAGATTTTTGACAAATGACATTTCTGACATTTTTGACGTTTGACAGTAACAGTTTTGACATTTTTGTAATTTTTGACATTTTTGAAAATTTTGACATTTTTGGTAATTCTTACTTTATTTGACATTTACGGAGACGTTGACATTTTTTATTTTTGAATATTTTAAAATTTTGAGATTTTTTTTATTTTAGGTTCTTAACAGAATGATTTTGACAATATCCACAACTTTTAATTTTTGTGATGTTTGCTGTAATTAATATTTTTAACATTTCGAAGTTTGTAATATTTTTTCATTTTTTGGACTTTATTTTCATTTCACAAGTCCTTGTTAAGTTTTATATTTCAACATTTTCTATTTTTTAGATTCATCTGTGATTAATCAGATATTGAACACTTTTCAGTCACCATTCCTTCCAAAAATTCTATGTTGGGAAAATGACTAATAATGTCTCTAGTCTAGTCATTTCAGGAGAAGAGCATATATCCCAACATTCACACCTGCATCATTATTTATTCCCTAAAAATTACTGTAACCCCCCCCCCCATGCAATTAATATTATAATTCTCATATCTGTATATTTTCGATTTCCGAGAATTGGTGAATTTTTGTCAATTTTTAAGCATTTTTTGGGAAATAACACCACAATACACGAAATCACTGTACATTGCCAAATGCTTCGGGGTTTATGTGCCATTGACAACGGGGTCTGACCTAGACCCCAAAACGTTTGTAAACATACAGTAATTTCGTGTATTGTGTTATTTTCCAAAAAGAAAAACCATTTTGTGACAAAACATTTCCCCACCTGTCCACCGAGAGCCTCAGTAAATTTAATATTGAAACGAGGTAATCTTAATTCCAAGAGCCTAGAAGAACGGCTATTTTTAATGTAATAGTACAAGAAATCTGGGTTTAAAATTATATTTAGGAAAATTTAGTACAGGATCGCCCCCCTCCCCCTGAAGCATGAAATCGTCCTCCCCCGGAGGCACGTGTTTGGATCCGCCCCAGCTGACCTGTCCACTATGTGGTAATTGATTTTTCAAAAATGATTTAACTCGTTTTTATTTATTTGCGGCTATACAAATTTTTCACGCCTATATCACTTTTTGTTTCCAAGATATTAAATTTAAGAAAAAATAATTTGGTCAAGTGCGAGTTGGACTTGCATACTAAGGGTTCCGTACCACCTTCAAGATTCTAATTTTCCAGTTTCAGACAAGCAGGGAATGAGTGCATTTTCTTATATTTACCCTAATACCTTTTAAAGGAATCAATGGTTTTAAATTTATAAAAAAAAATACACTTTGATTTTCCACACATACACTTTTTATTTTATCTGCTTCAGGATTCGCTTGATTTTTATCAGAATACATAAGAATTTAATTTTCTAATTTGGCCCCAAAACGTAACATTAGAGTTTTATTTTACTAATAAACTTTCAGAAAAGTTTTGAGGCTCTGTAGATTGGAAGATAAAGGGCAAAATAGGTCAATTTTTAAGTTATAAATTATTAAATCTGTTATTCAAATTATTTAAAAATATAAATAAAATGTATTTTTCAAAATTTAAATAGTGTAGTTTCTAAAGTGGGAATCAAGTCGATGTTTAATATTTTTGTTAATATCTTTTAAACAAATGATTTAAAAATATGATATATTTGTAATTCACATAATGAGCCTTTTATCTGATATATTACATGATGCGTTTGAAAATTGAATTTTTATATTCCATTTAATCGTATAATTTGTACCTAGAATTACTATGGGGGTTTTCTAATATTTTTTCTTATAAATTTCGAGGGAGCCCCAGTACCCCTAATTATTTTCAAAATTTTAAGTAGTATGGTTTCGGAAATAAAGGGAGAAATGAAAATTTTTTATATCTTTATGTTAATATCTTGTAAACAATTAATTTTAAAAATATGAAAAATATATATTTGTATTCCTCATAATAAGCCCTTTTATTTTATTTTCCGTTTAATTTTCCTGTAAACAAAAAAAACAGGTCTTATAGTTTGGAGAATAACGGGGGGAATGGGAAATTTTTTTAAAATATTTTTTTAATGTATTTTAAAACATTCATTTTAAAAAAATTAAAAAAATATCTTTGTATTCGTCATAATGAGTCCTGTGATTTGACATATTACATGATCCGTTAGAAACAATTATATTTTTTTATTTTCCATTTAATTCTATAATTTGCCCCCCAAAATGAGTATTAGGGGTTTCTCCTTAATTTTTTCAGTAAAGTTCAGGTGAGAGGCTATACCTTCATTTTTTTTTCAAAATTTTCCAGCTTATGGTTTTGGAGATAAGCGGGGGGGGATGGGTAAATTTTTGTATATTTTTGTTAATATCTTTTTATTTTTTTTAAATATGAAAAAAATATATTTGTGTTCCTCAGAATGGGACCTTTCATTTCATGTATTACATGATGCGTTTGAAAATTTTTTTATTTTTAAATTTTCATTTAATTCTATAATTTGCCCCCCAAAATTAATATTAATGGTTTCTCCTTATTTTTCCTGTAAAGTTCAGGAAACGTTCTGTATTTCCTATTTTTTTCAAAATTTTAGGCTCAGTGTTTTCGGAGATCAGGGGGGGAACGGTCGATTTTTTCAAAATTTCTTCTTTTACTATATGTACTCCTGATCGGGTCACCAAACTATACATTGATACCAAATTTCAATCGCTTCCGTCCAGTAGTTTAGGAAAAAATTGCTGTGATGTGACACAGGCAGAAATCCGGAGTGATATTATAAGGGTATCCGTATATTGTATATACGGAATCCTAACAATAGATACCCCAATGCCCTCCCCCCCATCACGTAATCAAACATTTTCTCAAAATAAAATATAGCCTATGTTACTCGCAGATATTGTAGTTATGTATCATTGAAAGAATTTTTAAAATCTGTTTACTACTTCAAAAATTACCCTCTATAAACAAACAAATTTTACCTCTTTATGTACCTATTATTGGTATAAATTTATCACAAGTGTTTTAAATGAAAATACATTTCTGCATAAACAGGTCTAGTCCACATTTTACATAAAATTTGTGTTCAGGCGTGACTAGGCCCCATTGTCGACGGTAACAAATAATGAAATTCCAAATTATAACTGCATTAGCAATAAGACCTGGTAAAAAATAAGTGTCATTTTATCATTTATTAAAAAATATATTGTTCAAATCTTAGGTGATTGGAACGTAGATTTTGGAAACAATTTATTTTGAACAACTCCCCACACCGGCTAGCAAGTGAACCGTCTCAATGACAAGAACGTACAAACAGAATCAGCTGACGAACATTCCGCTACAGATAATTTCTAATTTAGTCACAAAAAACATTGACAGCCACTGAGACCGGTACACTTTTTATTACTCACTTGACGTAAAACCTGCCACAATTAAATAATTCCCACAGACATCGCGAAAATATTCAGCGAGGACCTAGGCGGGCAGCCGGCCAACAATTTAAAATATCATTGTCATTGTATAACAAATACATAATTTTTTTAAACGCACTTCAAACAAACGATCCCGAAATATACTCACCAAGTCTTTGTGCAAATCCTTCGACAGCACACTAGATATTTTAATAAGGCCGACGAATACGAAAAACAATCCCAACAAAATCGATAACGATTTCAGCACAATAGAAGAACTCATTTTTGAATGTTGCATCGTTTTTTTTTATTTTCGAAATATTCTACAGTCACCCACGCACAGCACGACACTTACGGCAAGTTATAAGCGCATTTTTTGTGTTAGTTTTTCGAATAATTCGCGTATTTTTGTTGATTAGTTTTTCGAATGTTTACTGGGCGAGCGCTTCGCGCACATTTCAAACGTTGGGACGCCACGGGAAAATCAATACTCGCGGTGGCCTTAACATCGTCTACAATTAGATCTAAAAATACATTGTTGTCAAAATAGTTTGTTTATTTGTCAGAGGACAATATCGAGGTTTTTGGCAGTTTAATGCAATGCGAGAATCTAGTGCAATTTGTAAAAAAATACAGACGATTATGCTTTTATTCAAGTTCAAAATCATTTTGCATGTATGCAACGCAAAGTACAAAATAGTGTAATGTGGGTTATATACATTTAATGAACTGATGTCCCAACCATAAACATATACAGTGACGTCCATAGATAAGAGATTTATACAGTGAGGACGCGTGGGTTGGAACAATTTCGGTTTTTGTGATATAAACTCATTTATACAGGGTGGGCCACAAATAAATTGCGACCGTCAACTTCATTTTTCAAATGGAAACATTTGCTTTTTATTTTATTTTTGAATCTTGCAATGAATTCTAACTATTTTTCATGTACAATGTCCTATACCGAAAATTAACAATTATTAAAAAAAATACATTTCTTTCTAAAGTTAAGAAAACAACAGTAAAACTAAGATGTTTGTTGGTTTGAACCTATTTATTTACATCTTGTTTTTATGATTGTTGGCGGTATTTTAGTCGCTTGAATGAAAACCCTTTTTTTTAATCTGGAGTTTTTAACCCTTGTTTATTTCCATAGAAACTGAACTATAATTTTGCTTCAAATAAGCAGTTGTCAAGTGCAGTTGCAAAGTTCCAAAGTATGGCGCCTTTATGTGAAAAGCAGCGAAAAGAAATTTTGACGATGGTAGGATATGGCGACACAACTCGAACATAAGCTGAAGTTTGCGAATTGCTTAATATGAATTGTCCGGAGCGGCCTATTACAAGATCGGTAGTAAAATAGAAAAACAGTTTCTAGAATTTGCCCACGTAAGAGACAATTACAAAACTAAATGTCTTCCAGAAGATACACAATTAAATGTATTGCTTGATTTACAAAAAAATCCTCACAAATGCACTAGACAAATAGCCGCAGAAAAGTCAATAAGTAAATCTTCTGTTCTAAAATGCTTGCATGCAAATAAATAGCACCCATACAAAGTTCAATTAGTCCAGGAACTTAATGAAGATGATTTGGGCCGGAGAGTAGAAATTTGCGAAACAATGATGGATAGATGCAGTGCCAAACCGTACTTTTCAAATAAGATACTTTTTTCGGATGACGCAACATTTTGTTTAAATGGTTCAGTAAAAAGGCAAAATTTTCGATATTGGGCATCAGAAAACCCACATTGGATTATGGAAAGTCATACACCGTTTTCCAAGAAAGATGATAGAACAGTACCCACCCGACGAATTAATTAAATTTTTGAAGTATCAGAATAGCACCGTGCAAAGTGCTAATGTATGTAATGTTATAAAGATTTGGCCAACTAAGAAGAATAACAACATATATCAAGCAATTTTAGAGCTTGATAAGAAGACATATGCAAAAGTTCTAGAACTCCAAAATGTTTTTGTGAACTTTGATATGTCTGTCCGAGCGTTTTTCCAAAAAACCAACACCTGCATTATAAATGAATTTGTTCCAAACCCTGTGTCCTCACTTTATATGTAGAGGGAGGTCCCAGTAATAAACAAATGGCCCTAGGGCACTAAACAATTTTCACGTGCCCATAGAAGGCGGTAATAATCAATAGCATTCTGCGGAATAAGTTCTCTTTTTATTATATGCGTTTTGGCTAATTTTGTATTACATCAGGCTCATCATAACTTTTCAATACATCTTCTAAAAACTCTAAAATTGAAACAGTACTCACCACCCATAACTTCTTGGGAATTTTCTTTTCACGGTAGTAGTTTTCTTAGACAAATAACTTGGCAGGCCTTCCAAAATTGTTAGTAAGACATCTATTTGTAGTTTAAGATGATTAATTCGGTCAAATTCTGTTATTTCATTATTTACTCGAACTTTGTCTATCGTTATGATACACTTTTCTTTCAAATAATTATGCAAATTTTTGTAATAAATCCAATTCTGTATTGAAATTTCGAAGCCACTGTTGTTTTAGTTTCGAATTTTAGACAAACAAAATCTTGTTACATGTCAGAAATAAATAATTTTAGAAAAAAATATTCGATTTTACTTCTTAGAAAAAAACCGAGTAGACTAGTAAATTGTTTTTGGCTCGAGTGGCCCTGTTTGAATAAAATAAATTACCCTTTTTCTTAAGTAACGAGGAGCAGAAATCAAAGTTACCAATATATGACTAACATTGTGTTAAACACATTCTAATACTATTGTTTCTCCTCATATTTCAGATATTCCATATAATAGAATACAATTCTTCATGGTCTACCCTATATAACAATAATTTTTCAAGTTTTTTAGATCCCTGATGGAAATACCGGTGGAACCCTTGGTGTGTCACAAATTTAAAAACACAGTTTTGCACCCTAACACCAAACTTTTATTTAAACACTCACCCAAACTGCAACTGCTTATTGGCCACCTATATAACAATTTAATTCAACATTTTTTTTAACCGCTTTGTATAACTAAGTCTACTTACATCTACATTAAAACCATCGTATATACACTGCTGCCAATTTGTCAAAAAATCCAACTTATTTTTGAACCACCCTGTATAATCATAATTTTACTCTACAAAATATTTCAACCACCCTGTTTTGCATCTGCTTATGGGCCACCAAATATAAAATTGTTTAAACACTTAACTATAACTCTGGTCCACTCACTATCTTATATATGCAACTGCTTGTGGACTACGTTATATAACCATTTTTGTACCACAATTGAAAGTATAATTTGTCTCTGCCGTGTATCTAAATCACCCCTTATATAAAGCTTTTTCTAACATTGTTTTAATAACACCGTATGCACTATATATAATTTTACTTCGATCCATGTTTCAGATATTACATATATGCAACAGCTGATGTTCTACAAAAAAAAAATTATCCAACCGGTTTAACTATAATTCTACTCCACCCGCTATTTCAACCATCTTGTATATGCAACTACTTATCGGCCACCCAGTATAACATTTTTTGTACCACCCTGTATAACTATAAATCCATCAATGCCCAATATATTTCACCAAAACGGCAATTGCTTATTGGGCACCCTATATAACAATTTTTTTTCAGCATGTTTCTGAATCACCTTGTATATCTTACAACTACCCTGTATACGCCACTGCTTATTGGTTAACCAATATAACATTTTTTAAATAATTAACCATAACACTTCTCCACCCTATAATTCAACTATCCTATCTTCTCAACGTATTATGAACTACTCTATTTCACAATTTTTCCTCATATTTTTTTCAACGACATTTTAAAGTATAATTTCTCTCCACACTTCATTCTAACCTTGTTTCACACTGTATAACTATAACTGTACTACGCCCCATGTGTCAGGTACTCCATATATGTAACTGCTATATAACAAAATTTTTCTAGCATTTTTTAACCACCCTGTATAATTATAACTCTACACCACCCTATATTTCAACAACCTTTTTATATGCAAGTACTTATTTGCCACCCTTGTATCCTTAGAATCCTACCCACCCTATACTTCAACCATCTGGTAAATGGAACAACTTGTAGACCATTACATTACTTATTTTATAAACCCAGCTGTATAGCTGTAATTATACTCCGCGACATATTTCATCCATCCTACATATGCAACTGCTTGTGGATATAAGACAAGTTTTTAACCACAACATAAACTATAATTCCACTCCATATTTTATTTCACACCCTGTGTAAACAGCTCCTTCTAACAGCTTATTATGAATATAATTCAAAGATCGTAACTGCTTACATAACACATTTTTTTCTAAGATTTTTTATCCAAACTGTATAAATATTCTACCCTTTTTCACCCCCTCGGTATAAGGAACTGTTTATGGCCCAATCAATATAACTTTTTTAGACCACCCCGTATAACTAATTCCACTCTCCCTTATCTCAACCACATTGTATATATGCAGCTGCTTATAGGACACCAAATATAACTTTTTTTTTAGATTTTTGAAATCCATTTAATTCTACTCCGCGCTAAGTTTCCTATAATACAGAACACCCTGAAAAATTACGCTCGTTATATCAATTCATTTGTGTTAAATCGAAACATTGCATTGGAATTTTGAATAAAAGCTAAGCTGATGCCAGTATCCAATATTTTGTGCTTGCGGTGGAACCAATTGAGTAATTGTATTACCCAAGATGGTAGAAGTTTTTTCGCTATATCTATCGTTTCTGTCAATTTAGGAAGATAAAATGTGTACCAGATTTTAAGTCAAACTATAGGCTTTGCAACAAAAAAAGATTCAGCAAAATCAGTTCAGTAGTTTTTACGTGATGCCCGAACAGACAAACTTACAATTTTATAATAGTATAGATTACTCTACATTTTGCGTGTTGATAGAAATTATTAAAATATGGTTTAAATTAAAAAAATAGAAGTTTTTTTAATCAAGAATTTATTCATCTCCGTATTTACAGAGTAAAATATTATTCAAACTGCTTCCATTATAACGATTAGTCAAGCAAATTTGTTACGCGAATTAAATCGTTGTCCTTCCAAAATAACTTTTTAAAAACAAAATTTATTGAAAAATTATTACAAAACTTATTTCAGACTGATACAATGCAAGCGAAGGCTCAAACAAGAATGATCATAATTTAATATTTAACGTTGAAAACAATTGCGATGAGATGAAACTTGATATCAGCTGCAGGTGTGCGTTTTGTCGTCTCATGAAGTTCACTGCATGTAACTCCTCCCTCCTTAAGCTGCGAAAATAGAGAAATTTGTTTTCGCAGATGGGCCATCAGGGTTTTCTTCCAAATTTTCTTCGGTTTTCTTTTTGGACATTGGGCACCATGGACAGGGCTTCTTTTTCTTAATTTTCAGAAATAATATGATGGCTACTGCAATAGATAGGATTATTAGAAATGTACTGAATATTGGCAATGTATAGGTGGTCGATTTTTCTTCCTGTACGGGAATCAGCTGTTTGGCTACGTTGTTGATTTCGTATAGATTTTCGAAATCTATCTTCGTGATATTGGTGGCCTGGAAGTCTCTTGATTTTGAATTGATTTTGATTTCTAGTTTGGGCAGGATTAGTGGTTTGCCTTTCTTAATTTGTTGATTGTTTATGAATTTCTTATCAGTGATGCGGACTTCACAATTTTTTTGGTATTTTAATTAGGCTTGGTGTAGAAATATCGAAGTATTGATCTGTATTGCAAATTGATAGTATTCTCTCAGTGTTCAGTGGCATGACAATTATTTCTTCTTGACTGATTTGTTCGATTATTGATTCTTGGGCATTAACGGTTAGCAGTGGGCAGTTTTCGGATGAACCTCCATTTATCAATTGGATTGTACAATTATCTGCGGGCAAATAGTGCTGCTGGCAATAGTAGATGTTGTCCAGTGCAGGGCATTCATGTTTTTCGGGGGTTGATGTCTTCTGGTTTCGTGCCAAAAATGGGTATTCGGGTATAAACATTTGGTGATTTTGGATAATCGGGAAAAGGTGATAAAACTCAAAGGGTTTTGGATCGATAATTGGAACATGAATAGCAAATATTACTTTATTACCTGAAAAATGAACTTGAGTTCCTAAAATTTGATAATAAGACAAGGGATTCTCAAAATGAGGAATTTCATCAACTTTATATAGTTTTTCTAAGTACTTTATCATTTCCTCTATATCTTTTACTGAGATGATTGAATTATGAAGTGTGTTAAGTTTTGAAAATAGAAATGCACTTTCTAAATTGTCTAAAAATGTAACAAGATTTTGGCAATCTAAATTTATTGAAGAAATCACACCTTGAAAGCTAATGTATTGACCGATATCTGTGATCTTTTGATCCATTGCTACTTGAAATCGATTTAGATTTTTACTAAAATTTTCTTGATTTTGGCTCAAAGTTGTTATTGACTTATTATAATGATTTATTAATTTTTTAAACAAGGTTGTTTGTAAATTAGTTTCTTGAATGATCGATTTTTGATTTTCTGAAAGCACTTTAATCGCGTTATCGTATCTAATACCGTCTTCAGCATCAAGATTTCCAAAAATCCATTTATTTACTTTTCCAAGAGCATTAATTAATCCTCTTTTTTGTCTAACAAAGGGGTGGAGATTTGTTAATTTCTTGTGCAAAGTTTCAATTAAATATTCTGTTCTGCTTAAGAGATTTTGAGCGAGAGCATGATAAGATATTAAATTTGTTGCTTCCACTTTTTGGAAATTATTTGAAAGTATTTTGAAGTTTCTTCGAGTTTTGCCGTTTGCTTTACAATTTCTTCTAAATCTACATAATGTAAAATCTATGCTTGCTATATATAATTCTAGCGTTTCCTAATTTTAAGTAACAATAAGCTTTCTAAACTAGTAATGGTTATTTTATTTTCACTACTTTCAACTAGGTTAATTATTTGAAGGACCAGGTGAAGGGTCATTATCTTCATCTTCATTTTGAACCTGTAACAATTGTTTAGAATTATTACGTGGTTCCTGAGGGATTGTTTATGATAAGTTCCCTTTTTTGTTTTTATGTATATGCCGTCGTCATCAAGTATTTGGGTTTTGTCGAATTTTGGTAGTTTTTTGTCGCGGAATTTTGTTTTAACGTAAGCCGCTTTGTCTTTAAGATAAGTCGGTGGATCTTGTCGTTTCAGGTTTCTTTTGGTAATTATATTTTCTTTATGCTGAGCATTTCTTTCACGGATTTTTTCGTAAAGTTGTTTTGTGGCTTGTTTGTGGTTTTGGACATAGTTGATAAAATTAATTGATCATTTAGGTCAAAAGGGTTCGATGTACTTAAGTGTCCATGTATGATTTCAAAGGGGTGAGTTTCGTTACCGAATGAATGGAGTTGTTGTAAGATAAAATGGCGTGTTTCATAACTTGTTCGCTAGTTAATTCTCTATTAGTTTCTCTAATACATCTATAGTGTTCGATAAGGGTAGAATGAAATCGTTCTACTGGTGAATTAGAGTTGCTATTTTTCGCGGTGGTAAAATGTAGTTCGATACGGTGTAGTTGACAAAAGTTTTCTAAGTCTTTGTTCTTAAATTCGGAACCACTATCGGACGTTATTTTGAGGGGTAGTCCATGATGGGTTATAAAGTTAAATATGCCATCTACTACTGATACTCCAGTTGTAGTTTTCAAAAGATAAGCTTGTCCATAACGTGAAAATGTGTCAATAATAGTTAAGTAGGGTTCTTTGGAAATTTGGAAAACGTCTATATGAATATGTTCAAAGGGTTTTGTCGTCGTGGGTGTTAGATTGAATTTAATGACAGGGGGATTTCGATCGTACTTGTTTTTCAAACAGATTTCGCATTTATTAATGAAGTCTTCGATGTCTTCTGACATTTTGGGCCAATAATATTTAGTTTTTAGTGAATTTGTTACTTCATTAATACCTCTGTGTCCAGTTTTGAATACGTGATAATATTTTATTTTTTCGTTTTGAACGTCTGTTTTGATAAGGTCAGTTAGAAATCTGGGACAGTGAATTAGTTTGAATGAAGAATGCCGGAATGTGTTTGAATCACTATGGCGAAATTTTCAGGGGGTAAATTCTGTGAAAGTATAAAGCGTATGTCTGTTTTGGGTCAAAGTATTCTTTCGCTAATTTAATGATATTTTCGTTTATGAGTCTGTTCGGTAATGTAGCGTAAAGTCGGTTGTTTTCAAATATTTTCTCCCTTCTTACGGTCAAATCTGGTATGTCTCCTGTTGTTATTATTATTTGATTTTTATAAGTATTTATAGGTTTATTGGAAATGGGAATTGTCAGTATTGGGTTTTCGGCTGAAGTATGAACCGTTTGAAGATCGTCTTCTTCTTCTTCCTCTTCTTCTGGATTTTTCGGGTCTAGTAAAATGTTGGAGTGTACTGTGATTTTTGATGAATTTTCTTCAGGTCCGTCTAAAATTTCTTCGATATCTTCGTCGGCTAAATTGGGTAGTTCGTTGCGTGTTTCAAGTTCTTTCGAGATAATTTCGTCTAAGTCATCTAGATTCACGTCTAGGGATGCTGTTTCGATTGGGTTGAAATCAATCGATGTCGGATTTCTTGACAATGCATCTGCCGCTTGATTACTTTTTCCTTTTAGGTAATCGATGGTGAAATCAAATTCTTCCAGTTTTAGTCTCCATCTTACGAGTCTGGAATTCGGTTCTTTTAAGGAAAATAGCCATTTTAAAGGTTTGTGATCGGTAGAAATATGGAACTTACGGCCAAAAGATACATTCTCCAGTACCTGCAAGCCCAGACTATTGACAGCAATTCTTTTTCAATAGTCGAATAATTGATTTCCGATTCACTTAATGTCCTGGACGCATAAGCTATTGGACGTTTATTTTGGGATAATATTGCACCTATAGCATATTTCGAAGCATCAGTGGTTAATTCAAAATCTTTCTCGAAGTCTGGATAGGCTAGGAGAGGTTCTGATGTTAACAGATTTTTACAAGTATTAAAACATTCCAAAAATTCTGGGGTATGTTTTACTGATTGGTCCTTTTTTAAGCAATTGGTCATTGTTTTGTTATTTTTGCTAAGTTTTAATAAATTTTCTATAGTATCCAAGGAGTCCTAAAAATGATTTTATATCTTTTTGTGTTTTTGGCAGTGGAAATTTTGATATTGCTTCTATTTTCCTCGGGTTCGGTTTAATACCGTCCGGTGTTACTACATGTCCAAGGAATTCAACTTCTTTTCGTAAAAACTCGCATTTGTCTAGTTGAATTTTTAATTTAGCTTCCTTAATTTTTCAAAAACGGATTGTAAATTTTGGATGTGTTCTTGTAAGCTTGTACTGAAAATAATGATGTCATCCATATAAACCATGCAAATATTATTTTGAAGATCCTTTAAAACTTCATCCATTACACGCTGAAAGGTTGAGGGCGCGTTTTTGAGACCAAATGGCATCCTCTTGTACTCGTAGTGGCCGTTCTCTACCGTAAAGGCAGTTTTTGCTACGGAACATTCACTCATCTCTATTTGATGAAAACCAGCTGCTAAGTCTAGCGTTGAAAAATACTGGCTTCGGCCTAACTTGTCCAATATGTCATTGATGTTTGGTATTGGATATCGATCATCTATAGTCTTCTCATTGATTTTTCTATAATCGACTACTAATCTCCATTTTTCTTTCCCCGAAGCATCAAGCTTCTTCGGTACAATCCAGATCGGTGATGACCATGGGCTGCTGGATGGTTGTATGATGTCTTGTTCCAATAATTCTTGAATTTGTCGTCGAACTTCGTTTTTGTGAATATAGGGGTAGCGATAAGACTTTGTATGTACTGGTACTTCGTCTGTTGTTTTAATAACGTGTTTAACTTTAGAAGTAAATGTTAGTTTGTCATTAGGTTTTAGTAAAATGTCTTTGAAATTTTTGCAGAGTTTAAAAATAGCTTCTTTCTCCTCTGAGTTCATGTGATTTGTCCTAATTAAGTTTCCAAGTTCGATTTTTTCGGGATTACAATTATAAAAATTGTTTTCGTTCACAAAGTTGAAATTATGTATTTCATGAAGATCATTCTGAAATTTCGTGACTTTTATGGGTTCTAACAGGGTTAAAGAAATATTTTTATCAGAAAAATTTTGAATTTCAATGGGGGCGTAACCGTTTTTTGCTAAAGTCAAAGTTCCGGGTATATAAAGTTCGCTGAGAAACATTTCGTTTATTAAAATTTCTCCGTCATTAATGTCTACGGGGATGTTCATTAAACATTGCTCTTTTGCTTCAATACTAAATGAAAATTTTATTTCATTATCTTGACCTCTATATTTTAGGGGAATTTGGACGTGATTGCCTATAAGTCTTTTATTAGTTAAGTCGATGTTAAGATTCATATTTACTAAGTCATTGAGGCCAATGACTCCATCGAAATATTCGTGAAAGTCAAATAGAAGAAAGTCTATGTAATATAAACAATTAAATTCAGGAAAAGCGGGTACATGAGCTTCGTATCTGATGGTTTTGCTACCAAGGGTGGTTTTAATTGTTACGTTTGAATCAAAAATACAATTTGGAAAAAAGCGTTCTACTATCTCGGGTTTGATTATTGATTTTGAGCTTCCTGTATCGATTAGTAATTTCATTTTCGGGTGATGTATTTCGATATAGGGTAGTGTGTTGCTAGAAAGGGCGTTAATTTCTATGGTTTCTCTCTCTTGTTCGAGGCTGGTTTGGGAAAATTTTCGTCAGTCTCGGTGTTGTCGTTAGTATTGGAATTTGGCATGGGGTTGTTTTCAAAGTCTGAAAATGATTTTTCAGTTTCAGGGGGATAATTATCATCATAATAATTTTCTTCATTTGGGTAATAATAAGACATGTTTGGGTTTTCATAGTCGTATTGGTATTCAGGATAATAGTCATCATAAGGGTAGTATTGGTATTGGTCGTCATTAAAATAATCATTAGAATGTAATTCTTCGAATGTGAAATTGGGTTTTCCAGTACTCTGGAAATGATTATAATTTCTAGGTTGGAATTGGGGATATTGTGGTTGTCTATTATTTCCTGAAGAGAGTCTCGAATTAATTGACATAGGTTCTGGCTTTGGCAAATTTTGTCTATGACTCGGGTGTGGTTTGAAGACATTTATATTTTTTGGTTTCCCAAAAACTTCTTCGTTGGTGAAGAGTCGTCTTTGCGGAACGGGTCTCGGTTGTAAGTAGACTGGCTGTCTCGGAAATTCAGGTCTTTGATTAAAATTAGGGGAATGTTCTGCATGAAACGATTTTGATTAAATTGCGGGGGATAATTATTGAAATTTCTGTTTTGGAAATTGAATTTATAGGGGTTCATTTGGTTAACCTGAAAGTTCGGTTGTGGAAATTGAGGACGTGAAATATTTTGAAAAACATTGTTATTAGGGGTAAAGTTTTTCTTTACATTATTAGAATTTCCATATAAATTTTCAAAATTTTCAAATTCTGAAACGTATGCTAGTGCATCTTCAAGAGTAGTGGGTTTCTTTAAATGCAAATTATTTTTCAAAATACCGTCGCAACCTGCTATAAAGGTATTAAGGGCTGTTTTATTATAATGATTAATTTGACAAAGTTTATCGTTGTTGCTAAGTGTGACGTCATTACTTATACGTTGTACAACACTGCTTCGTAGGAGTTGTAACCTACTTCCAAAATCTAAAAGATGTTCATTTTTATTTGGTCTAGTTCTAGTTAGTTCTTGAACTAAACAATCTAAATCGCGTTTATCCGAAAAACATTGTTGCAATGCGTCTTTTAAATCAGGCCAGTTATTAATTTCGGTTCTATTACCTACCATGAGTTCTGCTTTGCCTACTAATTTTTCTTGAATACTTTCAAAAATATGTCTGTTTAAGTCATTATCATTATGTGTGCTGTATAACAATAATAAATTTTCGCACCTATTAATAAATTTATTTAAAGTATTGCTGTTACCATCGTAAGGTTTTATATTTTGTAATTTAGATTTTAATAGATCCCAATTGATGGTCGGTGTACTTCCTGTTGGTGTCATTTCGTCTGAATCTTTTTCAAAATTCAAAACGCTAAGTTTATCAGACTGATCTGAGTCTGAAGATAAACGTTCGCGAAAGCGAAGGTTTTCAAACAACGCAGATATGCCCTCTACGTTCATAAACTTAAAACTAAACTATTCTACGATTTTTCAAAAAATTATATATTTTCTTTATTTCTCAATATCAATTCAATTCAATTCAATTATATTCAATATTTCAACACAATTATTTATTTCATCAATATTTCAAAAAATCAATTCAATTCTTAAAATTATCTTTCCAAAAGTCCTGCGATAGGGTTAAGGAAAGGCAAGATTGGAAATTTTTGACACTTACCGGTGATTTCCAAACTCCGACTCTGTTTGACCTCCCTGTAGCGCTTGTTTTTTTATTGATATCTGCCTGAAGGACGAACTGCTTTCCTGGATAGATTACCAAGTTAGGATTCTGTCTCGAGAAAAGCTGCTTTCCTGGATGGATTACCAAGTTAGGATTCCCTCACGAAGAAAGTCTTTGTGTTCTTCTGGTCGGATTGCCAAGTTAGGATTCCAACACGAGAAGATGTTCTCCTGGATGGGTACCACAGATGGGAACTCAACACGAGAAATGTTCGATCTGCGTTTAAAGTGTTAAAACACTAAAATTGGCTTCGATTTTTACCGCTCGATGCGATTTCGAATCAATCACACAGATCCTACTGACTGCGCCAATTAAATCGTTGTCCTTCCAAAATAACTTTTTAAAAACAAAATTTATTGAAAAATTATTACAAAACTTATTTCAGACTGATACAATGCAAGCGAAGGCTCAAACAAGAATGATCATAATTTAATATTTAACGTTGAAAACAATTGCGATGAGATGAAACTTGATATCAGCTGCAGGTGTGCGTTTTGTCGTCTCATGAAGTTCACTGCATGTAACTCGCGTGATAATAAAAAACGTAGTGTTTACTTATAGACAGGTAGCAAAAACCTGCTATAAGAAACGATCCCATGATAATTATAAAAACTTTATTGGATTTTTTGTCCTTTCGTCGCGATGATCTGATACTGATCATAAATATGCATCGATGGCTTTGTAAAAAAAATGTGGTAACAGAATGGGTTTGTTTGATATAGAGCACTACAACAACTATTATAGATAAATTTATTATGGGTTAAAATTAGGGAATTTATATTAATACAGCAAATAAGATAAGTTTTGAAAATAAACTAGACAATTCGTCAACTCCCTAGTTACATAATTTTTTCCATGAGCCGTGTAATTTGAAATAAGAAAAAATTATATCTTAAGTCAAGCCCTTATCCTGTTTTAATTTTATCAGAAGTCTTTCTGTATATAGTACAAAAAACACTGAAACTTTGAATGTGTTCTTAACAGACTGGTTTCTGGTTTGAGCAAGTTGTCTATTGAGCTAGAAACGCTATTTAAGATATCGACACCTATAGGTGTCGATATCCTTAGTATTCCTTAGAATAAAGCATGGCCAGTCCTGGCAACTAAGGATGGCCCATTCCTGAAAACCATTGGCCAGCTCTGAAAATTAACTAAGGCTCAGCCCTGACAATTAGCCATGACCCAGCCCTGACAACTAAGTATGGCCCAGGCCTGAGAACCAAGCATGGCCCATTCCTGGAAATTAAGCATGGCCCAGTCCTGAGAACTAAACATGGCCAAGTCATGAAAATTCAGCATGGCCCAGTCCTGGCAATCGAGCCTGGTCCAGTCCCGGCAACAGAGCCTGGCCCAGTCCCGGCAACCGAGCCTGGCCTAGTTCTGGCAACCTATCCTGGCCCAGTTCCAGCAACCCAGCCTGGACCAATCCTGGCAACCGAGCCTGGCCCATCGTTATCACTCCAGACTTCTACCAACTTTGGGCCAAGCCTGGCTTACAAGCTTAGCCCAGAGTTCTATATAGTTGGGCCAAGCCTGGGCCAAGATTGGGCCCGTGGTACTTTCCTCTATAGGTAGTCAGATACATAATTGGTTGCTATTCATCTTAAACTACTTTGAAGGAACTAATTAACAATAGCGTATCTTTAGCTATTTATTAGAACTAATAACGTTTTTTGCAGAGCTTTTTTTCTATTGAATGGTTTTGTGAAGTCTGTAAGTTCAGTCGAATTTTATGGCAGTTCGTGTTACATTTCTGCCCGTGAAATTTTTTCCAGCATTTTAAAATTCTTCTGTTTAAACTATTAAGATGAAAGGTAAAACCCATATTCTGATATACCATACAATTGTCGTCGATAATCTTTTTACCCGCTTCAAAAAAGGTTTTCTATTCGTTTATTTTTTTTTTAAATTTTGTATGTGTGTTTAACGAGTACTCGAAACAGGTTTATGGAATTTGGATCGTATAACTAGATTCTGTTAAAGGGCATCCCGAAGTGGTCCCATATTTTTTTCAATTTCAAGTGCATAGCTTATACCGTTTTTAGAACATCAGTAAAAACTTTTAACTGTCTTTCTTTTACAGGGTGAGTTTTTTTGGATGATCAGTATGGGAATCTCGGAAACTAGCGGAGATAGAGCAATGGTTAAATTGGGAAAAATTTGCAGTTTTACTGGCTCAATTTAATGACACTTTCAGATTTTTGTAAAAAGTCATAGCTTACTAGATATTTTGAAAAAACGAAATTCTGTCGATTTAGTCAAATCCCTCTTGCTCGTTTGTTTTTGATTTTATAAAAAAAGTGTAAATATCAAAATTGAAGGGAATTGTATCTCGAATATGATTGTCATGTCCTCGTTTGCGTGACAGCTCTCGTTTTCGAGATATGACACAAACTTATCTTTTTTTGAATGGAAAACATAGTTGGCTGACCTCAAAAATCGGACATTTTTAAAGCTTTTCAACGATATAATACTGGATATAGTTATTCATAAAAATAACGGATTTATGGATGCTTTTCTCTCTTATTTTCACTTTTAACGTAGGTAGCCATGAAAAAGATTGTTTTCACTTTGACGTTTCCTCATTTGAGAATAATTCCATTAGTAGTGCTGAACTGACAGTCGATATTGACAAGTTTTCGTGATAAAATGGAATTCTAACGAAGAAAAACTGAATATGGTGGAATGTTATATCATATGCCATAAAAAATCAGTTCGTGCAGTTGAGGAATACTTTCATAGATATTTTAATCGTCGTCAACTTGCTCTATGTACATTTAAGAGGCTTTACGATAGTTTACGCAGATATGGATCTTTTACTAAACCACCAAAGGAACATAATCAAATTAACAAAGCAGCACAAATAAATGTTTTGGCAACGGTAAATCAAAATCCATCTACATGAACTGGTGAGAAGCTGGCACATCTCAACGAACTGTAGTTAAGTACTGAAAGCGCACAAGTTCCACCCGTACAAACTTTCAGTTTCTTAAACTTTGCATGCTGGTGACGAACATCGATGTATTTTGTTTTGTACATGGTTTAGAGACATGTGCATTACCAATCCACAGTTTCCAGTAAAGGTGTTATGATCAGATGAAACTAGATTTACTAACTGCGGTATGTTCGATAGACACAATGAGCATATCTGGGCTAAAGAAAACCCTTTCCATGTAGAACAAAGACGACCCCAGATAAAATTTGTTTTTTTCATGTTTGGTGTTGTATCATAGGGTCTACTATTCTGGGCCCTTTTATCTATGACGAATCACTTGCTGGGGTGCGCTACTTGCATTTCTTGCAATACAGTTTTCAAGACATGTTGCTAATTTGAATTTGAGTACTCGTTTAGAAATTGAGTGGTTCCAACATGATGGAGCACCTGCTCATAACTCGTTGTTAGATAATATCTATCCAAACTCTTGGATAGGAAGAAATGCCCAATGCGAATGGCCATCCCGGAGTATTATATCGTTGAAAGCTCTAAAAATGTCAAATTTTTTGAGGTTATAGCCAACTATGGTTTCCATTCAAAAAAAGATAAGTTTGTGTCATATCTCGAAAACGAGAGCTGTCACGCAAACGAGGACATGAGAATCATATTCGGGATACAATTCCCTTCAATTTTGATATTCACACTTTTTTTATAAAATCAAAAACAAAGGAGCTAGACGGATTTGACTAAATTGACAGAATTTCGTTTTTTCAAAATATCTAGTAAGCCATGACTTTTTACAAAAATCCGAAAGTGTCATTAAATTGGGCCAGTAAAACTGCAAATCTTTCCCAATTTAACCATTGCTCTATCTCCGCTAGTTTCCGAGATCCCCATACTGATCATCAGAAAAACTCACCCTGTATAGTAATCTTTGGTGGAGGCGGAGTATTAAAATAGTAAAAATACATTGGAATTAAAACGAAATAAATGTGACTTAATCAACTTCAAGATAGAAATTCTCCATTTGTCTGTATATACAGTGTGTCTTTATAAGTTGGAATTAAACAAAAAACCTTCTTATGAATAATATTTAGAGAAAACGTTGTTCTTCATAAAAATGAAATATGAATTTTGCTAAAAAGTGATGTACCTTTATTTTTGAAAACATCTAATTATGCGATATCACTAATTGTATAATAAATATTCATGTCGCCTTTTCAACTCTACAATAGGTGTGACCAAAAATATCAATTTTGGTTAAAAGTGTACCGTTATTTTTTAT
The DNA here is from genome assembly GCA_034190945.1 of Octodonta nipae. Taxonomy (NCBI): domain Eukaryota; kingdom Metazoa; phylum Arthropoda; class Insecta; order Coleoptera; family Chrysomelidae; genus Octodonta; species Octodonta nipae. Next base: position 136,950,429 of record CM067219.1, on the reverse strand, counting down.
AATATCTCAAATTGTTATCCAACACAGTTTATTAGAATTGAAAAGTGCATCCTATTATGCTATATTACAAAAAATTGTAAAATGAATATTTTTATAATAAATAATTTATATTTTAATAAGCCGACTTGAACTGGCTTAAAATAAACCGTTTAGAAATCTTGTAAAATCAATAACCATTTTCTGACATATATTCTATTTAAAGTAATTAATCAGTCAATTGATATTACCAAAAAAGTCAAGCGAATATAGTGCAAAACGTTCAAACAAACATTCTTCGACAACGATTCCTGATAAGGAATCGAAACGTCACAAAAAACAGATAAGTACAACACAAAATACATAACATATTATACTGGAATACTAGTTGAGAAATCTGTAGACCTATTTTCTCACAATTAATCCTGCGGGAGAGTTTTTTCTATAAGAGGGCAACTAGTGTTCCGGGCAGTTTCCACAAACTGCCCTTAGATACTACACCTTGAAGTACTTAACTATTAACCATTGCGAGGAGAGAAAATCCCAGATGAACATTCAAATTAATATATTCTATTGTTATCTTATTTAAGGTACAATTCTATTGATTACTTTAGCGTATTCTTATCTCTCCCTCTCTCTCTCTCTCTAATTAGTATTTTTTTCTATATTTTCCACATTTTTTAAACTTTTTTATTTGTTTTATTATTTGGACCACTTTCTATAAGTGTCACTTTAATTCACCCTATATTGCAACCACCCTGTACATGGGCGCACCGAGGGAGGCAGAGGGGGCAGCTGCCTCTTTTTGCCCTTTTGGACCTGAAAAACTGGCCGCGAGTCATTAAACCTTCTCATAAATTTACTGACTTGCCCCCTCCCCCCATGAACCAAAAATTTACCCGATTTGCCCTCCTCTAGGACAATTTTTTCCCTAATTTGTCCGTCCCTATACCAGGCTGGGCACGCCCTTGACACTGTGTATGTTTCTGTGTATTGGTCACCTAATATGAATTATTTGTCTATCATTTTCTAAATCATCCTGTACAACTTAATTCAACTCTACAGGATGTTGCAACGCCCTGTATAAGTATTAATCCTCTCCGCCCTACTGACCGTTCCTATTTTTCTATTGTTTGTATAAGCAAATACTTATGTTCGCACTATATATAAAAAATTTAAGTACCCTGTATAACTATATTTTCACTCGACCTTATATTTCAGTCATCCTCTATATGCAACTGTTTCTAACATTTTTTTCCTTACCTCATATGCCTATTGAACCATTTTTTAAAATTATTTGATCCACTCTGTATAACTACAGTTTTACTTCACTCTTATTTCAACCGCCTTGTATACGCAACTACTAATGTACTACCTACTACAACATTTTTTGAACCACCCTGTATAACAGTAATTTTATATATACTTTATATTTCAACCATCCTATATATGGAACTGCTTATGTACCACCCAATATCATATTTCTTTGTAAGATTTCTTGAATCCACCTGTCTAACTAAATTTAGATCGCCCCATATTTCAACTGCGCACTTTTCTTGTTACTTGAATTTTGATGCACACACACACAAACCTACCACCGTACATCATATAGAAAAGGTCTTTCACCTAACAATTTTTTTATTCGATACACTAATGGAATATTTTGTGCCAATTCGCTCGACTGCAAGCCCTATAAAATGAAAACCGTTACAAGAGCGATTTATGGTAGATATTTATGATGTAAATTTGACATTTCCATTGATGTTCTTTGCACATATTTTTATCATTTTCAGTAAAACGGTATGTTTTGCGTTATAGAAAATTATAAGGAAATAATCTGGAACATCACTTTGTAGAATACAATTTAAAACATTCAAATTAATTGAGTCGTTGTAGAGAAAACAGTATAGATTAATTAAAACTCATTAAAGTGGTTGTATTCCCTTAATTATTGATTTTTCTGTTTTTCAGGAAAACCGTGAATCTCACGTTATAGAAAATTATATGGTACCTTTCTTAATATTTCTTAATATAATGCCGTTTAAGTCATCAAAATTACCCAAGCCGTTTTTGAATATTTACTGAGCATACATAAAAAAACATACAGACGAATTGATAACCTGCTACTCTCTTCGAGGTGTCATTCTTTTGTACGAAATATATATGATACATATTGTTTCTGGTCGGGAACCTTCATCAGTTGCGCTTCCCACAATAGAATGTCCTCTCGAACACTTATTGACGTATTTGATACATAACGGTAAATTTGTAGACGCGTCTACAAATGATAATCTCCTCCTTTTTGGAAGTCGGTTAAAAAAAACTGATTTATTATAAAATTTTCCAGAGGAGAAACTATTAAATGAATGTAATTGGAATTAAATCAAACTGTCTGATAATTAACAGACCTTAACGTTTTAAAAGTGCTCAAGTCATCTACCATTCAGAGGGTCCACTTACGTTGGAATCATATGGAAAACTTTTTAATACATATAACTATTTAGCAAACACGTTACTGCATTCCATTAAATAGTAAACGAGATTGGACAAAATAATGAATGTTGCTTAAAAGTAGACTAACTTATTTTTGGCAATCTCCAAAACTTAATTAGATTTGAAAACTGCATCCAATTAAGCTGTTACATGACTTCATAAAAAAACTAACTAAAAAGGTAAAATAATTTTTTCATGCAACAATTAAATAATTTTTCTGAAGTTGCTAGCAAGTTAAAGTGAAAATAATTTGCACCATTGCTGTTCAACTTGGCACCAACTTCTGAGACGCGAGATGTAAAGACCGACATTTAGGAGCCGTTCCATGTAATTGCTGTTACCCGTAATTCCTAGGTTAGAATGTCTCGATGAAATTTTCAGTTTAATTTCACCTGAGATATTGAACACTCTCTTCGAGGTGTCATTCTTTTGTACGCAAGACAATATATATAATGTATTTTGTTTCTGGTTAGGGAACCTTCATCAGTTGCGCTTCCCACAATTGAATATCCTCTCCAACACTTCTTTATGTATTTGATATATTGCGTTAAATTTGAAGACGCGACATCTAGGATTTTCGTGGAAACTAGCACATAGAGTTCCATGTAATTGCTGTTACCCGTAATTCGAGGTGTCAAACTTTTGTACGCAAAAGAATGATACCCCTGGAAGACAGTATTCAATATCTCTGATAGGTGAAGTTAACCTGAAAATGTCATCGTGACATTCTAACCTAGGAGTTACGGGTAACAGCAATTACATGGAACAGCTCCAGATTCGGAAACTCTATGTGCTGGTTTCTCCGAAAATCCTAGATGTCGGTCTTTACATTTCGCGTCTTCAAACATAAAGAAGTGTTCGAGAGGACATTCAATTGTGGGAAGCGCAACTGATGAAGGTTCCCTAACCAGAAACAATATATATTCTATATATTGTCTTGCGTACAAAAGAATGACACCTCGAAGCGAGTATTCAGAGAAAGTGTTTAATTGTAGCGAAAAAATATTTTTTGCTTTTTAGTCAAGGTCCTTTTTTTTGAAGGCGATTCTTTTTTTTAATGTATTTATTTGTTATCTTTTGACGCAGTTTTAATATAGCACTTCAACATGCTTGTTATAAACGTTATTAATTTATTTAGTTATTAACGAATATTTTTTAATAGAATCTTTTAGATTATTTGATAATTGCATACAAAAGAGTAATTTTAATAACACAAGGAGTGGTCACTTTCAATAAAATTGCATCAGGTATTAAAAAATATTATCTGTACAAAACACTGAACGTTTACTCCGGTCTCCAATCCAACGTCTTTTGATATAAACTTTTTATTTGGTTGTTGCTTGTAATTCACTTTAGGTGAACGTTTACAAAATAATGTCCTGTTACTTCCTACTTATATCTGTGCTAAATATGATCGAACGTCTGATGTAAATTAGTCTGCAAGTTCAAGTAAAAGTAGTTTGTGTGATAAATTTCAAAGATTAATGCTTCTCATTCATCAGTATACACAATCATCAATTAAGCGAAGGTACGTTTGGCAATGCGAGTGACTGCCAGTTATGTAAAAAGTGTAAAAAATGCTGGGCATATTTATGAAACTTATTAATTAGCATAAAACGTTTGAACGTTATAAATAGCAAATTAAAACGGACGTAAATGGACGCATAAAAATGTCTCATGTTTGGAAGTTTTAAGAAAGGAGTCGATAGGTCTTAGAACGGCTAGCATATGGGTGAGATATTGACTAATCTGGTGGAAAGATTTGAATTAAAAGTGATTTACCTACATGAGAAAGGTGGAGACGTTTGGAAGCAAAGAAACGCGCGGCAGTCATTGGGACTAAACAATTTAAAGTAAAGGTTCTTAAGAAATCTGTACTTGTCTCTCTCATTCTCATAGAACGATATAAATTTGAGGAAAATGAAGTAATTATTTCAGCTATACAACTGCTTATGGTTTAGCTATATAATTATTATTTCTAATAATTTTTGAGCCGCCTTGTAAAGTGTAATTTCTCATTACCCTGTATATGCAACTTTTTCTAAGATTGTGTTAAACACAGTGTATAACTATAATTTTGCATCGCCCCATATTTCATCATATTTCTACTCCGTCCTCGATTTCAACCACCGTGTATTTACAACTACTTATGACCCACCCAATATATTTTTTGTACCACCCTGTATAACTATAAATCCACCTATACCCAACATATTTCACCCAAATTGCAACTACTTATTGGTCACCCTATATTAAAACTTTATTCAGATTTTTTTTATTCGCCTCTTATAACTATAACTCTACTTCCATCTATATTTAAACCATCCTGAATATACTGCTGCCGATTAGTCAGTCATTATAACTTATTCTCTATCAGTTTATGAACTATTCTGTATAACGATAATTTTACCCTACGAAATACTTCAACCACCTGCATCTGCTTTTTAAATACTTGTATATGCAACTGTTAATGGACTTCGCTGTATACCCATTATTCAGATATTTGTTTACCACCCTGGGAATTATAATTTGCCTATACCATATATTTCAACCACTCCTATTATGCAGCTTTTTCTAACATTGTTTTAACCACACTGTATAATTATAATATTATTTTGCCTCATTTTTCAGATATTGCACACATGCAACAGCTCTTGTTCTATCATACAACATTTTTTGAACATTTTTTATGCAGACTATTTCATTATAATTCTACTCCACCCTCTATTTCAACCACCTTGCATAAGCAATTACTTATCCGCCACCCAGTATAACATTTGCGTACCACCCTATACAAGTATAAATTCATCAATTCTCAATATATTTCACCAAAACTGCAACTGCATATGGACCACCCTATATAAAAATTGTGCTGAACAGTTTTTTAAATCATCTTCTATATTTATATCTAGTTCAACCTGTATTACAACTTTCCTGTATATGCTGCTGCTGATTAATTTTTTGAAACACACTATAAACTATAATTACCCTTTACACCTCACTTAAACACTTCATTTGCAACATTTTCTATTTCAATCACACTGTGTAACTTAACTGTAGTTCGCCCCATATTTCAACTGAAAAAATTGTTTCAAGATTTTCTACTCCTGTATTTCAACCATCCTGTATATGGAACAGCTTGTAGATCATAACATCTCTTTATAGTATTTTAAACACTTGTGTAACTCTAATTATACTCCGCTACATATTTCAACCATCTTGTATATGCAACTACTTTTTGAATATAAAATAACAACTTCTTCTAACATTTCTTCAACCCATTTCATAACTATGATAACTCAAGAACTAATTCAAATATCCTAACTGCTTATATAACACCGTTTTTTCTAAGATTTTTTATCCAAACTGTATAACTAAAATTATAGAATTTCCTTATTTCAACCACCTGGTATATGTAACTATGTACAGTCCACCCAATATAACTTTTTTAATCACATGGTGTAACTAATTCCATCAACCCCCCCCCCTTATTCAACCACATTGTAGTTATGCAGTTGCTTATGGGCCATCTAATATATTTTTAAAGATTTTTTAAATCTATGTAATCAGATCCCATATATGTAAAAATTGCGTTTGATATATCAGTTGATTTTTTTTAATCGAAACATGTTAGTTAAATTCACATATATCGAATTTTTATAAAGGCTAAGTTAATGCAATTATCTAATATTTGGTGCGTGCGTTGGAATTAATAGAGTAATTGTGAGTTACTCAACATCGTAGAATTTTTTTTCTATATCTTCTGTTTCAGTTCATGTAGGGAGATATAATTTGTACCAGATTTTAAGTCAAACTATAGGCTTTGCATCAAAAAAAGATTCAGCAAAATTAGTTCAGTAGTTCTTCCGTGATGACCGAACAAACAAACAAACAGACAACTACAATTTTACAATAGTATAGATCTTACTCATCTACCTTGAAATTTAAAAAATCAAAGCGTAGGTACTTTAAAACGTATCATACCCCACCGTACCAACATGGAATTGAGAAATTTTACAAGTAAAATGAATTTGCAATGTTATAATTAAACTCACCAATAATTCAGTTGTTTTTTACGACATGCTTATCAATTTCACACTAATATTTCGTAAACATAAATGAAAACGTCTCAGTGTTAGTCAGGTCATTGTTGTTTCCTGAATGGTAGGTGTGACATCTTTACTTAATGCACTTATTGGTAATAAGGCTATAATTGAAATAAAACTAACTCTCTTAGCTACAATGTCAAAATATTACATTCAAAGCAATAATTATCACCTTTTTTGTATTACGGAACCATAACATTCCGCAATGATTCCTTTATTACGGTCTGAGCTAGCAAATTTAATCCGATGTTGCCATGATTTGTGTTTCATTTAATCTGTTGAAGATTTCAATTATTTTTGTTTATATATCCCTTCATTTGATAAATGGTAGGGGATTTTGTTTATTGGAGGAATTATGTGCCAGGACGAGTATAGGGAAGAACAAATAAGGACTTGGTAGACAATGAAACTCGTTTCTGGAAGATTCCTTGGACTTCCATTGTTTTGAAGATCAACCCCTTCAAGATGATGGAAGTCCAAGGAAACTTCGAGGAACAAACAAGGACATTAAGGAACTATGCAAACAATCAAGGTGAAAAGATGGGTGGCAAGAATACTGTTGGGTGGTGAAGGAGTAAAAGGAAGAAGAGCAAGACCTAGGACAAGATGATTGAAAGAACTGATGAAGGATATGGAGGACGTGGGAATTAGGGACTGGAAGAAGAGTGAAAGATCTTATAGGCAAGGACCACTAAGCGTGTAGAGAATATATTTCACTCTGCATTGTAATTTTTATAGTCAGTCGAATCGTAGGTGATTTTGACTATAGTGTAATTTTCAGGTTGTAATTGATTACTTATTAGAAGATGTGTAGATGTCAGTAAGCCGTACTTTACTACAGTTGAGAAACTTTTTTCAATTACAATTTTGAAACTTTCTTCAGAGCGTACTATGATCTTCTCTGGACACTGTTAACGTCTCTAATGTAAGTAAATATTTTAAAATTCTTTTATTTTTCCAAGAATTATGTTTCTAAAAACTTACCAGCAATCTTTCCAGTATTTATTTATCTTTTAGCAAATGTTGACCTTAATAATCTCAGTTAACCAACATCAATAAAAACAAATGAATGTCATATTTTATTGGTTGTCATAAAATAATAAACTAATTATCATTCCAAAACATCTATTTTTAAATATAAAATTAGAATAAATTAACTACAATATTCACAAAAAATAACTCTTAATTGTACGGGACCTAATATCACAGATTTAATTGCTTAATAGCCACATCTCCAACTAGAACCGAACAGGTTTTTCGAGATGCACATACGCTGAGCAAGATTTTAATGTTGATCGAGCCTTTTAGTGTAAAACGCGGATACATTAAGAACCGTAATAGAGCGTGTTCCGAGAAAGACGAGGTAAAAGTAATTTATCCTGTCGAAAATTATTTATGGCGATTATTTACCAGACAAAGAAGTGTATTTTTGTTGTTGTTCTTCGGTGTGGTTCCAATTAAATGGCGGACAATACCGTATCAGACCCTTTCACCAAATTATTTCAACTGAAAATTAATGAGGGTCAGAACAAATCGACTACAGGATACTTGTCTCCGAAATGATAGCCGTTAATTTTATTAATAATGTAAACCAAGTTTTTGTTATTATATTTTAAGTCATTGTTTAAATTTGTAGAATTATTTAAGACAAAATATACTCAATTATTGAAGCAGATTATTAAACCAGCTAATAGACTTTAAATTTATAATAATTATGTATATTTTGTAAAGAAAGCTTCTTAACGGAGCCCCACACTTACACATACGAAAATAGTTGAATACGGTAGTGAAATGCAATTTTTTCTAAACTTCATTCAGATCGACACAACACTTCTTTGACCTTGAAATATCCATACACCTGTGTCACCTGTATAAGAAACAGGGACCAGGATATATGATCAATACATTATAGTTTCTTTCTAATAAATATTCCAATTTTCTGTCGGTAATATTTTAAATTAGAGACTTGACATACATCAGAACTCAGAAGTCATAACACCACAAAAAATCATCATTACCAAGGATAAAAAAACTTATATGAGGATTAACTGAAAAAGCATTAAATAACAAGTTCAACAAATGATCAGAATGGCGCTGGCGTTGAAAGAATAGATTTTTAAACATAAAATAATATTCATGCTGAACCACTGGTTCTGTTTTCGTTTCAACAAACCGCCGGGATCGACGGTAAAATGACACGTTTCGGCAGAATCACATCTGCCCTCTTCAGGTCGATTAGCATAATTATCGTAGCCTTCTGCTTACCCTTCTAGTTACTTGAATACTAAAATGTTCAGTAGCTCAGTGGCCACGCCTCCCGCTTCCTGATTGATTATATCCGATTGAGTTGTGATAGGTCGGGGCCGACCGGTACGGTGTTTAATAAAATTTTCCTTGAATTCGATAAGTCCTGGATTTCATTGCGTGCATTTAAACTGTGAGGCTTCTACGCGATTTCAATTGCCTCTCTTACGAGTCTCGATTTCGGGTGTTTTATATTTGCCAGTAGTCTCAAAGTCTGTTCGGTTTGACGTCGTGGTAGCGTCTTCCGCAATGGATGTTGTTTTTTATTGCATTTCTTATGGCGTTCTGGTGTTCATCACATCTAGCTTGAATTCTTCTGTTAGTTTGCCCCACAAAGGGTTTATGACAGTCTGCACATGGAATCTCGTACACTCCCTGTTGTTCTAAAGGGATCCTCGTCTTCGGAGTCCTCAACACCGTGCTTATTTTTCTGTCTGTATTGAAAATATTATCGATATTGTGTCTCCGTAGAATTCTTGCAATACTGTCCGTGGTCCCCTTGACATACGGTAAATAAGCCTTGGTTATTGGTGTCTCATGCTCCTCGCCTGTTTGTTTTGATTTTGACTTTAGGGCTTTTTGAATATTTCGGTCTGTAAATTCGTTGTCTTAGAGCTGTTTTTAAACTGCCCATTTTTTGTTTGATGTTATCCTGGTGAGTTAGTCTTTGTGATCTGGTTACTAAACTCTTGACGACGGCTTGTTGTTGGGCTGGGTGGTGATGAGAATTAGCATGAAGGTATCTGTTGGTGTAAGTTGCTTTCCTATATACTGTATGGCCAAGGGTTCCATCTTCCTACCTATTTATCAGAACATCAAGAAATGGCAATTGACTATTGGCTTCAACCTCCTTGGTAAATTTTATTTTGTGATGAAAGCCATTAAGGCGATCTAAATAGGCCTTTGATGTTGATTTAAAAAATTTGAAATACTGATACTGACATTGGCGAGTCCAGAGGGTGGCACTAGGGGCACATGCTCCCCCCCCGATCATCGAATGTATATAGTTTAATATACACGTATATACCTGCCCCCCCCCTCAACTGGGATACATATGTGGGTTCTTTGATTCATTAATACTCTAAGGGCATTCTTCCCGGCGAAATCAGTAAGCATTTTCTTTTTTTTTTCGCTAAATTTGTATTTTTCTGGATTTTAGGGTTCTCCGGTAAATTGTGAGTACACCATCTTTTAACACCAGTACCGATACTAGTGATTTTAATATTCTGATGGTATTCACCCCCTCAGCCAAATTGGTACAACAAATTTCTTTCGAAACCAGTATTGATACTTTTGTTTCGAGTCATTTTTGTAGTGCACCCTTGGGATTTTTGGCTGTTGCCGCCAATGCCTACTGAACTAATATGCACTTTTGAATTATAACAATATTCTAGACACAACAGATACAGAATAAAGAACCATAAGACCGCCATTTCTTCATACCTACTGATAACCTTAATTCATCTACTTGAAAGGAAAAGAACACTGATACGCGAAACATTCAAAGTCATGCTTATCATAATTTATTTGCACAACCTACACGATTTAGAGCGTACACTGACAGATATTTAGATATCTATCTCCTGCTGGACTTTTGATTGATGATGCACATTTATAAATATTAATTGAAGCACACCCAGTTCCTGTTCTTTTACACAGAAATCGCACTTCACATTTGCAAAAGCAGATGCAAGAAAAATTCAATTGTATGTATTAACGTCGAATAAAATTGATGTAATACTTTCAGGTGAGCTGAGCCCTTTCTAAAAGCTAATAAAGGCAAACCTGTTCGCTGAATTACTGTTAAAGTTGGACTCTCGATATTATAATAACAAAATTGAATGAATTTGTGCTTGACTTCAATTATGCGTTAAAAAATTGCGGACAAAAATATTTTTATTTTTTTTTGTGAAAATTTTCCGCAACATTAGTTGTAGTAAGGGCAGTTGCCAACATTAGTTGCCGTCTTATAGAAAAACTCGCTCGCAGGATTAATTGAAAGAAAGAAGGTCAACTCATTTTCCAATAAATAATTGCAATAAGGTCCGATATTGCTTAAAAAAAAATCGAAAATACACTTTCCTTAAGTATTGCTCAGAAGGAACGAAACATATCACCACACAGATACATATTCAAACATATTATAAAGGAAAGCTAGTTGGCGAATCTCTATATCTAATTTCTCGCAGTTAGTCCAGAAGACAAGAGAAAGCAACTAGAGTTACTACACTTTTCAATTACTT